>JAQIUQ010001830.1:0-61752 GCA_030378365.1 Hybognathus amarus | reverse complement strand
TGACATGTTGGGAGACTAGAACCTGTAGAATTTCCGTTTGTTGCGAACTCAGTAAAAAGCTAATATTATGTTTCGAATCCATGTTCCGAGGCAATTCAACTTCACGCTAGCATTTCTTAAAAAAAAAAAAACCTTTTACTGAAGACTGTATTTTCATAATTTTGACTATTCTCAAAATAGTACTCTTTATTCTTTTAAATGTTTTCACTTTAATGTAGAAATGTTTAGACTTTATTCTCGAAACGCCACAACATTATTCTCTTGTTCGTAGTCTCTCTAATTTATTGGAAGGTCTTTGCTTTGTGTTTTGAATTCCTCTTTATTCTTCTAAACCAGATATCCATTCAGATTTTCATTTCTTTTCCCTAAAGCACTATAAAGTATATATTCTACTGTTTTTCTTTTTTTTCTTACTTGAGTGAGTGACAAATGTTATGTGGAATAAAGAACTTATGAACCAGAATTTTGACAATGTCAAAATGAAATTAAAGTCGACCCCGTTTACTTTGTTATTACATGTTCCTGGTCTTATTTTGAACAATTCATAAATTCAAGTATGGCAGAGCATCTGTATAATATACTTTCCTCTTAATCTACATTCATGCTTAAGTGAATGAACACCAGATGTAAATGACAAAGGTTATGAATGTTCATGCTGACCTTCTCATAAATTATACTGATCTACGTTTACGTATGTCAGTTGCAAATGTTGATCTATGCCTGTGTTGTTTGAACTTTCACTGATGCTGTGATACATGTTAAGTGAGGCAATTTATTCTGATAATCAGTGGAGCCGATTCATTGACACTGACAAGTCATCAAATCCTCCATCGGAGAGGGAGGCTGGGGATTTCCAGCCTCAGCCATTTCAGGTTTCAGTTCCTGCTGATTTTAGATTGGTGAACGGGGTTATGTTAGCCCGACCTGTGAAGAGACTAGGGTTGAAAATCGGAAAATTGATTCCAGTTCTAAAATCGGATACTTGAGGTCAGGAATCAGATATTTATTATAAAATTTTAATTATGCCTATCGATTCCTGTGCTCACTTTTAAACACGTTAAGCGCAAAAAGACAGAAAAAAATCAATTCGAGCACTCGTGCTTGGCACATCTCATATAGTGGATGGTGACTGAATTGAGTTCTCTTTGTGTGTTTTTTTCCTGTCAGTGACCTTCAATATTCAAAATATGCTAGTTGATGTCCGATTATTACGCTGCAGGCAGCTGACATGATTTTGACCTTGACAGTGGTGCTTCAAGGGTAGATGCCAATATTTCTGCAGTTGGTGTGTGAGTGGATAATAACTGGTGGAAGATGCAGTCACAAGTTCCATTACATTCATTAAGAAAAAAACAGGGTGAATTTTCATTTCATTTCATGCTGACTTTAATGACAGCAGCACTTAAGTATGTTTGGGTAAAACCATGTTTTCCAGCATAATTTAAGAAAGAATGATCCAAAGAGCATGTTGTGCTTCAATGGAAGCCAAATCATGTGACAGTCTTTCAGTTCTCATTAGCAGTCACAAATTTTCATTTTCACAGACCTAAAAGTTTATATCCAGGTTTAAATTAGATTTTAAATCCCTGATTTTTAATGCATTCTTCATATTTTGTTGTTTCTCCACAGAAGCCAAAGAAGCCCCCGCCACCATCCAAAACCACAGGTATGTTATATAACACACCATTTTACACCTCACTGATTGCATGAATTTGATCACGTCGCTTTACACTTCTCTTTCATTTCAAGCTGCTGTGTGACCTCTGAGGTATAAAAAGAGCTTAAAGTGTCATCAAACGTATTCTGGTTGCTGAGATAATGCTCAATGACTTCGCAATCATATGTGATAAGAGCCACAATATCGCTCTGATAAGTTTAAAGCTCATTGTCGTCAAATATCTTTCGCTTGTTTTTGCTTGTCATTGACCTTTGAGATTCAAAAGATGCTAGTTGATATTCAGTTATTAGCTGCAGGCAGCTGACATGATTTGATGTGCCTTGACAGTGGTACTTGAGGGGAAACATGCCAATATGTCTACATCAGTCTGAGTGGAAAGAAAACTGGTGGAAGATGGCATATTGATTTAAACTGCTTCCTCTGTGGTTTTCAGAGAAGTATTCTGGTGTATGATGAGAAGATTAGAGGTGATGCAAGATGATTCGGCATATTTAATACAGAGCATTGAAGACCATTCGGCCATTGAAACACAGAGACCATTAAAATCATTATTTTTAGCTTAAAGGGATAGTTCACCCAAAAATGAAAATTCTGTCATTAATGACTCACCCTCACGTCGTTCTAAAGCCGTAAGACATTCCTTCAGCTTAGGAACACAAATTAAGATATTTTTAATGAAATCTGAAAGCTTTCTTTCCCTCCATTGACAGCCTATGCAACTACCCCTTTCAAGCCCCAGAAGGTAGTTAAGACATCATTAAAGTAACCCATGTGACTCCAATGGTTTAACCTCAATTTTAGCAATGTGAGTGCTTCCAACAATTATAAAAACCTGGTAAATGGTCATTGTGCCGCATGTTTAAAAGCCTAAACTTAATGTCCCAATCAGTCAAATCAGATAACGTAGCTATTGTAAAATGCAGACTACTGCGGGACAAGCTTTATTTTAAAAAAGTGCTATTAAAATGTGCCAAGCAAAGTATACTCTGGGAGTTTCAGGCCGTGCCTAAACGGTCAAATATATACAAAAGGTGTCGATTTCCATTTTGGTAGATATTACCATAAATACAGTCAGTTAAAGGTGCTGAATGTAACTTTTTTCTATAGACCATTTCACAAGATGTAAACAACACTGGTCCAGAAACACTTCCTGTTTCAGTTTGTAACTGTTTTCTTTATTTCACATGTAAAGAAAACATCTTAAAGATGTTTGTTTAACTTTTTGATTCAGTTTTAAATGTTCTGTTGGTTGTATTTTATTCCAGCTTTTATGTATGTGTTAAAAAATTGAAACAGAAAGTCTTCTGGACCAGTGTTGTTTACATCTTGTGAACTGGTCTATAACAAATCCCTTTTTAAAGGTGCTTTCAGCGATGTCACACGTTTTTTTAGGCCAAAATTTTTTTTGTCAAATACAGCAAACCTCTCCTCCACTATCCGCCAGCTGCCTGTCCCCTAAACACACTGTAGAAAACGCGGTCTATGACAGACAACCCAGGCTCCACAAATGGCAACAAAGACAATCTGCAGGCCAGAACATAACAAACTGTTCCAGCCAATAACTGACAAGAAGGCCCTGGGGGTGGGGTTTGGAGGGTCAGTGCAGATGAGAGGACGGACGGTCTCTGTAGGCTTCGTTTTGTTTGAAAATACTTTAGACGTCCAACAAGAATTCACGTCACCTGACATTGCTTCGAGAACCCTTAATGCCTGTGTGTGAAGGGGTTGTAATCACACATTACAATGATCCACTTATTGGGTTTTGCTATTACCTCTGAAGGCCAGTATTCCTATTTTAAGTGACGTCTCCTGGTCGGATTTTCTGTGAAATCCATTGGATGTGACGTGCGTGCGCGCTCCAGAGCCTTTTATATACAGTCTATCATGCGACAGCACTGCAGCGAACAACATGAGTCTGATTACACCAAACACTCCTGCCTCCAGCACAACACACACTCCATCCAACACAAACTCTACATAAATATAAAAAACAAAAATCTCAGTGTCTGCTGAAGCATGTAAGGCCAACATTGAATCGAATCGAACTTAGGACGAAAAACACGGATCAGACGTCGAACAGAGCGTTTGAATTATGGAAAGACCTTAGCGGTTTTTGTGATAAATTACTAGTTTTTAGATATGCTGAAATAATGGTAAACTGTAATGAAATAGCAACATATATGAGACATGAAATGAACACAAAAGACTGTTCCAGGAAAACAAAAAGTAGGTGCTTTAGGATGTAACTTTTATTTTATGTACTAAATTACTTGCTGTATTCTGGGTTTAATCACTATTTTGACAACTGATTGTTTTAAATTGTCCAAATTGATAAATCTATAGGCTTGTTCCATTCTGGATATTCTCAATAGTAGCATCTCAAAATTGGGAAGGTTAGTAATTCAGATCATCTAGATCATGATTGTTTGTAAGATCATAATATGAAATCTTTGGAAGAGTGCCTGCCCCTAAGGGTGAATAATTAATGACAGAATTTTTCATTTTGGATGAATTAACTCCGGCTTTGAGTTGCTTTTATCATTTTATATTGCTTGTGTTTGCAGGATGATTTGTTTGTAGCCATGTCTTAGTAGCGGCAGCATGACCGTATATTTTCATATATAAATAATATATTTTTATCTGACACCATCTCAACATTTTTTTCATTCATTTAGTGTTTACAATATTCAGTGTTTACATTATTTACAAAGCAATTGCAAATATATATATATATATATATATATATATATATATATATACACTCACCGGCCACTTTATTAGGTACCCCATGCTAGTAATGGGCTGGACCCCTTTTGCCTTCAGAACTGCATCAATTTTTCATGGCATAGATTCAACAAGGTGCTGGAAGCATTCCTCAGGGAGTTTGGTCCATATTGACATGATGGCATCACACAGTTGCCGCAGATTTGTCGGCTGCACATCCATGATGCGATTTCCCGTTCCACCACATCCCCAAAGATGCTCTATTGGATTAGAGATCTGGTGACTGTGGAGGCCATTTGAGTACAGTGAACTCATTGTCATGTTCAAGAAACCAGTCTGAGATGATTCCAGCTTTATGACATGGCGCATTATCCTGCTGAAAGTAGCCATCAGAAGTTGGGTACATTGTGGTCATAAAGGGATGGACATGGTCAGCAACAATACTCAGGTAGGCTGTGGCGTTGCAACGATGCTCAATTGGTACCAAGGGGCCCAAAGAGTGCCAAGAAAATATTCCCCACACCATGACACCACCACCACCAGCCTGAACCGTTGATACAAGGCAGGATGGATCCATGCTTTCATGTTGTAGACGCCAAATTCTGACCCTACCATCCGAAATGTCGCAGCAGAAATCGAGACTCATCAGACCAGGCAACGTTTTTCCAATCTTCTATTGTCCAATTTCAATGAGCTTGTGCAAATTGTAGCCTCAGTTTCCTGTTCTTAGCTGAAAGGAGTGGCACCCGGTGTGGTCTTCTGCTGCTGTAGCCCATCTGCCTCAAAGTTCGACGTACTGTGCGTTCAGAGATGCTCTTCTGCCCACCTTGGTTGTAACGGGTGGTTATTTGAGTCACTGTTGCCCTTCTATGCAGCTCGAACCAGTCTGGCCATTCTCCTCTGACCTCTGGCATCAGACAAGGCATTTCCGCCCACAGAACTGCCGCTCACTAGATGTTTTTTCTTTTCGGACCATTCTCTGTAAACCCTAGAGATGGTTGTGCGTGAAAATCCCAGTAGATTAGCAGTTTCTGAAATACTCAGACCAGCCCTTCTGGCACCAACAATCAGTGCCACGTTCAAAGTCACTCGAATCACCTTTCTTCCCCATACTGACGCTCGGTTTGAAACTGCAGGAGATTGTCTTGACCATGTCTACATGCCTAAATGCACTGAGTTGCCGCCATGTGATTGGCTGCTTGGAAATTAAGTGTTAACGGCAGTTGGACAGGTGTACCTAATAAAGTGGCCGGTGAGTGTATATATATGTATATGTATATATATATATATATATATATATATATATATATATATATATATATTAAATTAATAAAATAATTAACAGTATTTTATTCAATTGATTAAATTCAATATAATGTAGTTTTAATTTAATTTGCTTAATTTACAGCTTTAATATAACTTCATGGCAGCTATATATTCATAAACACATTTTCTAGAAAACATTGTGTCATTTGTTTATTACATTATTTATAAACATACATAACATACATATTATAAAGCACCATTGTCATGTAAATTAATGGCCACACTGGATAAAAAGTTTTTTAGTTTTAAACGGCCACTAACGCCAGTCTCATATTTTTTCCATACCCATGTTAACGGGTTACAGCTTTCACACTGCACGCGGATGCAGTCCATCAATCCGTTCCAGTTGCGGTGCGTATACAGCAGTGCAGAGATCATTTCCACACTAAGTCTATTTTTGCTGTGCTGCAAACGGTGAATTAAAGTGACAGCGCACGGTTTGTGGTCAAAATGAACAGATTCCGATTTTATTTTTTTTATTCGATTTATGATTTTTTTAGGATTTATTTAATCAAAAGCAAGACAAATGTAACCCCCATTTCTGGAATGAATAATAAAGAAATGAACACCCTCTAGGAATCAGTCCCAGCTGTGTTTTAAGTCACACTTTGTAGTCTAGACTAAAAGGAGACAAAAATTCACCTTGAGAGTATAGCACCATTTTCTAAAGCATTAACAAACACATTAAAATCTGGAGGAAAATTTTTATAATTCGAGAATTTGCCAGCATACAGAATTCAGCACTGAAGAAAAAGTATGTTTTGAGTGGTGAGGGAGTCTCTTAAATGCTTAAATTGGCCATTGCGTTCAAGAAATCAACACATACGGTATGTCTGTGATTGGCTACATCGCTCAACGCTGCAAACATGTTATAAATAGAAATTCTGGCCTGTAAATCGTTTCTATTTTGTTTTAGTTGTTCTTGATGCTTTTCTGCAACAGATGAATACAAATCTATTACTTTTTATATTTTAATCATAGATATTTCTAGTTTGCAGGAGTCCCACAAATCGTTTTATTCTCCCGCAAACCGCACACACATAGTGAGTGCATAACCGCCCGTGCTCGGCCATCAAATCTAGTCCCACGCCGCACTCAGTGCACGTCTCTCAAGGGCCCGGCCCGAACCCTAGGATAGTGACGGGAAATATCGTCCCGACCCGCTCGGGCAGAATAAGCTCTAGTTCACTCCTACGCTAAGGAACAAACTTCCCACTCTCACCGATAGCCCACTCTCATGTTGTCGCTTGCTGTATGTCGTTTCGTGTGTGCTATGATGTTGTGGTTGTCGCTTGCCATACTGCTACGTGAGTGAAACTAACGCTACAAAAACTCCGGGGAGCCAAAAATGTGACATTACACAAACTCGATTTACTTATTTTTTAAATCGCCCGCAACAAAAAATTCGAATTAATTCATTTAATCGATTTTTCGCCCAGGCCTAGTCTCACCGTAAATGTATTTACTACTTTTTCACAGTCATCTTTTATACTGACTGTTTTATACTGTCTTTTTATATCTTTTTATCCGGGGTTAAGCAAGGAAAACTACAATTTACCTCAACAAGAACATAATAATGAACGACAATCGTCTCATTCGTGGAGGTGGAAAAACAAGTCCTTAGTGACATGCAAGATTCATTGTATTAAAATTTACATTAAAAAAGGCATTAGAAACAGCTGTTTTTGTAAATTTTAAAATGATTGTGATTTTAAAATCAGTAGCCTACATGAGCCCCCTTCACACAGAGATTCCGGAAAATTCGATCCGGCATTTGTCCCGGGATTGTTTGATTTCGGCTCATTCACACTGCCAGTGATTTGCCGGGATCTGATGGCGTCAGGATGAGACGTGTAACGTACGTGTCAAACATGTACACGTGCATACTGTTCCACAATGCTGGTGAGCGATCTCAGCTTCAGCGTGGATAGTGAGGAGCTCCTGGTCTCTGCTTTGTCCCAGTTTGCAGACATTTGTTTGTCCTTTCTTTGTTGATGATGAACACAAACTTTCTTCTCAGAGCAACAGGGTCGCGCGATGGTCGACTACTGTGACACACCCCTTATGGCATTGGTCCTGGCTTTTGTTCACACATCGCACATTCCGGGACTGATTCCGGCAATGTTACTAGGTCCCCAACCCGGCATCGATGCCAGTATCAATCCCGGGTCGTGTTTGCGTTCACACAGAAGGCGTTCTGGCAATTTCCCGGGATCAGCGTGCTGTGTGAAAGGGGCTATGGTTAAATATTTGACCACTTGCTTGAGCAACTTGTACAGAAGTAATGCATGGAAATAATTATAGCCCTACATCGTTTAAAATCGTGTTTAAAAGTGCATATGTCCATTTCAAGTTTGTATGTGTACAAAATCAGAAATCGAATCTTTTTTAAATAAAAGTTGCTGCATAACTTCTGCATTTTAAATAAGAATAGTGAGTAGGTCTATGTGTTTGTGGAACAGCTGCGGATAAGTTACACACTGCAAACGCAGCTTATATGAAACCACTATAATGTGTGCTACGCACCGCGTACACACTGCAAACGGAGTATGTGTGAAACGAGCGTTATTGTCAAAATCAAATGATCTGGCGATGCAGATGTGAAGTCTGATAAGGCAGCTGTAATTCAGTCCTTCACAGCTCTTGTCTGCCAAACATGCAAACAATGAAAGCGGATGTGCAGTCAAAGGAGACCACATCATCCCATTTGCTTTTTAGAAAGCTTGCAGAGGGTTGCAAAGATTTGGTCTGTCTTTCCAACCCACACAGGAAATGCAAGTCATAGACTGTATGTTTCTATTCTGTTCAGAGAGTCTGTCTCAGAAGTCGTTTTGTTCTTTTATCTGCCGTATCTAGAGCCGCTGTATATGCAGTGTAGTACCTAAAAACATATTGTTAACTCAGACAATATGCTTCGTTTCTCAGTCTTGAAACCTGAGGCCCCCACTGTGGACAAGAAGCAACCGCAGACACGGCCTGAAGATAAAGGTAAGAGAGGGTTCTCTGCCCAGTTTCTGTTATACCACAAATTGAAATTGACCTTGCTGACTGCATAGCCAAAAATCACCAAGGCCCTGATTTGTTCTTTTCTTTTAATCATTTATTTATTTGCTGAGAGCCTATTAAGAGTATGTGTAACCTGAGGAGAGAATCATTCTTGCTTTCATGCCTTCAGACATTTCACTTTCATGCCTAATCTTCACTGCAGATGAGCAGTCACAATACAATGCAACTAGATTGCTAAAGCATAAGCGGTCTATGTGCGCTGCAAGAACCCAACATCGTGACACTTACAATGGAGACGTCTTTGTTGATTTTGATTTCTTTTGAATAGTTTAAATCTTTGGATTATTATTTTTAAACATTAGCATTCAAAAGTTTGTGGTCAGTATAAAATATATTTAAAAAAAATATATTTTTATTCAGCAAGGGTTCATTAAATTAAATTGATCAAAGGTGGCATTAAAGTAATTTTTAATAATTTCAGGATTTAAAAAAAATGTTCTATTTATAAGCCTGGGTGAGCATAAAGAACATAACGATAACTTTATTAGCATCCACACCAGTGGACGATTATGCAGGATTCTGATTGGCTGTCAGTGTTTTTCATGATCACTGTGTTGTTGCTACTCTTTAGATCAGTTTTTAGAATTTTATTGTTATCGTGATGATGAAACGGCACTTTTTTTAACGAATCAACTGAATGGATGAATTCATTGACAAATAAAGCAATTTAACAGTCAGTTGTTGTCGCCACTTACTTTTGTTATGATAAAATTTATGTGAGGTACTTTCAAAGGGTGATTTTCTCTATTTTGATTACTAAGTAAACATCAGTGTTTATAGACGCTTTTAGCCAGTACTTCTATGATAATCAGAATTCTTGTAATAGAGAAATAACAATACTGTGTGATTTAAAAAAGACTGTTTGTGAAGCTGTTTTATACAGTTCACTGCTCTCCCTGGCTTAGCGATGGCAACAACGCAGATTTGAATGTTCTGGCACAGTGACAGGCGAGTCGTTCTAACATGCGCCACTGCCGAATTGTTGTATCAATTGCTTTAATGAGCTATTTGTTTCGGCCTAAATTAATACATGATATCGGCTAACTGTATGATTTGTTTTTATCATGATAACTGTTTTTGACACATGGACATTATTTTAGACACGGTCACCTCAAAAACATATGTAATGTGAAAAGCTCTATACAAAGAAATGTGAATTGAATTGAATTTAGGGATCAGATAGTGTGAGTGTTAGAATTGAGATTGTGATCTTTTAACGTTTAATCATGCAGCTCTATCATGGCCATTATACCTGAAATATACCCATATATTGAGATTAAATGAAAAGCTAATGAAATGGAATAAAGTTGAAGCAGGAAATCTGTATCGAGACCATCCTATTTACAAAGTTGCTTCTATAGCTCATAGTGGATGGGCATAGTCATCTAGTGTGTGTACTCTGAATTCTGTTAACCCTCTGGGGTTGTTCGTTTAACAGTCACACTTGGGGTGTTCGGGTCCAAATGGACCCAAAGGGCAGGATTCATATTTAAAAAAAAAAAATCATTTTTTTTTTACTTGTTTTTTATAAAAAAATTCTTTTCTTTTTTGGTGTTTTGAGATAATTTTATGATTTATAATTAATATTTATGCAATAATTATGACCCATTTTTTCCCATTGAACATAATAGAATTTTTTTATTTTCATTTTTAAAAAACATTTTTTTATCAAAGCTGTATTACATTTTAGAGTGAAGCCTAGGCCTCATGAAAGCAATATTTGAAAAAAGATAGATGTCATCTGGTAGACACACTGAGCATTTTTATCACGCAATAGCACATTTTTACCACTATAGTGGATTTACAGTACAGCTCTCTGTAGAAAGGCTTGGGGATTCTAGTGATTTTTGCAAATATATACCAATTTTTTTTTAGGTTGTTGATTTTTAAAATATAAAAACATATTGTGTGTGTGGCTGTGTCTGTTTTGCACTCTTGATGTTTTATAGATTCTTAAAGACTATTTTTGTCCTGTTTTTTGTTTGTTTGTTTGGTTTAGATGGTAATTTGGAGTGCCAGTTTTAATTTATTATACAATCAAATCTGAACATTGCATTGGAAAGAGAACAAATGGAAAGCATTTTGTTACCCAATGTTTAATTCTAACTTATTCTAACTTAATAAAAAGGCAATTCTTTCAGTTTTCATATTTTTGACAATTTCACATTCATTTCCTATGGGGGTCCATTTGAACCCGAAGGTCCTGAGTGACTATTTTTTTACAGCCACTTAGACTGTTCACATCCTGTCCCCAATTTTTTTATGTGTTCACATACCTAATACCATAAAAGTCACATAGTTTCGTAACATTCCAATGAAGCTGTGATTTTTAAAAATTCAAAACAGATTTATGTAATCTGAATTTATGAGCGTGAAAGTGTATAAAAGTGTGTGTGTGTGTGGCTGTGTCTGTTTTGCACTCTTGATGTTTTATAGATTCACCCCTTCACTGTTGTCTGCTTTTTTATGGATTGTGGCTGATTTGTAGATTGTACGCACCAAAAAACTCAGTTTTTTCACATTTTTGCCAATTTCCCATTCATTTCCTATGGGGGTCCATTTGGACCCGAACACCCCAAGTGTGACTTTTTTTTTACAACCACTTACACTGTTCACATCCTGTCCCCAATTTTTTTTGGGTGTTCATATACCAAATACCAACAAAGTCCCCAAATTTCGGACCATTCCGAAAAAGCCGTGATTTTTAACATCTTTCTTATTTGAACATTTATTTTTTTATTTTTTATTTTTTTATTTTATCGGGTCCATTTGGGCCAAAAAAACCCCAGAGGGTTAAAGGAGTAGTTCACTTTTGAAAAAACTTTTGCTGATAATTTACTCACCCCCATGTCACCCAAGATGTCCATGTCTTTCTTTCTTCAGTCAAAAAGAAATTAGTTTTTTGATGAAAACATTCCAACATTTTTCTCATATAATGGACTTCAGTGGTAACCAAACGGTTCAAGGTCCAAAAGACACTTTTAAGTACAAATTGCAAACTGATCAAAGGGCTTTAAACGATTTCAGACGAATGAATAAGGGTCTTATCAGAGCGAAACGATCGCTCATTTAAAAAATAAATAACAAAGTTTAAGTTTTATAAGCTCAAATGCTCGCTTTTCTGTGACGCACGTTTGTGACTCTCCTGTTCGAACTCGTTCATCAAAATGAACAAATCTTTTTCAGAGTCAATTCGTTCATTTCGTTTATTTATTTAAATGAGTGATCGTTTCACTTAATAAGACCCTTATTCATCGTCTGAAATTGTTTAAGGCCCTTTGAACAGTTTAAGGTTTGTACTGAAAGAGTCTTTTGGACCTTGAACCGTTTGGTTCCATACTGAAGTGCATTATATGGAGAAATATGCTGGAATGTTTTCATCAAAAACTTTAATTTCTTTTCGACTGAAGAAAGAATGACATGGACATCTTGGATGACATTGAGGTGAGTAAATTATCAGCAAAAGTTTTTTTTGAATGTGAACTACTTTAATGAAGTTCTTTGTATAAGTGTTGACTTTGTAGGAAAACTGTCATGCATATTGAGCATCAGGATGTCGAACAATCTGCTGTTGTGTTTGCCTCAAAGACTACCTGCCGATTACTTTCCTTTCATATGAATGTCACTCTACTGGAACGAATATCTGATTAACTCTTTGGTGTTTGAAAGCTGGACTCTCTTATTTAGACCAAATGTTACAAATTGAACAACAGACTGTGAATGGGAATATCGGAAAGTGTGATTACGTGAAAAAAATCATAGATTTGAGAAGATAGAAGCAGATTCGATGTGGTAAACATCCTGCCAAAATTGCATCTGACCTACTTTTAGACATATATGTCAGTGTGAACGCTCATGAAAGTTCATCATGTCATTAGGAGAAGTTCAGTACATTACATACATTACACCACTACTTAAATTGAAGAAGTGGCTTCTGTTCTCATGGGTTTCCACTGATTTTTTGCGATTGTGTGCCAAGAATCAATAGACATACAATTAATATGCTCAGAGTTATATGGAATTCTAAAACCTGGAGGGAAGGGGGCTAATAATATTCCTGAATTAACCTTATTGTAATATCCTGCATTTAAATAATTAAATCTCTTAGCTATCAGAAGCTTATAAGAGACATACATGAATTGATTATCCAAATTAAAACAATGATAAAGGTAGACATTTATTGTCTCAAAACATATATATTTTTGTCTTTTAAAGTTGTCAAGCCCTTGCCAGAGAAACCAGCCAAACCCGCTGGCCCCACCGTCCCCGAAAAAGCCTGTGCCTCCAAGCAAGGGTCTGCTGCGTCCTTCCATCCACACGAAACGACCTGACTTGCCTCTCACTCCATCACCAGCCGCCAAGCAAGTGTTGGTGTTTCAAGCTTTATCATAATGCATTTTTTATTTATTTTTTTATTTGAGAAGATTCCCTGGTGTTAAAAAGTGTATTCAAATTAATATTTGTATTATATCAAATATTACATTTGAGATTTTTCTTAATGATTCTCAAGATATCTGCACGCTTGTTTCTGTGGCGCATAAGGTCTATATGGCAACATAGCTTTGCATTTAGATTGTGACTGTAATGCCTCTTAAATCCATCCCACAGGCACAATGGAGAAGTTCCCCTCACACGAACAAAGTCAGAGACCGAACCTGTACCAATCAAGCCAAAATCCACGGTTGTGGACAGCGGCGAGAGAATTCAGAAACGGGTAAGTTGTTCTTTTCTGGTTTTGATATTCATTGATCATAACATGGCTCATTCAATGTGGGTTTTCAAAGCTCAGTGGGTTTTTTTTCCGCTGTGGTGTTGTGGGTGAATCCGAGCTCTGTTTGTGGATGAGCACTGCGGATCACTTTCTGGGAGCA
Organism: Hybognathus amarus; assembly: GCA_030378365.1. NCBI lineage: Eukaryota > Metazoa > Chordata > Actinopteri > Cypriniformes > Leuciscidae > Hybognathus > Hybognathus amarus. The sequence continues at coordinate 48,087 of JAQIUQ010001830.1, read as the reverse complement.
TAATTATTCCTCTTGCACAGAAAGAGCAGGTTTCTCAGCCTCAAAGGAGCATGGGAAGAGTCCTGCTGTCATGTTCTAAATCCTCAGTAATCTCCATGATTTCATGCCCTACTTCTATCCATTTGTCACCCCATCTAGTGCCTAATATTGCACCAGCCACCTTTTCAAAGATGTTCGTAAAAAAAAAAACATTCTTGTTAAAAATGACCTCTGACTTTTCATAATAAGACTCTTCAAATGTCCATAAAATGTTCAAGCGGTTTAGTCCTCATTTACTGAAGAGGCTCGATCCCTTTAAAGAGCCAGATATTCAGTCGAGATTGTATCAAGTTGTTGATTGTTCACAAACCGTATTATTCTCAAGAAGCCACAGACAAAGGAAGAGACTTTGGATGTCGTCTTTACATTGTTGTTTTGGGGATTTTTAAAAGTCTTTGGCAAGTTATTTCTCAAGGTCTACCATGTTTTGAATTTTGGTATGCTTTGTCTATGCTTTGTGAAAATCGAAAATTAATTAATTAACTGAGCCGGAGATGATAGTCTTTTCGGCTGTTAAAAGATATCGGCTGTAAAAAGAATATTTCTTATCATTATATTGCTTATTTTTTTGATGACGTAATTTAGGAATCTTAGACATTTGAGAAACTATTATTATCACTGCAGAGTAATCAAAATTAGTTTAATTGGCTGATTAGTGCAACTAATCTCTCGGCTTAAGCTTATTTCTGATGACAAATTTTAATTAAGTCTAGCTGTCTGTATAAAATTAGGTCTTTGGCATTAATTTGTAATACTGTCATGAAGACAAAGTTAAACGTCCTTCCAGCGTGCCACTACATTTAAAGACTTTCTTATCTAAGGCACCATATTTTGCTTGGAAAATGTGTAAAAATTGCTTCAAAGTAGCCAGCTGATGAAAAAGAAACAATGAGAAAGATGATTACATCAAAACGAAATCACTGTTTTTGGATAATAACTTTTTTTCTCTAAAAGGTTGACCAAAGTAGCACCAAAGTTGGTATAAACACATCTTCACGAAAGGTTATGAGCATGTCAATGCTGCAGACCTTCAGAAAGGGAAAATCAGAAAGTCAGGTTATGGCTGATGGGATAAAATTGTAGGTAAAAAGTAGGTAATGGTGGGCATATAAAATCCGTCAGGTAAATTTTAAATGCCAGATTTCAAGATATCAAACTGACAGCTAAACCAAGATGATCGATTGAAAAATTTTTGAACATGACACAGTCTTTATATACCCATCACTTAGTGATGATTGTAATTTCCTGCTCTGTTGGGTTTTGATCTAGACTGGGTGTAAACTTACTTTATTACCTCATATGACTTTTAAATTGGCTCCAAACTCATTTTTTTTTTTGGCTCAAATAAAACTTCTTAATTATAATTCAGCTTAGATGGATTATGTTTGACCTTTGTGACTGAAGACTGTTCTCATGTTTGAAGTAAATATTTTCTGTGTCTTATTCCCATAGCTAATCTCATGAGTTTTGATGATGTCTCCTCTACCTCGGAGAAGTTAACCCACCCTACTGCACAGCGACCAAAGATGCCTGGGAGAAGACCACCTGCTCACAGAGGCCAATCGGTGAGTAGAAGCTTGAGCTCTGGTCTCTCAGTAATATACTAATGCAAAAGTCATAGAAAATGACGTAAGCATATTATTTTTTTAAGCAAAATTTTTTTTGAACATTTCATTAAGATGTTTTTTTTTACTTCGCTCATACATTAAAGGTACAATATGCAAGATAGTTTCACCACCAGGGGTCGCTAACCTCTTACAATAACAAAGGCGTATATTAATGACGTATATTACGCATTAAGCGGAATTATGTATCTTGTTGTCAAGCTGATGGATCTTTTATGGATGAGTGAATACATTGATGTTTTTAACACGAATGTATTATGAAGCAGGGCGCGATTGCTAGACGTATACCAGCGCCACAGACAATGCGAGTCCCGCAGATATAAAGGAATAAGGTCATTTTATTCTACCGAACTACATGCTGAATTACTCACACACGTCCGTTTATTAAACTTAAGGTAACAGCGCTGCTTCATTTGCTCTAACAGTTTCACAATCACACTAAACAGCATTTGTGTGTGTTGAATGTTGTTAGTTAGTTTGTTTGTTGGCTGTATGAGACTAAGCTAGATCAACATTAGAATAACACAGATCATATTCTAACTTTTCATCATGTTGAACTTCATAACATTGATTAGTTTTATATACAAATTTGCTCACCTGTTCAAGTAACATGCAACACTTGCGTCTTGTCAAGTCAAAGTTAGTCGCGGACGTGGAGCTCTCGGCATCTCGAAAGATGTTGATATTCGTTCTCAGTCCTCTTTTGGTCTCAAAGTCTGCTTGCTATGGTCCATAATGTTTGAACAAAACCCTGCTAGGGACGCTCGCGCTGTTGAGCACGCATAACGGGCATAACCGACCCAGTTTTCCACGTCTGTTGCCATGGTTATTATCGCAGTACGAGGTCAAACCTGGCGGAAACCGGGGGTAACGCGGATATGACGTCATTGACTGGCAACTCCTCACCCCTGCTCACACGCCCCGTTTCCTTGGTTAAAAAAATCACAATTTTCTCACGATTTACAAATAGTTGGAAACATTTGGGATTTTGTAAGTAATCAACTAAACTAAATATATAACATTGGCCTAGTGGTTTTTGGATATTTTACTGGAAAAATCCTGCATATTGTACCTTTGAAGTACCATGCTTCCACTTGGAGATAACATTTTAAATAAAATTGATGTCATTTGTATTATTTCATTAAATGCCATTTTTTAGAAGAAAAACACAAAATGATTTATATCAACCAATCAGCATCCATAACAGTTTTATAATTTTCAATAAATACACTTGGTTCACAGAATTGTTGTGCTAGTTTGTGTTTGTATTTTAGTTCAAATAAATGCCATGGGTGAAATCACAGATGTCACGTAAACCATGATCTCAAACCAGTATCTGCTAAATCTCTTTATACTACCATAAGCACTAACATTTGTTTTTAAATAAATACACCTATTTTGAGCAGTTTTTGTGATGTGAAGGATGGCATAGAGAAGGGATCATGCAATTATCTAGTGTGGATCAAAAAAGCTTTACCAATGAAAGCCCAGATGGGATTCTTGTCAAGTATAGCACTATTTACACTTTGCTCTTCACATGTTTTTCTAAAACGCTCTGTAACGTCTTTCAGCCGAGCAAGGAGATTGGCGAGAAAGCTGAGAAAGTCGAGGAAGTGGATGAAGTTGACCCTGTGCCTTCGGCACAGAATTCACTTAAGGTAAATCAGATTTTTATCTTGAATATATAGTACACAAAAAAGAAGATTATGTAACTGATGTATACGTTTAAAATGAGGGCAAATAAACAAGGGCAGAATTTTTCATTTTTGGCTGAACTATCCCTTTAATGCAAGAATCTTATGTGCCTTTCTGTAATATCTGAGTCAAGTAATTGAATAGCAAACCAAAAGATCTGGTCTGATTATCTGTGGCTCCTTGAGAATAATACATCCCATGAAATTATGTTCTCAAGGGTTTGTGAACAATCAACAACTCTGATACGATCTTCGGCTGAATGTCTGGCTCTTCTTTTTCAAAAAATTCAGCCCTGAGGACTTGGTATTTCAGTATGTAGTGTTCTTTACATTAGGCTTAGGTAAAGTGGACTGAAACGCTGTCTAGTTTCACACAGATGGTTCTCATATTTGGTCACTCAGTCAAAATCTCTGTCAAAAAACAGAACTATTTATTGTACGGTAGTCATGATTGGGTGTCTGGTAGATTTTGAAGTGAAACAAAAAAACAATACAATAATATTGAAATTAATTTTGGCAAATAATGTGGTTGTAGTTTAATCAGTGATATGTTTTTTTTTAAATTATTGCTGCTTATTAGATATAAAAGCTAAAAAAAATGTAATTAAAACTGCAGCTTTTATCTTTTATGCAGTTTTGTCCTAATTTGACATTTATCTGCTTAACTAATCCATATGAATTGAGCAGTTTAGTCCAAATTTACTGAAGAGGCTCTATTGCTTTATATGATGAACATATAAAGAGCCAGACATTCAGTCAAGATCGTATCAGAATTGTTGATTGTTCACAAACCCTTGAGAACGTAATTTTATGGGACGTATTATTCTCAAGGAGCCACAGATAATCAGACCAGATTGTTTGGTTTATTATTTAATTACACAATTCAGAAACTTTTTTTCACATTTAAACATTTATCAGCGAACATAAACAAAAGCTCAATCAAACCTGCTTGACCTGCAAAAACGAACCTCATTGGTTTTTGCGGAAGCTCAAACTTGCTGTGTAAAACGAACATGCTTGAGCTCCCGATTACCACAACTGGTGTGTGAATTGATGAGTGTGAATGTGAATAAAATCCTGATGAAATCTGTTCATCAATTATGCTGTGATGTTGAAAATGTACATAAAATCAGTTGCAGTATTGGTATCAGTGATAATGGCATTAATTAATAAAAAGATTGGCCTACCATTAAATAAATATTAAAAATGTATATGTTGGAGGTTAAATATGAAATAATTACAATATAAAAATGTATCAACTTTAATGGTAGTTGCAATTAATCATGATGTGCGATTTAGTTTTTTATTAGTATTGTTTAACAGCACTTAAAAGGATAGTTCACTTTGAAATGAATTTTTGATGTTTTAGCTTACCTCAAGGGCATCCAAGATGTGGGTGTCTTTGTTTCCACAGTATTTTTTTTATATTTTTTTATTATCAATTTTGATAATAATGCAGGTATATGGGGTCCACCTCAAAGAGCATGCGCAGAGAAGTCCAAATTAAACATGAAATAATGACTCGTAAATGTAAGTACACATTGATGGCCTAAGACACAAAACGAGTGGTTTTTGTGAGAAAACGAACCGTATTTCTATAAGTTTTTACCTCTTGTAACCACAGCCACGTCCAAGTACTCTAACGCCGCCTTCACACTGGCAGTTGAAATCAGCTCCGTAATACGCAAATACGTTCCCAACGGTCGTCGTACTACACAGTGAAAAGCGTCGGATGCGGGTAGAACAAAAGAGAGAAAGGTTGATTCTGTCAGTTGTGTATGATCTCTCTGATGAGGGTTATATTAGACATATTAATAGGAAGGCTGCTGACATGTCAGGTCGACTTAAAACTGTGGTATGGTGATCAATAGTTTAATGTCTGCCTACAATTTAATTGTATTAACTGCCCCCCTAATAACGTTAGAAAGTCATGAAAATAAAAATATGACATGATAACTTCTCATTATAAAATCATTATTTATTTTATTAAACGTTAATAATTCAGGTTTGTTTATCAGTACCATAGCAACGCTCAACTTCTGCTGGAATTTTCGGATAGGAACCGTCCGTAGCTTTTCGCAAGAGTTCAAATTTTTGAACGCATCCGGATGACCAACGGACACGATTTTCTTCGCACCGCACTCGGACCCGTTTCGGACCCATTCGCATGCGGTCTGCGAATCTCCATAGGAAATGAATGACTTCTGGTCGTTTCGTAGCCGCATCGGAGCTGATTTCAACTGCCAGTGTGAAGGTGGCGTAAGGGCACGGACGCTTCTGTCGCGCAAGTGCCGAACAGCCCCGGAAGTGATCTCTCGCGTGAACGTCAGTCATTGTTTACACAGAGATTTCGAAAAAGTTTTACCTTTCACTTTGAAGATCTAAACATATTTAGATATACAGGAAATCGCAATTGAAGACTATTTCGATATATCGACAGACAACGTCATATTTTTTTTTGCAACCTCACATCGTACAAACCTCAACCTCGTTTCGTGTCTTAGGCCATCAATGTGTACTTAATTTACGAGTCATTAAATCATGTTTAATTCGGACTTGTCTGTCTATGCTCTTTGAGGAGGACCCCATGAACCTGCATTATATGACTGACCGAACAAGAACGGTTTAACCTAAGAATTTAAAAATTGAAAATACTGTGGAAACAAAGACACCTACATCTTGGATGCCCTTGAGGTAAGCTAAACCATATCAAAAATTAATTTCAAAGACAACCATCCCTTTAACTTAAACTTAACAAATCCATGGGAATTATAAGTGAATCAAACTTTGGACACATGAACTCAGACCACCTTCTGAGTTTGTGTGACCTTTTTCCTGTGGTTTGTTAATATAATTTTTTAGCAATTTCATTACATTTAAAGTGTAGTAGTGATTAATGTTCCTCCCAATCAGTGGTTTCTTGCAATTATGAAAATGACTTCAGCCTCTCAGCTGGAAACTCCCAGCTTGTTGGATTAAAGTCACCTGCCGCTGTGTAAAGTTCTCAAATCAAGTGAAATCACTAGTTTACTCAGGGACTAGTTCAGAAGTTTTAACGAATAAAAGATAAAGGTATTTCAGTATAAGGATGTAACAGTTGTATTGTTCGGAAAAGGAAATGCGTGCACTGCTAAACATGCAAATAAGCATTTATATATAACAAAAATGATTATTTTACTATTGATACACTTTTTGTTTTTCTTGCAGACGTCCATCTCATCGCCCTTACCTTCTACAGCACCTAAAGCATTTTCATCCACCCATTTTACGCCTGAACCCAGACCAAAACCTGACAAGGAAGAGGAGAAAGGGTCTGAACTAGATGACCTGAAGGCTCAGATGAAGGAGCTAATGCTGTCTGTAGAGTTACTAAAGACACAACAGACGTAAGTATTAGGTTTTTTTTTTCATACTGCTTGGTTTCTCATATTCTCTGCTGGTCGAAAAGTTGTTCATTCACATTTAACATTTCATCTGCGCTACATTTATTCATTTTGCAGATGCTTTTATACAAAGCACCTTCATCTTCATCTTAAGGAGGCAATAACTCTAGAAATGCTAGCAATGCAAGTATCAAAAAAGGACCATTCGTTCAGAATAGTACTAGGTAAAACAGAGGAATACGGAATAAGCAGTGAAAGAAGATAAGTGCTCAGAAGACATGAGTTTTCAGCTGTTTGAATATTGTGAGGGATTTCGCCGTCTGGATAGGGTTGGGAAGATCATTCCGTCTCAGTGAAGAGAAAGTATATAGAAATCAATTCGAGACCTCTGTTTTCTTTTGTAATGCTGTAACCTCAATCATAACTTTGCAGGAGAGAGCTCAATGAACTCCGAAAAGAGCTGGACGATGAGCGACTCAAGCGGGTGGGCCTGCAGGTAAAGTGATCTTTAAATCAGAATTTCTCTTTACGGCTTGTCCGATTCTGTCAGTTTGATGTGAATGGAAGTCAAAAGTTCGGTTTCTGAGGGCAATGAAACGTAGGCGCGATACATTGAGTTTATCTCCACACTCAGCAGGGTGAACACAAAGGGTCTGACTCGGCTCTGAATCTCATGCTGCGTGTTTCTTCTGCTTACTGACCACAAAATCAACTATACTGAGTCAGAATTCCACCTCTACCAGCCACCAAGGGGTACGGCATCAAATTAGGACAAGGTATCGATTGTGGCAAGAGGTGACCGAGGTGATTTAAAATGCTATATACCTCTCTATAAATCTCCAAAAACACTACTTTTCAGGAAATGGAAAAAAACACTTTGTTTTACAATTAAACACCTTGTTGTCAAAGCTGATATTGTGGCTTTGTAAATAGTCAGACACTTGCATGTGTCATTATATTCTGTAAAGGGATAATTGACTCCAGGCTGTTGAATTGTTTGAAAAATAATGCACACCTGAGGTGGTAACATGACCAGTGATGTATGACGGGAATGAACGGTGTTATAAATAAACAGCGTTACTAACGGCATTAAATATTTGCAGTAACGATTAATCAAACGAATTACTGTTTCCTACTTTACTATAATTGAGCTCACTGTGTGGTTTTCATTCGATCAGGCTCTCTCTCCGCCACCTGCAAAGTTTTTTCTCTGGTGTGTGTTTTATGAGGCGCCGGACTGGACAAAAGCAAATCGAACTTCATTTTAGAGCAGGTAGCGAATACTGATGGCAAACTAATGCAGTTATGAGGGAGAGGGAGAGAGAGATTTTTTTTGTTTTATGCTTGGTGAATGAAAACTACTGAGCAATTTGAATTTAAATTAATTTGAAAGTAACCAAAGACATGGACAAGCTTTCATTATTTTCTTTAGAAAATGTAAAAATGTTACCCTTCAATATTGACATGTTTGCAATTCAATGAGCTTATAGACGCTTTCATCAGACGCGTTGCCATGGTGATGAGCTGGCCCAAAGTTAACTTCCGTTGTGTTTGTTTATACTGTTTACTGGATAATACGGCATTGACTGCATATGCAGTGAAAGTTAAGGTGATGAGCAGGTTGTTGAGCTGTGGGATGCAACCTGACCTTGGGAGCAAATGCAATTTTTAAAAATAAAAATGTTAGGGTTTCCTAACAAAGAGGAGACGGCGGTATTAACATAGGTTTATCCGAGTATCCGGTACAGTGTTTCCCATAATTTATGTGTGACAGCCCACCACATTATCAGGGCTGACCGCCACATATTGATTTCCATGTTTTTTACAATTTAAGATGGGAAAAGTTGTATTTGACTGCAGTTGCGTGCAGCGCATATTCACACGCTCCCTCTCTCTCGCAAACACATTGACAGCGGATCAGTCTGTGCATCTGGTTAGTGTCATAAACAACGCTGCACAGATCCATCCAACATGCTGTCAATGTGGAGATCCACCTAAAAAAAAGGTAAGCAAGCATGTAAGAAGCCTAGCTAATAAGGAGAGCTATGTTCACCTTATTAAAACCCTGTCGCCGCGCTTGCCACAGTTTTTAACACTGCGTTAATCAGACACGTCGGTAGAAAAACATCTTGTCTCCAATTTTTTTTCAACGGGTCTGGTAGTGTCACATTTCAGTTTGGCCAGGTAACATTTATTTTCTTTGACTGGCAAGAAATACCAGCTACTACTAAGGTTAATGGATTGTCTGCGCAAGTTTGCCGGAAGTTAAGTTTGGGCCAGTTTAATGCACATGCGCAGTACCGTTTGTTTATGTTGTCACTGCTGAAAGCGTCTATAAAATCATTGTAAGAGATGTTTATGTAAAACGTAAAATCTCTGTAGCAATATGTTTGCTTAATATGCAATGTTAGACATTTTATAAAATGATTTAAAAAAAAGTTGAAGTATGACTCTTTATCCAAGTTGCCTTAACTGAAACAGCCTTTGAACAAGCTAACGACTAAAAGGAAGACTCATTTAAGGCATCAGTCCACAAAATTATTTTCAGAAAGAAGTAATGTGTACTTCTTTCTGCTGGTAAAATGTTTTTTATAGATATTTTGTGTTGGACTTTGTTGCATTTATGTTCACCTTGCTGTGAAAGGACACGAAATCATTCTCCAAATGGAAGTAACTTGCGCTTACTCTCTCTCTCTCTGTACTGGGGCGAACTTGCAGAGATGAAAATCACTCACCTTTCGGCGAAATTCGCCGTTTTGAAACCAAAATAGGTGACCTACGTGAATCGTGTAGATTCGATGAAGAAAATGTTTTGAGGGGGGGGGGGGGTATAATATAAATGTAGCCGTACTATAGTATAATGTGAGGTAGGAATTAATATCTAAGTCATTAAATTCAAGTTCGCGTAAACGTTTCCCTCCGCTGCGGCTGACAGTAATTTTCAATTCAGTTCAAACAAACAGCGCGTCGACTCCTCAGTCATTCTCCATTCAAACAGCACAGAGCGTCGTCAGTCATCAGCATTCAAACAGCACAGAGCGTCACGTTCGGCAACGATGAATCTCTCTCCAAGATGATTAAATGTTAATATTATTATACTATAGATAAATACTATATTATACTATAGACGATCTGTAGATAAAGCTCTATGGTTTAGAATACATTGACTGTCTTGCTGTAGTACCTCAATCATGTTTATCACCCAAACTTTACAGCGTGTCTAGATCACAACACTGGAGAGCACTATCATTGTTCTTCACGCGCACAGTAACTGAAATTTAAAACTGTTAAAAGAAAAGGCTCAATAAACTATTGCATAGATAGATACTGTATAATACACTATGCATCGATATATTTCCTTTGTGCTTTGAACTTGTCAATGCGGACTCGAAGAGCTCTATGGAAGAGCCGCGCGCTGTGACTCATGTTGCCTCAAGCGCATCATTCAGCGCTAGCGATGCGCATTGGAGTCTTTTATAATCAAATCATAATACTTTTGCGCAATGAAAAATTATCAATAGTATTTTTTGGTTCTGTTCTGTCTATCTAGCATATGGTGCTGCCTCATTAAACAGCTGTGCTATACATTTGTGCTATATATATATATTCTTAATTTTTTAGTAGACTATAAAATACTTGATCTTTTTGATTTTTATCTTGTTTTTCATGAATGCATTTTACAACAATACAAAGATCAATGTGCAACGTTTTACCAGATTTAGTGCTACAGTTACTGTCTCATATTTGTTCCCCACTATTTTTTTTACTAAATGTTCTGATTTTATATAATTATTGTTTTTCTAGACTAAATTTGACTGAGTTACCCACTAATCTAGTTTATGATATAATTTTTGTCATAGTTTATAATCATATTTTTGTTGTTGTTGTTGTTTTTCTTGAAGTTGTCTGTATTAAGTAGACTGTGTTTAACACACAAAAGAGTGATTATCAGTTCAACACAGTTATAGAAATTCTACAGATTATTATTATTATTTTTTTTTTTTTACTGCGATGGTAACGGATCGGTATCTGAATCTTTTTAAAAAAAAATTATTATTAAAATAAGGCCATAATATTTTTGACTCATGGCTGAAGTTAAGTTTCTCCAGCTCTCCCCAGGTTGGCAAAAAATGCATCTCAAAATGCATCAGATTGAGGCTTTTATTATGGAATATTTAACATTTTCTTACGGGGGAGCATGCCCCCGAATCCCCTAGAGGGGTAATATCCTTCTCACCTTTTTCACCCCTGACCCGTTTTCATGCCTGGACTTGCACATACTGTGACTGGGTCACAAGCTTTGAGTATGCGCACGAAGGGGACACACACACAAGGGGAATGGGGGGAGGGGGTTAACGACTTACTGTCCAATGATTCTAGGTGGTCTTAAATGATTGGCTGGAGTTTTTCGAGTCCTGTCCATTCCACAGATGATTTAGTGGCTTAATTTTCATTTCAGTGCTTCTAACTCGTTGGCTGTAAGTGGGTTAGGAAAAGGACTTCAATCGATTTTGAAAAAATGGTCCAAAAAAAAGACATACCTCACTTTTAAACAAACTAATTTATGACACAGCGCTTCCCAACATTGACAAACTTTTCCAGCAATCCATGTTTTCACTTTTATATGGTAGGCTGCACTATTATTTACTTCTGAAATAGTACAGAATCTTTGGATCAAAACACAGGTGAAGAAAATGCAGAAACAAGCGATAGAAGTATTGCTTGCGCACATGTAAGTTAACGTGATCAACAAATATTAAACGGGATATAAATTATAACTGCCTAACACCATGTCCTAACTACACGTGACGCGACGTGCTCGGCAAGCAATAAAAGGTATCTTGTCCCTGTTAATCGTTTTTGTCCTAACCAGACGTGACGGCGAAACGCAAAGTTTCTAATTTAGAAACGGTTCCGATTTCTGCGACATCATGGCTGACAGAATGAAGAAATTACATTGGTTATGAGTACACATTGTTTATTTTTAGTTAAAAATAGGTCACTGTGCCACAAGCGAAAACGGATAATTTACCTCAGATTTTGAAAGCATATAATATAGCATTCAAAATGAATTATATGCAACCATACAACTGTATTTTGACATTTTTATGTGTATTTGATAGTTAAGGACACACGAAGCCCAAAGTATAGGCTACTTTTCTTGTCTCGTTGCAGTCCGTTTCGAAGCGCGCACCGCCTTGTGAACAGCGTCTTTTGCGCAGGTTTTTAATAGCCTTTTTTTTATCTAGCAGCAACAGTAGAGACAGCATTTTGCAACAATCGCCGATCGTGCTGATTCTGACCTTACGTTTGGGTTTAGGAAGAACTGACAGCGGCAGCGCTCCGCAGGGCTGTGAATTGAAGTAAGTTGCGCTGGACAGATCATGCGTCTCGTTTTTTAACGGTTTTATCTCAAATATCTTCTTTTTATAATCTTTGGAAGCCAAAATACAAAATATATTAGAATAATATCCCAGATCTAAAGTGTAACCACGTTTGAATGTTTAGTTCTGTCCTCATTGTCACTCATTAAGCAAGGGCTGTCGTGTTGCGCGTGCTGTGGCTTTGCGTGAGAGATCGCTCTCTCTCTCTCTCTTTCTTCTGAACTGCGAAGAGCAAATTTGCATCACAGACAAATGGTTTAATTAAAATATAGTTTATATATAGAAATGGCTGGCCATATACACATGGTCAAGATAACGTCTAGGAATAATAAATAGTAGCCTACGTGTATTTACTTAATTTCTCGTGCTGTTCTCTCAAGTCCCTCGGCCTCGTCCTGCTCGCCACATTCATATTCTGAGTACATAGATTTTTTTGTGAAAATTGTCAAAAATGCTTTTGCTGAAACACCGGCGGGAAAAGAGTTAAAACGGGTTTATAATGCAAACAACTATTCACTGTGTTAGTGTTTGTGTGCTTATTCCCAGATGGAGATAGAGAAAGTAAAGAAGCTTGTACAATCAACATGAGATCTGGCTCCCTGAACTGGACCGATGGCCGCGCCGTCACGTCACGAGTGGAAAGCGACCTCCAGATGGAGGGACGATATCATTCACATCATCATTACACTCACTGACTTACTCCACAAATTGTAAGGTTCACATATTTGCACATAAGGTTTTTTTCTAGGTTTAGAAAAGTGTAATTATGACAGATGTATATGGTTGTTTTCCTCTCTTTTTCTTTTTGCCAACAAAAAATGATCGAGGCCTTACTTTACTACTGTGCTGGATATGTACTCTGGGCACTTATTGAAAAGTGCGGCAGATTATGCATTTAATACTACTGAGTCTGTATAAATGTTGGGGGATTATCTTGTTTCCTTGTTTTTTTTTATGACGGGTTAGTTTTTAAAGAAAACTATCATGATCTCAGCAATATTCTGTCTATATTAGCCTCATTAGATGATTATCAAATGTATGGCGTACTATTGGTTCCTTAGTGATGATGTATTCTGATGTTGTTTCAAAAGGGAGAAGATTTATGTTTGTTTTTTTTTCTCTAACATTCCTATCCAGGGTAACACTATCGTGCCTGTTAAGATTTTTACAAGTGTTAATACTGGGAGCTCTCATACAATATAAATATATATAAATATATATATGTGTATACTTAGATCTACGGCATGGTATATTTTTATGGTCTACTGATTGACTGGGATTGTGTAGCTGTGTTTTGGTTTAAAACATCCGACACAAGAAAACGTGGCTTCGACAAGCGGTGCCATTTCACCAAACGAATGGCAGAAATCCATTTAGCAAGTTAGGCTTCGGTTTAATGGCATAGAATACCAATGGTTTTGTTCTGCAGTTACGCCCCCTGGCAAAAAATCACACTGACATTTGAAAGATTCATTTGGCTTTTTTTGGCATAAACCTCTTGACTGTGTTTCTACAAGGATGGTTGGCTAGTTCTAAAGTCTGGCAGGATGAAATAGAGATGTTGAGCAATGAACACCTCAGGTTATAGACTGGTGGTTGGCACAGAGTGGCTCTCTGGGGAGTATTTTTTTTTTTTTTTTTTGTATTAACAATTGTACTGTTGACCAAAATGGATCTTCTAATCAATTGGTTCCGAATCTAGAATTAGACAGTCAATAAAACACTCTCAGGTACACTGGAGTGTGCCCATTCCTCAGACCTCTTAACCCTTAAGCTGAAAATACTTTTTTTAAAAGCATTCCTGATTGTTTGTTTGTGTCTGTCTGAGAGTGTGTTTGGGAGTTGTGATGCAGTAGGATGGCAGGTTGATCTCTAAAGCAATAAACAAACAAACCTTTTTGGTTTCCATTTCTTCATGTTTAGTTAATATGTCCAAGTTCTGATGCTCCAACTTCACAGGATCTTCCTTGAAAGTACGTGGAAAATTAGTCATCTCTGTTGTCAAAATTGGGTAGAACACATTCCATTTTATTATTTTATTTCTGAAGATCTGTTGTGCACATACGACATCTATCAAAAATGATCTTGTTTACATGATTTAAAACTGAATTGCATGAGCTGAGTTTTTTTTCCAAGCGAAATAAATATCATGTTTATTTACCGATATTGTTGTGATTTAGTTATTCAAGATGTTTGTATTATAGGTTTTTTTTTCTCCAGAAATATCTGAAATTGTGTTCTTTTTGGGGTCAGTATACGGCTTTCTATTTTAAAGGGGCTATGAACTGGCTTTTTACATTTTATTATGTTGTTGTCTGAGGTCAACTTATGATGTTCGCTTGGTTTTTGCATTCAAAAGCATCACAATGAATGAGTAATAGGCTATTCTGTACCCTAGTTTTGAGCCTAGCTGAAAAACACTTTAATGGGCGTCTCGCACTGAAGACTTGGACGTAAATGCCCACTGCTGTCGAGTGGATAACAGTTTTGCATATTATGAGTTTCAACTCGCCCGTCGATCTTCTTGGGGAAATTGTTTTGAAAATGTCCAATGTTGTAAAATGGCAACCGGAATGATTCGCCTATACATGTTCGAACCCAGAGTCCGTGTGTTGCACAATTCCTGTCAGATCCAATATAAACCGTTCTTTACTCTTAATCGGTCTGCAAATCCATTCTTGTTTACAAAACACTCCTCAGTGAAATGAAGCTGAACAGACGGACAATGTTTTACCTCATCAGCTGGAATGTCATTTTAAAATAAGTTTGATCCATGCAGTCCTATTGGAATCCAGAGGAAGCTTATGCAGCCACTGTCTTCTTGCACAACCAGGCACTGCACAATATTTTGTATTGCTCTGTAGCTCGATACGGTTTGTCATCACGAGGTCGGCCTATGTTATTTAGCTATGCGTGTAATGTCAGAATCGGTGGGCGGGCTAAACCGGCTGTGTTGAAGTAGGCATTGATCTCAGCATCTCCATTCATGCGTCACATGGTCCTTCAGAAATCATTCTAATGTGCTGATTTGCTGCTTTCTTATCATCAGTGGTGTGTGTGTGTGACAGTTGCACTTGATGATTTTGTTAGAATTAATTCTATAAAGCCCTAATTGATTAATAAGAAATTCACTCAAGGAATTTAAATGTTTTGATAAAAGAATGATGATTGAAATTCACATCTCACTCAGTGCCAATTAATCTTTCCTCTTTAGAAGATCTCCAAATCCATTCTTAATGTCTGGAGGTCATATGTCTACAGCCTTTTAGCTCTCGTATCGACTAGTGTTAATTCAATAGGAGAACGAGGGCATTTTGAGATGTTATAATAATTATACATTTTAACAATTTACAAAGGCAGGAAACTCTTGGAAAGTCTCCGATCCGCAGTGCTGGATTCAGACAGATCCATACGCCGAGTCAGGCTGTGAGATATGCACTTTTCCATCTGCTGAGCTGCTCAGAGCCAGTTAAATCTTCTTTCAGTCTGTGTTTACTCCACAGATCCATCCAATCCATCTCTGATCTTGTGTAACAAAGCCGGTCAGATGCCAAGATCACGTTTAATCAGGTGTCTTAGTCAGGTCTACAATATGTCCCCTTCAAAAGCTGCAGCTATTTAGACGCCTGTATTTATGAGACTACAGGCACTTCCCTTTTGCCCCCCCCCAAAAAAAAAATGGCTCTGTGATATAACTGCTGCCCCCACAATTTGTGAGATGTGAACGCAAGTACTTCATTCTTTGTACCTTTATGTGCAACTAATCTACTTATTGCCTTTAAGAAACACTTTTTAGAATATTATTAATTAGGGATGTCAAACGTATTAATCGCAATTAATTGCATCCAAAATAAAAGTTTGTGTTTCATATATGTGGAGTGCACTGTGTATAATTATTTTAAATGCATAAATATACACACATGCTTGTATATATTTAAGAAATATTTTTCTTTAATATGCATGTGTATATTCA
The DNA here is from genome assembly GCA_030378365.1 of Hybognathus amarus. NCBI lineage: Eukaryota > Metazoa > Chordata > Actinopteri > Cypriniformes > Leuciscidae > Hybognathus > Hybognathus amarus. Next base: position 31,989 of record JAQIUQ010001830.1, on the reverse strand, counting down.
TATATATAAAAAATAATTATACACTCACCGGCCACTTTATTAGGTACCCCATGCTAGTAACGGGTTGGACCCCCTTTTGCCTTCAGAACTGCCTCAATTCTTCGTGGCATAGATTCAACAAGGTGCTGGAAGCATTCCTCAGGGAGTTTGGTCCATATTGACATGATGGCATCACACAGTTGCCGGCAAGATTCTGTCGGCTGCACATCCATGATGCGAATCTTCCCGTCCACCACATCCAAAGATGCTCTATTGGATTGAGATCTGGTGACTGTGGAGGCCATTTGAGTACAGCGAACTCATTGTCATGTTCAAGAAACCAACTGAGATGATTCCAGCTTTATGACATGGCTGCATCATCCTGCTGAATGTAGCCATCAGAAGTTGGGTACATTGTGGTCATAAAGGGATGGACATGGTCAGCAACAATACTCAGGTAGGCTGTGGCGTCTAACGATGCTCAATTGGTACCCAGGGGCCCAAAGAGTGCCAAAGATATGTTCCCCACACCATGACACCACCACCACCAGTCTGAACCGTTGATACAAGGCAGGATGGATCCATGCTTTCATGTTGTTGAATCTATGCCACGAAGAATTGAGGCAGTTCTGAAGGCAAAAGGGGGTCCAACCCGTTACTAGCATGGGGTACCTAATAAAGTGGCCGGTGAGTGTATAATTATTTTTTATATATATGAATATACACATGCATATTAAAGAAAAAATATTTCTTAAATATATACAAGCATGTGTGTATATTTATGCATTTAAAATAATTATACACAGTGCACCCACATATATGTAAACACAAACTTTTATTTTGGATGCAATTAATTGCGATTAATACGTTTGACATCCCTAATTAATAATATTTAAAAAGTGTTTCTTAAAGGCAATAAGTAGATTAGTTGCACATAAAGGTACAAAGAATGAAGTACTTGCGTTCACATTCTCGCAAATTGTGGGGGCAGCAGTTATATCACAGAGCCATTTTTTTTTTGGTGGGGGGCAAAAGGGAAGTGCCTGTAGTCTCATAAATACAGGCGTCTAAATAGCTGCAGCTTTTGAAGGGGACATATTGTAGACCTGACTAAGACACCTGATTAAACGTGATCTTGGCATCTGACCGGCTTTGTTACACAAGATCAGAGATGGATTGGATGGATCTGTGGAGTAAACACAGACTGAAAGAAGATTTAACTGGCTCTGAGCAGCTCAGCAGATGGAAAAGTGCATATCTCACAGCCTGACTCGGCGTATGGATCTGTCTGAATCCAGCACTGCGGATTGGAGACTTTCCAAGAGTTTCCTGCCTTTGTAAATTGTTAAAATGTATAATTATTATAACATCTCAAAATGCCCTCGTTCTCCTATTCGAATTAACACTAGTCGATACCGAAGCTAAAAGGCTGTAGACATATGACCTCCAGACATTAAGAATGGATTTGGAGATCTTCTAAAGAGGAAAGATTAATTGGCACTGAGTGAGATGTGAATTTTAATCATCATTCTTTTATCAAAACATTTAAATTCCTTGAGTGAATTCTTATTAATCAATTAGGGCTTTATAGAATTAATTCTAACAAAATCATCAAGTGCAACTGTCACACACACACACCACTGATGATAAGAAAGCAGCAAATCAGCACATTAGAATGATTTCTGAAGGACCATGTGACGCATGAATGGAGATGCTGAGATCAATGCCTACTTCAACACGGCCGGTTTAGCCCGCCCACCGATTCTGACATTACACGCATAGCTAAATAACATAGGCCGACCTCGTGATGACAAACCGTATCGAGCTACAGAGCAATACAAAATATTGTGCAGTGCCTGGTTGTGCAAGAAGACAGTGGCTGCATATGCTTCCTCTGGATTCCAATAGGACTGCATGGATCAAACTTATTTTAAAATGACGTTCCAGCTGATGAGGTAAAACATTGTCCGTCTGTTCGCTTCATTTCACTGAGGAGTGTTTTGTAAACAAGAATGGATTTGCAGACCGATTAAGAGTAAAGAACGGTTTATATTGGATCTGACAGGAATTGTGCAACACACGGACTCTGGGTTCGAACATGTATGGGCGAATCATTCCGGTTGCCATTTTACAACATTGGACATTTTCAAAACAATTTCCCCAAGAAGATCGACGGGCGAGTTGAAACTCATAATATGCAAAACTGTTATCCACTCACAGCAGTGGGCATTTACGTCCAAGTCTTCAGTGCGAGACGCCCATTAAAGTGTTTTTCAGCTAGGCTCAAAACTAGGGTACAGAATAGCCTATTACTCATTCATTGTGATGCTTTTGAATGCAAAAACCAAGCGAACATCATAAGTTGACCTCAGACAACAACATAATAAAATGTAAAAAGCCAGTTCATAGCCCCTTTAAAATAGAAAGCCGTATACTGACCCCAAAAAGAACACAATTTCAGATATTTCTGGAGAAAAAAAAACCTATAATACAAACATCTTGAATAACTAAATCACAACAATATCGGTAAATAAACATGATATTTATTTCGCTTGGAAAAAAAACTCAGCTCATGCAATTCAGTTTTAAATCATGTAAACAAGATCATTTTTGATAGATGTCGTATGTGCACAACAGATCTTCAGAAATAAAATAATAAAATGGAATGTGTTCTACCCAATTTTGACAACAGAGATGACTAATTTTCCACGTACTTTCAAGGAAGATCCTGTGAAGTTGGAGCATCAGAACTTGGACATATTAACTAAACATGAAGAAATGGAAACCAAAAAGGTTTGTTTGTTTATTGCTTTAGAGATCAACCTGCCATCCTACTGCATCACAACTCCCAAACACACTCTCAGACAGACACAAACAAACAATCAGGAATGCTTTTAAAAAAAGTATTTTCAGCTTAAGGGTTAGAGGTCTGAGGAATGGGCACACTCCAGTGTACCTGAGAGTGTTTTATTGACTGTCTAATTCTAGATTCGGAACCAATTGATTAGAAGATCCATTTTGGTCAACAGTACAATTGTTAATACAAAAAAAAAAAAAAAAAATACTCCCCAGAGAGCCACTCTGTGCCAACCACCAGTCTATAACCTGAGGTGTTCATTGCTCAACATCTCTATTTCATCCTGCCAGACTTTAGAACTAGCCAACCATCCTTGTAGAAACACAGTCAAGAGGTTTATGCCAAAAAAAGCCAAATGAATCTTTCAAATGTCAGTGTGATTTTTTGCCAGGGGGCGTAACTGCAGAACAAAACCATCGGTATTCTATGCCATTAAACCGAAGCCTAACTTGCTAAATGGATTTCTGCCATTCGTTTGGTGAAAATGGCACCGCTTGTCGAAGCCACGTTTTCTTGTGTCGGATGTTTTAAACCAAAACACAGCTACACAATCCCAGTCAATCAGTAGACCATAAAAATATACCATGCCGTAGATCTAAGTATACACATATATATATTTATATATATTTATATTGTATGAGAGCTCCCAGTATTAACACTTGTAAAAATCTTAACAGGCACGATAGTGTTACCCTGGATAGGAATGTTAAGAGAAAAAAAACAAACATAAATCTTCTCCCTTTTGAAACAACATCAGAATACATCATCACTAAGGAACCAATAGTACGCCATACATTTGATAATCATCTAATGAGGCTAATATAGACAGAATATTGCTGAGATCATGATAGTTTTCTTTAAAAACTAACCCGTCATAAAAAAAAACAAGGAAACAAGATAATCCCCCAACATTTATACAGACTCAGTAGTATTAAATGCATAATCTGCCGCACTTTTCAATAAGTGCCCAGAGTACATATCCAGCACAGTAGTAAAGTAAGGCCTCGATCATTTTTTGTTGGCAAAAAGAAAAAGAGAGGAAAACAACCATATACATCTGTCATAATTACACTTTTCTAAACCTAGAAAAAAACCTTATGTGCAAATATGTGAACCTTACAATTTGTGGAGTAAGTCAGTGAGTGTAATGATGATGTGAATGATATCGTCCCTCCATCTGGAGGTCGCTTTCCACTCGTGACGTGACGGCGCGGCCATCGGTCCAGTTCAGGGAGCCAGATCTCATGTTGATTGTACAAGCTTCTTTACTTTCTCTATCTCCATCTGGGAATAAGCACACAAACACTAACACAGTGAATAGTTGTTTGCATTATAAACCCGTTTTAACTCTTTTCCCGCCGGTGTTTCAGCAAAAGCATTTTTGACAATTTTCACAAAAAAATCTATGTACTCAGAATATGAATGTGGCGAGCAGGACGAGGCCGAGGGACTTGAGAGAACAGCACGAGAAATTAAGTAAATACACGTAGGCTACTATTTATTATTCCTAGACGTTATCTTGACCATGTGTATATGGCCAGCCATTTCTATATATAAACTATATTTTAATTAAACCATTTGTCTGTGATGCAAATTTGCTCTTCGCAGTTCAGAAGAGAGAGAGAAGAGAGAGAGCGATCTCTCACGCAAAGCCACAGCACGCGCAACACGACAGCCCTTGCTTAATGAGTGACAATGAGGACAGAACTAAACATTCAAACGTGGTTACACTTTAGATCTGGGATATTATTCTAATATATTTTGTATTTTGGCTTCCAAAGATTATAAAAAGAAGATATTTGAGATAAAACCGTTAAAAAACGAGACGCATGATCTGTCCAGCGCAACTTACTTCAATTCACAGCCCTGCGGAGCGCTGCCGCTGTCAGTTCTTCCTAAACCCAAACGTAAGGTCAGAATCAGCACGATCGGCGATTGTTGCAAAATGCTGTCTCTACTGTTGCTGCTAGATAAAAAAAAGGCTATTAAAAACCTGCGCAAAAGACGCTGTTCACAAGGCGGTGCGCGCTTCGAAACGGACTGCAACGAGACAAGAAAAGTAGCCTATACTTTGGGCTTCGTGTGTCCTTAACTATCAAATACACATAAAAATGTCAAAATACAGTTGTATGGTTGCATATAATTCATTTTGAATGCTATATTATATGCTTTCAAAATCTGAGGTAAATTATCCGTTTTCGCTTGTGGCACAGTGACCTATTTTTAACTAAAAATAAACAATGTGTACTCATAACCAATGTAATTTCTTCATTCTGTCAGCCATGATGTCGCAGAAATCGGAACCGTTTCTAAATTAGAAACTTTGCGTTTCGCCGTCACGTCTGGTTAGGACAAAAACGATTAACAGGGACAAGATACCTTTTATTGCTTGCCGAGCACGTCGCGTCACGTGTAGTTAGGACATGGTGTTAGGCAGTTATAATTTATATCCCGTTTAATATTTGTTGATCACGTTAACTTACATGTGCGCAAGCAATACTTCTATCGCTTGTTTCTGCATTTTCTTCACCTGTGTTTTGATCCAAAGATTCTGTACTATTTCAGAAGTAAATAATAGTGCAGCCTACCATATAAAAGTGAAAACATGGATTGCTGGAAAAGTTTGTCAATGTTGGGAAGCGCTGTGTCATAAATTAGTTTGTTTAAAAGTGAGGTATGTCTTTTTTTTGGACCATTTTTTCAAAATCGATTGAAGTCCTTTTCCTAACCCACTTACAGCCAACGAGTTAGAAGCACTGAAATGAAAATTAAGCCACTAAATCATCTGTGGAATGGACAGGACTCGAAAAACTCCAGCCAATCATTTAAGACCACCTAGAATCATTGGACAGTAAGTCGTTAACCCCCTCCCCCCATTCCCCTTGTGTGTGTGTCCCCTTCGTGCGCATACTCAAAGCTTGTGACCCAGTCACAGTATGTGCAAGTCCAGGCATGAAAACGGGTCAGGGGTGAAAAAGGTGAGAAGGATATTACCCCTCTAGGGGGTTCGGGGGCATGCTCCCCGTAAGAAAATGTTAAATATTCCATAATAAAAGCCTCAATCTGATGCATTTTGAGATGCATTTTTTGCCAACCTGGGGAGAGCTGGAGAAACTTAACTTCAGCCATGAGTCAAAAATATTATGGCCTTATTTTAATAATAATTTTTTTTTAAAAGATTCAATACCGATCCGTTACCATCGCAGTAAAAAAAAAAAAATAATAATAATAATCTGTAGAATTTCTATAACTGTGTTGAACTGATAATCACTCTTTTGTGTGTTAAACACAGTCTACTTAATACAGACAACTTCAAGAAAAACAACAACAACAACAAAAATATGATTATAAACTATGACAAAAATTATATCATAAACTAGATTAGTGGGTAACTCAGTCAAATTTAGTCTAGAAAAACAATAATTATATAAAATCAGAACATTTAGTAAAAAAAAATAGTGGGGAACAAATATGAGACAGTAACTGTAGCACTAAATCTGGTAAAACGTTGCACATTGATCTTTGTATTGTTGTAAAATGCATTCATGAAAAACAAGATAAAAATCAAAAAGATCAAGTATTTTATAGTCTACTAAAAAATTAAGAATATATATATATAGCACAAATGTATAGCACAGCTGTTTAATGAGGCAGCACCATATGCTAGATAGACAGAACAGAACCAAAAAATACTATTGATAATTTTTCATTGCGCAAAAGTATTATGATTTGATTATAAAAGACTCCAATGCGCATCGCTCAGCGCTGAATGATGCGCTTGAGGCAACATGAGTCACAGCGCGCGGCTCTTCCATAGAGCTCTTCGAGTCCGCATTGACAAGTTCAAAGCACAAAGGAAATATATCGATGCATAGTGTATTATACAGTATCTATCTATGCAATAGTTTATTGAGCCTTTTCTTTTAACAGTTTTAAATTTCAGTTACTGTGCGCGTGAAGAACAATGATAGTGCTCTCCAGTGTTGTGATCTAGACACGCTGTAAAGTTTGGGTGATAAACATGATTGAGGTACTACAGCAAGACAGTCAATGTATTCTAAACCATAGAGCTTTATCTACAGATCGTCTATAGTATAATATAGTATTTATCTATAGTATAATAATATTAACATTTAATCATCTTGGAGAGAGATTCATCGTTGCCGAACGTGACGCTCTGTGCTGTTTGAATGCTGATGACTGACGACGCTCTGTGCTGTTTGAATGGAGAATGACTGAGGAGTCGACGCGCTGTTTGTTTGAACTGAATTGAAAATTACTGTCAGCCGCAGCGGAGGGAAACGTTTACGCGAACTTGAATTTAATGACTTAGATATTAATTCCTACCTCACATTATACTATAGTACGGCTACATTTATATTATACCCCCCCCCCCCTCAAAACATTTTCTTATCGAATCTACACGATTCACGTAGGTCACCTATTTTGGTTTCAAAACGGCGAATTTCGCCGAAAGGTGAGTGATTTTCATCTCTGCAAGTTCGCCCCAGTACAGAGAGAGAGAGAGTAAGCGCAAGTTACTTCCATTTGGAGAATGATTTCGTGTCCTTTCACAGCAAGGTGAACATAAATGCAACAAAGTCCAACACAAAATATCTATAAAAAACATTTTACCAGCAGAAAGAAGTACACATTACTTCTTTCTGAAAATAATTTTGTGGACTGATGCCTTAAATGAGTCTTCCTTTTAGTCGTTAGCTTGTTCAAAGGCTGTTTCAGTTAAGGCAACTTGGATAAAGAGTCATACTTCAACTTTTTTTTAAATCATTTTATAAAATGTCTAACATTGCATATTAAGCAAACATATTGCTACAGAGATTTTACGTTTTACATAAACATCTCTTACAATGATTTTATAGACGCTTTCAGCAGTGACAACATAAACAAACGGTACTGCGCATGTGCATTAAACTGGCCCAAACTTAACTTCCGGCAAACTTGCGCAGACAATCCATAACCTTAGTAGTAGCTGGTATTTCTTGCCAGTCAAAGAAAATAAATGTTACCTGGCCAAACTGAAATGTGACACTACCAGACCCGTTGAAAAAAAATTGGAGACAAGATGTTTTTCTACCGACGTGTCTGATTAACGCAGTGTTAAAAACTGTGGCAAGCGCGGCGACAGGGTTTTAATAAGGTGAACATAGCTCTCCTTATTAGCTAGGCTTCTTACATGCTTGCTTACCTTTTTTTTAGGTGGATCTCCACATTGACAGCATGTTGGATGGATCTGTGCAGCGTTGTTTATGACACTAACCAGATGCACAGACTGATCCGCTGTCAATGTGTTTGCGAGAGAGAGGGAGCGTGTGAGATATGCGCTGCACGCAACTGCAGTCAAATACAACTTTTCCCATCTTAAATTGTAAAAAACATGGAAATCAATATGTGGCGGTCAGCGCCTGATAATGTGGTGGGCTGTCACACATAAATTATGGGAAACACTGTACCGGATACTCGGATAAACCTATGTTAATACCGCCGTCTCCTCTTTGTTAGGAAACCCTAACATTTTTATTTTTAAAAATTGCATTTGCTCCCAAGGTCAGGTTGCATCCCACAGCTCAACAACCTGCTCATCACCTTAACTTTCACTGCATATGCAGTCAATGCCGTATTATCCAGTAAACAGTATAAACAAACACAACGGAAGTTAACTTTGGGCCAGCTCATCACCATGGCAACGCGTCTGATGAAAGCGTCTATAAGCTCATTGAATTGCAAACATGTCAATATTGAAGGGTAACATTTTTACATTTTCTAAAGAAAATAATGAAAGCTTGTCCATGTCTTTGGTTACTTTCAAATTAATTTAAATTCAAATTGCTCAGTAGTTTTCATTCACCAAGCATAAAACAAAAAAAATCTCTCTCTCCCTCTCCCTCATAACTGCATTAGTTTGCCATCAGTATTCGCTACCTGCTCTAAAATGAAGTTCGATTTGCTTTTGTCCAGTCCGGCGCCTCATAAAACACACACCAGAGAAAAAACTTTGCAGGTGGCGGAGAGAGAGCCTGATCGAATGAAAACCACACAGTGAGCTCAATTATAGTAAAGTAGGAAACAGTAATTCGTTTGATTAATCGTTACTGCAAATATTTAATGCCGTTAGTAACGCTGTTTATTTATAACACCGTTCATTCCCGTCATACATCACTGGTCATGTTACCACCTCAGGTGTGCATTATTTTTCAAACAATTCAACAGCCTGGAGTCAATTATCCCTTTACAGAATATAATGACACATGCAAGTGTCTGACTATTTACAAAGCCACAATATCAGCTTTGACAACAAGGTGTTTAATTGTAAAACAAAGTGTTTTTTTCCATTTCCTGAAAAGTAGTGTTTTTGGAGATTTATAGAGAGGTATATAGCATTTTAAATCACCTCGGTCACCTCTTGCCACAATCGATACCTTGTCCTAATTTGATGCCGTACCCCTTGGTGGCTGGTAGAGGTGGAATTCTGACTCAGTATAGTTGATTTTGTGGTCAGTAAGCAGAAGAAACACGCAGCATGAGATTCAGAGCCGAGTCAGACCCTTTGTGTTCACCCTGCTGAGTGTGGAGATAAACTCAATGTATCGCGCCTACGTTTCATTGCCCTCAGAAACCGAACTTTTGACTTCCATTCACATCAAACTGACAGAATCGGACAAGCCGTAAAGAGAAATTCTGATTTAAAGATCACTTTACCTGCAGGCCCACCCGCTTGAGTCGCTCATCGTCCAGCTCTTTTCGGAGTTCATTGAGCTCTCTCCTGCAAAGTTATGATTGAGGTTACAGCATTACAAAAGAAAACAGAGGTCTCGAATTGATTTCTATATACTTTCTCTTCACTGAGACGGAATGATCTTCCCAACCCTATCCAGACGGCGAAATCCCTCACAATATTCAAACAGCTGAAAACTCATGTCTTCTGAGCACTTATCTTCTTTCACTGCTTATTCCGTATTCCTCTGTTTTACCTAGTACTATTCTGAACGAATGGTCCTTTTTTGATACTTGCATTGCTAGCATTTCTAGAGTTATTGCCTCCTTAAGATGAAGATGAAGGTGCTTTGTATAAAAGCATCTGCAAAATGAATAAATGTAGCGCAGATGAAATGTTAAATGTGAATGAACAACTTTTCGACCAGCAGAGAATATGAGAAACCAAGCAGTATGAAAAAAAAAACCTAATACTTACGTCTGTTGTGTCTTTAGTAACTCTACAGACAGCATTAGCTCCTTCATCTGAGCCTTCAGGTCATCTAGTTCAGACCCTTTCTCCTCTTCCTTGTCAGGTTTTGGTCTGGGTTCAGGCGTAAAATGGGTGGATGAAAATGCTTTAGGTGCTGTAGAAGGTAAGGGCGATGAGATGGACGTCTGCAAGAAAAACAAAAAGTGTATCAATAGTAAAATAATCATTTTTGTTATATATAAATGCTTATTTGCATGTTTAGCAGTGCACGCATTTCCTTTTCCGAACAATACAACTGTTACATCCTTATACTGAAATACCTTTATCTTTTATTCGTTAAAACTTCTGAACTAGTCCCTGAGTAAACTAGTGATTTCACTTGATTTGAGAACTTTACACAGCGGCAGGTGACTTTAATCCAACAAGCTGGGGAGTTTCCAGCTGAGAGGCTGAAGTCATTTTCATAATTGCAAGAAACCACTGATTGGGAGGAACATTAATCACTACTACACTTTAAATGTAATGAAATTGCTAAAAAATTATATTAACAAACCACAGGAAAAAGGTCACACAAACTCAGAAGGTGGTCTGAGTTCATGTGTCCAAAGTTTGATTCACTTATAATTCCCATGGATTTGTTAAGTTTAAGTTAAAGGGATGGTTGTCTTTGAAATTAATTTTTGATATGGTTTAGCTTACCTCAAGGGCATCCAAGATGTAGGTGTCTTTGTTTCCACAGTATTTTCAATTTTTAAATTCTTAGGTTAAACCGTTCTTGTTCGGTCAGTCATATAATGCAGGTTCATGGGGTCCTCCTCAAAGAGCATAGACAGACAAGTCCGAATTAAACATGATTTAATGACTCGTAAATTAAGTACACATTGATGGCCTAAGACACGAAACGAGGTTGAGGTTGTACGATGTGAGGTTGCAAAAAAAAATATGACGTTGTCTGTCGATATATCGAAATAGTCTTCAATTGCGATTTCCTGTATATCTAAATATGTTTAGATCTTCAAAGTGAAAGGTAAAACTTTTTCGAAATCTCTGTGTAAACAATGACTGACGTTCACGCGAGAGATCACTTCCGGGGCTGTTCGGCACTTGCGCGACAGAAGCGTCCGTGCCCTTACGCCACCTTCACACTGGCAGTTGAAATCAGCTCCGATGCGGCTACGAAACGACCAGAAGTCATTCATTTCCTATGGAGATTCGCAGACCGCATGCGAATGGGTCCGAAACGGGTCCGAGTGCGGTGCGAAGAAAATCATGTCCGTTGGTCATCCGGATGCGTTCAAAAATTTGAACTCTTGCGAAAAGCTACGGACGGTTCCTATCCGAAAATTCCAGCAGAAGTTGAGCGTTGCTATGGTACTGATAAACAAACCTGAATTATTAACGTTTAATAAAATAAATAATGATTTTATAATGAGAAGTTATCATGTCATATTTTTATTTTCATGACTTTCTAACGTTATTAGGGGGGCAGTTAATACAATTAAATTGTAGGCAGACATTAAACTATTGATCACCATACCACAGTTTTAAGTCGACCTGACATGTCAGCAGCCTTCCTATTAATATGTCTAATATAACCCTCATCAGAGAGATCATACACAACTGACAGAATCAACCTTTCTCTCTTTTGTTCTACCCGCATCCGACGCTTTTCACTGTGTAGTACGACGACCGTTGGGAACGTATTTGCGTATTACGGAGCTGATTTCAACTGCCAGTGTGAAGGCGGCGTTAGAGTACTTGGACGTGGCTGTGGTTACAAGAGGTAAAAACTATAGAAATACGGTTCGTTTTCTCACAAAAACCACTCGTTTTGTGTCTTAGGCCATCAATGTGTACTTACATTTACGAGTCATTATTTCATGTTTAATTTGGACTTCTCTGCGCATGCTCTTTGAGGTGGACCCCATATACCTGCATTATTATCAAAATTGATAATAAAAAAATATAAAAAAAATACTGTGGAAACAAAGACACCCACATCTTGGATGCCCTTGAGGTAAGCTAAAACATCAAAAATTCATTTCAAAGTGAACTATCCTTTTAAGTGCTGTTAAACAATACTAATAAAAAACTAAATCGCACATCATGATTAATTGCAACTACCATTAAAGTTGATACATTTTTATATTGTAATTATTTCATATTTAACCTCCAACATATACATTTTTAATATTTATTTAATGGTAGGCCAATCTTTTTATTAATTAATGCCATTATCACTGATACCAATACTGCAACTGATTTTATGTACATTTTCAACATCACAGCATAATTGATGAACAGATTTCATCAGGATTTTATTCACATTCACACTCATCAATTCACACACCAGTTGTGGTAATCGGAGAGCTCAAGCATGTTCGTTTTACACAGCAAGTTTGAGCTTCCGCAAAAACCAATGAGGTTCGTTTTTGCAGGTCAAGCAGGTTTGATTGAGCTTTTGTTTATGTTCGCTGATAAATGTTTAAATGTGAAAAAAAGTTTCTGAATTGTGTAATTAAATAATAAACCAAACAATCTGGTCTGATTATCTGTGGCTCCTTGAGAATAATACGTCCCATAAAATTACGTTCTCAAGGGTTTGTGAACAATCAACAATTCTGATACGATCTTGACTGAATGTCTGGCTCTTTATATGTTCATCATATAAAGCAATAGAGCCTCTTCAGTAAATTTGGACTAAACTGCTCAATTCATATGGATTAGTTAAGCAGATAAATGTCAAATTAGGACAAAACTGCATAAAAGATAAAAGCTGCAGTTTTAATTACATTTTTTTTAGCTTTTATATCTAATAAGCAGCAATAATTAAAAAAAAACATATCACTGATTAAACTACAACCACATTATTTGCCAAAATTAATTTCAATATTATTGTATTGTTTTTTTGTTTCACTTCAAAATCTACCAGACACCCAATCATGACTACCGTACAATAAATAGTTCTGTTTTTTGACAGAGATTTTGACTGAGTGACCAAATATGAGAACCATCTGTGTGAAACTAGACAGCGTTTCAGTCCACTTTACCTAAGCCTAATGTAAAGAACACTACATACTGAAATACCAAGTCCTCAGGGCTGAATTTTTTGAAAAAGAAGAGCCAGACATTCAGCCGAAGATCGTATCAGAGTTGTTGATTGTTCACAAACCCTTGAGAACATAATTTCATGGGATGTATTATTCTCAAGGAGCCACAGATAATCAGACCAGATCTTTTGGTTTGCTATTCAATTACTTGACTCAGATATTACAGAAAGGCACATAAGATTCTTGCATTAAAGGGATAGTTCAGCCAAAAATGAAAAATTCTGCCCTTGTTTATTTGCCCTCATTTTAAACGTATACATCAGTTACATAATCTTCTTTTTTGTGTACTATATATTCAAGATAAAAATCTGATTTACCTTAAGTGAATTCTGTGCCGAAGGCACAGGGTCAACTTCATCCACTTCCTCGACTTTCTCAGCTTTCTCGCCAATCTCCTTGCTCGGCTGAAAGACGTTACAGAGCGTTTTAGAAAAACATGTGAAGAGCAAAGTGTAAATAGTGCTATACTTGACAAGAATCCCATCTGGGCTTTCATTGGTAAAGCTTTTTTGATCCACACTAGATAATTGCATGATCCCTTCTCTATGCCATCCTTCACATCACAAAAACTGCTCAAAATAGGTGTATTTATTTAAAAACAAATGTTAGTGCTTATGGTAGTATAAAGAGATTTAGCAGATACTGGTTTGAGATCATGGTTTACGTGACATCTGTGATTTCACCCATGGCATTTATTTGAACTAAAATACAAACACAAACTAGCACAACAATTCTGTGAACCAAGTGTATTTATTGAAAATTATAAAACTGTTATGGATGCTGATTGGTTGATATAAATCATTTTGTGTTTTTCTTCTAAAAAATGGCATTTAATGAAATAATACAAATGACATCAATTTTATTTAAAATGTTATCTCCAAGTGGAAGCATGGTACTTCAAAGGTACAATATGCAGGATTTTTCCAGTAAAATATCCAAAAACCACTAGGCCAATGTTATATATTTAGTTTAGTTGATTACTTACAAAATCCCAAATGTTTCCAACTATTTGTAAATCGTGAGAAAATTGTGATTTTTTTAACCAAGGAAACGGGGCGTGTGAGCAGGGGTGAGGAGTTGCCAGTCAATGACGTCATATCCGCGTTACCCCGGTTTCCGCCAGGTTTGACCTCGTACTGCGATAATAACCATGGCAACAGACGTGGAAAACTGGGTCGGTTATGCCCGTTATGCGTGCTCAACAGCGCGAGCGTCCCTAGCAGGGTTTTGTTCAAACATTATGGACCATAGCAAGCAGACTTTGAGACCAAAAGAGGACTAGAACGAATATCAACATCTTTCGAGATGCCGAGAGCTCCACGTCCGCGACTAACTTTGACTTGACAAGACGCAAGTGTTGCATGTTACTTGAACAGGTGAGCAAATTTGTATATAAAACTAATCAATGTTATGAAGTTCAACATGATGAAAAGTTAGAATATGATCTGTGTTATTCTAATGTTGATCTAGCTTAGTCTCATACAGCCAACAAACAAACTAACTAACAACATTCAACACACACAAATGCTGTTTAGTGTGATTGTGAAACTGTTAGAGCAAATGAAGCAGCGCTGTTACCTTAAGTTTAATAAACGGACGTGTGTGAGTAATTCAGCATGTAGTTCGGTAGAATAAAATGACCTTATTCCTTTATATCTGCGGGACTCGCATTGTCTGTGGCGCTGGTATACGTCTAGCAATCGCGCCCTGCTTCATAATACATTCGTGTTAAAAACATCAATGTATTCACTCATCCATAAAAGATCCATCAGCTTGACAACAAGATACATAATTCCGCTTAATGCGTAATATACGTCATTAATATACGCCTTTGTTATTGTAAGAGGTTAGCGACCCCTGGTGGTGAAACTATCTTGCATATTGTACCTTTAATGTATGAGCGAAGTAAAAAAAAACATCTTAATGAAATGTTCAAAAAAAATTTTGCTTAAAAAAATAATATGCTTACGTCATTTTCTATGACTTTTGCATTAGTATATTACTGAGAGACCAGAGCTCAAGCTTCTACTCACCGATTGGCCTCTGTGAGCAGGTGGTCTTCTCCCAGGCATCTTTGGTCGCTGTGCAGTAGGGTGGGTTAACTTCTCCGAGGTAGAGGAGACATCATCAAAACTCATGAGATTAGCTATGGGAATAAGACACAGAAAATATTTACTTCAAACATGAGAACAGTCTTCAGTCACAAAGGTCAAACATAATCCATCTAAGCTGAATTATAATTAAGAAGTTTTATTTGAGCCAAAAAAAAAAATGAGTTTGGAGCCAATTTAAAAGTCATATGAGGTAATAAAGTAAGTTTACACCCAGTCTAGATCAAAACCCAACAGAGCAGGAAATTACAATCATCACTAAGTGATGGGTATATAAAGACTGTGTCATGTTCAAAAATTTTTCAATCGATCATCTTGGTTTAGCTGTCAGTTTGATATCTTGAAATCTGGCATTTAAAATTTACCTGACGGATTTTATATGCCCACCATTACCTACTTTTTACCTACAATTTTATCCCATCAGCCATAACCTGACTTTCTGATTTTCCCTTTCTGAAGGTCTGCAGCATTGACATGCTCATAACCTTTCGTGAAGATGTGTTTATACCAACTTTGGTGCTACTTTGGTCAACCTTTTAGAGAAAAAAAGTTATTATCCAAAAACAGTGATTTCGTTTTGATGTAATCATCTTTCTCATTGTTTCTTTTTCATCAGCTGGCTACTTTGAAGCAATTTTTACACATTTTCCAAGCAAAATATGGTGCCTTAGATAAGAAAGTCTTTAAATGTAGTGGCACGCTGGAGGACGTTTAACTTTGTCTTCATGACAGTATTACAAATTAATGCCAAAGACCTAATTTTATACAGACAGCTAGACTTAATTAAAATTTGTCATCAGAAATAAGCTTAAGCCGAGAGATTAGTTGCACTAATCAGCCAATTAAACTAATTTTGATTACTCTGCAGTGATAATAATAGTTTCTCAAATGTCTAAGATTCCTAAATTACGTCATCAAAAAAATAAGCAATATAATGATAAGAAATATTCTTTTTACAGCCGATATCTTTTAACAGCCGAAAAGACTATCATCTCCGGCTCAGTTAATTAATTAATTTTCGATTTTCACAAAGCATAGACAAAGCATACCAAAATTCAAAACATGGTAGACCTTGAGAAATAACTTGCCAAAGACTTTTAAAAATCCCCAAAACAACAATGTAAAGACGACATCCAAAGTCTCTTCCTTTGTCTGTGGCTTCTTGAGAATAATACGGTTTGTGAACAATCAACAACTTGATACAATCTCGACTGAATATCTGGCTCTTTAAAGGGATCGAGCCTCTTCAGTAAATGAGGACTAAACCGCTTGAACATTTTATGGACATTTGAAGAGTCTTATTATGAAAAGTCAGAGGTCATTTTTAACAAGAATGTTTTTTTTTTTACGAACATCTTTGAAAAGGTGGCTGGTGCAATATTAGGCACTAGATGGGGTGACAAATGGATAGAAGTAGGGCATGAAATCATGGAGATTACTGAGGATTTAGAACATGACAGCAGGACTCTTCCCATGCTCCTTTGAGGCTGAGAAACCTGCTCTTTCTGTGCAAGAGGAATAATTATGCTCCCAGAAAGTGATCCGCAGTGCTCATCCACAAACAGAGCTCGGATTCACCCACAACACCACAGCGGAAAAAAAACCCACTGAGCTTTGAAAACCCACATTGAATGAGCCATGTTATGATCAATGAATATCAAAACCAGAAAAGAACAACTTACCCGTTTCTGAATTCTCTCGCCGCTGTCCACAACCGTGGATTTTGGCTTGATTGGTACAGGTTCGGTCTCTGACTTTGTTCGTGTGAGGGGAACTTCTCCATTGTGCCTGTGGGATGGATTTAAGAGGCATTACAGTCACAATCTAAATGCAAAGCTATGTTGCCATATAGACCTTATGCGCCACAGAAACAAGCGTGCAGATATCTTGAGAATCATTAAGAAAAATCTCAAATGTAATATTTGATATAATACAAATATTAATTTGAATACACTTTTTAACACCAGGGAATCTTCTCAAATAAAAAAATAAATAAAAAATGCATTATGATAAAGCTTGAAACACCAACACTTGCTTGGCGGCTGGTGATGGAGTGAGAGGCAAGTCAGGTCGTTTCGTGTGGATGGAAGGACGCAGCAGACCCTTGCTTGGAGGCACAGGCTTTTTCGGGGACGGTGGGGCCAGCGGGTTTGGCTGGTTTCTCTGGCAAGGGCTTGACAACTTTAAAAGACAAAAATATATATGTTTTGAGACAATAAATGTCTACCTTTATCATTGTTTTAATTTGGATAATCAATTCATGTATGTCTCTTATAAGCTTCTGATAGCTAAGAGATTTAATTATTTAAATGCAGGATATTACAATAAGGTTAATTCAGGAATATTATTAGCCCCCTTCCCTCCAGGTTTTAGAATTCCATATAACTCTGAGCATATTAATTGTATGTCTATTGATTCTTGGCACACAATCGCAAAAAATCAGTGGAAACCCATGAGAACAGAAGCCACTTCTTCAATTTAAGTAGTGGTGTAATGTATGTAATGTACTGAACTTCTCCTAATGACATGATGAACTTTCATGAGCGTTCACACTGACATATATGTCTAAAAGTAGGTCAGATGCAATTTTGGCAGGATGTTTACCACATCGAATCTGCTTCTATCTTCTCAAATCTATGATTTTTTTCACGTAATCACACTTTCCGATATTCCCATTCACAGTCTGTTGTTCAATTTGTAACATTTGGTCTAAATAAGAGAGTCCAGCTTTCAAACACCAAAGAGTTAATCAGATATTCGTTCCAGTAGAGTGACATTCATATGAAAGGAAAGTAATCGGCAGGTAGTCTTTGAGGCAAACACAACAGCAGATTGTTCGACATCCTGATGCTCAATATGCATGACAGTTTTCCTACAAAGTCAACACTTATACAAAGAACTTCATTAAAGTAGTTCACATTCAAAAAAAACTTTTGCTGATAATTTACTCACCTCAATGTCATCCAAGATGTCCATGTCATTCTTTCTTCAGTCGAAAAGAAATTAAAGTTTTTGATGAAAACATTCCAGCATATTTCTCCATATAATGCACTTCAGTGGGAACCAAACGGTTCAAGGTCCAAAAGACTCTTTCAGTACAAACCTTAAACTGTTCAAAGGGCCTTAAACAATTTCAGACGATGAATAAGGGTCTTATTAAGTGAAACGATCACTCATTTAAATAAATAAACGAAATGAACGAATTGACTCTGAAAAAGATTTGTTCATTTTGATGAACGAGTTCGAACAGGAGAGTCACAAACGTGCGTCACAGAAAAGCGAGCATTTGAGCTTATAAAACTTAAACTTTGTTATTTATTTTTTAAATGAGCGATCGTTTCGCTCTGATAAGACCCTTATTCATTCGTCTGAAATCGTTTAAAGCCCTTTGATCAGTTTGCAATTTGTACTTAAAAGTGTCTTTTGGACCTTGAACCGTTTGGTTACCACTGAAGTCCATTATATGAGAAAAATGTTGGAATGTTTTCATCAAAAAACTAATTTCTTTTTGACTGAAGAAAGAAAGACATGGACATCTTGGGTGACATGGGGGTGAGTAAATTATCAGCAAAAGTTTTTTCAAAAGTGAACTACTCCTTTAACCCTCTGGGGTTTTTTTGGCCCAAATGGACCCGATAAAATAAAAAAATAAAAAATAAAAAAATAAATGTTCAAATAAGAAAGATGTTAAAAATCACGGCTTTTTCGGAATGGTCCGAAATTTGGGGACTTTGTTGGTATTTGGTATATGAACACCCAAAAAAAATTGGGGACAGGATGTGAACAGTGTAAGTGGTTGTAAAAAAAAAGTCACACTTGGGGTGTTCGGGTCCAAATGGACCCCCATAGGAAATGAATGGGAAATTGGCAAAAATGTGAAAAAACTGAGTTTTTTGGTGCGTACAATCTACAAATCAGCCACAATCCATAAAAAAGCAGACAACAGTGAAGGGGTGAATCTATAAAACATCAAGAGTGCAAAACAGACACAGCCACACACACACACACTTTTATACACTTTCACGCTCATAAATTCAGATTACATAAATCTGTTTTGAATTTTTAAAAATCACAGCTTCATTGGAATGTTACGAAACTATGTGACTTTTATGGTATTAGGTATGTGAACACATAAAAAAATTGGGGACAGGATGTGAACAGTCTAAGTGGCTGTAAAAAAATAGTCACTCAGGACCTTCGGGTTCAAATGGACCCCCATAGGAAATGAATGTGAAATTGTCAAAAATATGAAAACTGAAAGAATTGCCTTTTTATTAAGTTAGAATAAGTTAGAATTAAACATTGGGTAACAAAATGCTTTCCATTTGTTCTCTTTCCAATGCAATGTTCAGATTTGATTGTATAATAAATTAAAACTGGCACTCCAAATTACCATCTAAACCAAACAAACAAACAAAAAACAGGACAAAAATAGTCTTTAAGAATCTATAAAACATCAAGAGTGCAAAACAGACACAGCCACACACACAATATGTTTTTATATTTTAAAAATCAACAACCTAAAAAAAAATTGGTATATATTTGCAAAAATCACTAGAATCCCCAAGCCTTTCTACAGAGAGCTGTACTGTAAATCCACTATAGTGGTAAAAATGTGCTATTGCGTGATAAAAATGCTCAGTGTGTCTACCAGATGACATCTATCTTTTTTCAAATATTGCTTTCATGAGGCCTAGGCTTCACTCTAAAATGTAATACAGCTTTGATAAAAAAATGTTTTTTAAAAATGAAAATAAAAAAATTCTATTATGTTCAATGGGAAAAAATGGGTCATAATTATTGCATAAATATTAATTATAAATCATAAAATTATCTCAAAACACCAAAAAAGAAAAGAATAAATTTATAAAAAACAAGTAAAAAAAAAATGATTTTTTTTTTTTAAATATGAATCCTGCCCTTTGGGTCCATTTGGACCCGAACACCCCAAGTGTGACTGTTAAACGAACAACCCCAGAGGGTTAACAGAATTCAGAGTACACACACTAGATGACTATGCCCATCCACTATGAGCTATAGAAGCAACTTTGTAAATAGGATGGTCTCGATACAGATTTCCTGCTTCAACTTTATTCCATTTCATTAGCTTTTCATTTAATCTCAATATATGGGTATATTTCAGGTATAATGGCCATGATAGAGCTGCATGATTAAACGTTAAAAGATCACAATCTCAATTCTAACACTCACACTATCTGATCCCTAAATTCAATTCAATTCACATTTCTTTGTATAGAGCTTTTCACATTACATATGTTTTTGAGGTGACCGTGTCTAAAATAATGTCCATGTGTCAAAAACAGTTATCATGATAAAAACAAATCATACAGTTAGCCGATATCATGTATTAATTTAGGCCGAAACAAATAGCTCATTAAAGCAATTGATACAACAATTCGGCAGTGGCGCATGTTAGAACGACTCGCCTGTCACTGTGCCAGAACATTCAAATCTGCGTTGTTGCCATCGCTAAGCCAGGGAGAGCAGTGAACTGTATAAAACAGCTTCACAAACAGTCTTTTTTAAATCACACAGTATTGTTATTTCTCTATTACAAGAATTCTGATTATCATAGAAGTACTGGCTAAAAGCGTCTATAAACACTGATGTTTACTTAGTAATCAAAATAGAGAAAATCACCCTTTGAAAGTACCTCACATAAATTTTATCATAACAAAAGTAAGTGGCGACAACAACTGACTGTTAAATTGCTTTATTTGTCAATGAATTCATCCATTCAGTTGATTCGTTAAAAAAAGTGCCGTTTCATCATCACGATAACAATAAAATTCTAAAAACTGATCTAAAGAGTAGCAACAACACAGTGATCATGAAAAACACTGACAGCCAATCAGAATCCTGCATAATCGTCCACTGGTGTGGATGCTAATAAAGTTATCGTTATGTTCTTTATGCTCACCCAGGCTTATAAATAGAACATTTTTTTTAAATCCTGAAATTATTAAAAATTACTTTAATGCCACCTTTGATCAATTTAATTTAATGAACCCTTGCTGAATAAAAATATATTTTTTTTAAATATATTTTATACTGACCACAAACTTTTGAATGCTAATGTTTAAAAATAATAATCCAAAGATTTAAACTATTCAAAAGAAATCAAAATCAACAAAGACGTCTCCATTGTAAGTGTCACGATGTTGGGTTCTTGCAGCGCACATAGACCGCTTATGCTTTAGCAATCTAGTTGCATTGTATTGTGACTGCTCATCTGCAGTGAAGATTAGGCATGAAAGTGAAATGTCTGAAGGCATGAAAGCAAGAATGATTCTCTCCTCAGGTTACACATACTCTTAATAGGCTCTCAGCAAATAAATAAATGAATAAAAGAAAAGAACAAATCAGGGCCTTGGTGATTTTTGGCTATGCAGTCAGCAAGGTCAATTTCAATTTGTGGTATAACAGAAACTGGGCAGAGAACCCTCTCTTACCTTTATCTTCAGGCCGTGTCTGCGGTTGCTTCTTGTCCACAGTGGGGGCCTCAGGTTTCAAGACTGAGAAACGAAGCATATTGTCTGAGTTAACAATATGTTTTTAGGTACTACACTGCATATACAGCGGCTCTAGATACGGCAGATAAAAGAACAAAACGACTTCTGAGACAGACTCTCTGAACAGAATAGAAACATACAGTCTATGACTTGCATTTCCTGTGTGGGTTGGAAAGACAGACCAAATCTTTGCAACCCTCTGCAAGCTTTCTAAAAAGCAAATGGGATGATGTGGTCTCCTTTGACTGCACATCCGCTTTCATTGTTTGCATGTTTGGCAGACAAGAGCTGTGAAGGACTGAATTACAGCTGCCTTATCAGACTTCACATCTGCATCGCCAGATCATTTGATTTTGACAATAACGCTCGTTTCACACATACTCCGTTTGCAGTGTGTACGCGGTGCGTAGCACACATTATAGTGGTTTCATATAAGCTGCGTTTGCAGTGTGTAACTTATCCGCAGCTGTTCCACAAACACATAGACCTACTCACTATTCTTATTTAAAATGCAGAAGTTATGCAGCAACTTGTATTTAAAAAAGATTCGATTTCTGATTTTGTACACATACAAACTTGAAATGGACATATGCACTTTTAAACACGATTTTAAACGATGTAGGGCTATAATTATTTCCATGCATTACTTCTGTACAAGTTGCTCAAGCAAGTGGTCAAATATTTAACCATAGCCCCTTTCACACAGCACGTCGATCCCGGGAAATTGCCAGAACGCCTTCTGTGTGAACGCAAACACGACCCGGGATTGATACTGGCATCGATGCCGGGTTGGGGACCTAGTAACATTGCCGGAATCAGTCCCGGAATGTGCGATGTGTGAACAAAAGCCAGGACCAATGCCATAAGGGGTGTGTCACAGTAGTGACCATCGCGCGACCCTGTTGCTCTGAGAAGAAAGTTTGTGTTCATCATCAACAAAAGAAAGGACAAACAAATGTCTGCAAACTGGGACAAAGCAGAGACCAGGAGCTCCTCACTATCCACGCTGAAGCTGAGATCGCTCACCAGCATTGTGGAACAGTATGCACGTGTACATGTTTGACACGTACGTTACACGTCTCATCCTGACGCCATCAGATCCCGGCAAATCACTGGCAGTGTGAATGAGCCGAAATCAAACAATCCCGGGACAAATGCCGGATCAAATTTTCCGGAATCTCGTGTGAAGGGGGCTCATGTAGGCTACTGATTTTAAAATCACAATCATTTTAAAATTTACAAAAGCAGCTGTTTCTAATGCCTTTTTTAATTTAAATTTTAATACAATGAATCTTGCATGTCACTAAGAACTTGTTTTTCCACCTCCACGAATGAGACGATTGTCGTTCATTATTATGTTCTTGTTGAGGTAAATTGTAGTTTTCCTTGCTTAACCCCGGATAAAAAGATATAAAAAGACAGTATAAAACAGTACAGTATAAAAGATGACTGTGAAAAAGTAGTAAATACATTTACGGTGAGACTAGGCCTGGGCGAAAAATCGATTAAATGAATTAATTCGAATTTTTTGTTGCGGGCGATTTAAAAAATAAGTAAATCGAGTTTGTGTAATGTCACATTTTTGGCTCCCCGGAGTTTTTGTAGCGTTAGTTTCACTCACGTAGCAGTATGGCAAGCGACAACCACAACATCATAGCACACACGAAACGACATACAGCAAGCGACAACATGAGAGTGGGCTATCGGTGAGAGTGGGAAGTTTGTTCCTTAGCGTAGGAGTGAACTAGAGCTTATTCTGCCCGAGCGGGTCGGGACGATATTTCCCGTCACTATCCTAGGGTTCGGGCCGGGCCCTTGAGAGACGTGCACTGAGTGCGGCGTGGGACTAGATTTGATGGCCGAGCACGGGCGGTTATGCACTCACTATGTGTGTGCGGTTTGCGGGAGAATAAAACGATTTGTGGGACTCCTGCAAACTAGAAATATCTATGATTAAAATATAAAAAGTAATAGATTTGTATTCATCTGTTGCAGAAAAGCATCAAGAACAACTAAAACAAAATAGAAACGATTTACAGGCCAGAATTTCTATTTATAACATGTTTGCAGCGTTGAGCGATGTAGCCAATCACAGACATACCGTATGTGTTGATTTCTTGAACGCAATGGCCAATTTAAGCATTTAAGAGACTCCCTCACCACTCAAAACATACTTTTTCTTCAGTGCTGAATTCTGTATGCTGGCAAATTCTCGAATTATAAAAATTTTCCTCCAGATTTTAATGTGTTTGTTAATGCTTTAGAAAATGGTGCTATACTCTCAAGGTGAATTTTTGTCTCCTTTTAGTCTAGACTACAAAGTGTGACTTAAAACACAGCTGGGACTGATTCCTAGAGGGTGTTCATTTCTTTATTATTCATTCCAGAAATGGGGGTTACATTTGTCTTGCTTTTGATTAAATAAATCCTAAAAAAATCATAAATCGAATAAAAATAAATAAAATCGGAATCTGTTCATTTTGACCACAAACCGTGCGCTGTCACTTTAATTCACCGTTTGCAGCACAGCAAAAATAGACTTAGTGTGGAAATGATCTCTGCACTGCTGTATACGCACCGCAACTGGAACGGATTGATGGACTGCATCCGCGTGCAGTGTGAAAGCTGTAACCCATTAACATGGGTATGGAAAAAATATGAGACTGGCGTTAGTGGCCGTTTAAAACTAAAAAACTTTTTATCCAGTGTGGCCATTAATTTACATGACAATGGTGCTTTATAATATGTATGTTATGTATGTTTATAAATAATGTAATAAACAAATGACACAATGTTTTCTAGAAAATGTGTTTATGAATATATAGCTGCCATGAAGTTATATTAAAGCTGTAAATTAAGCAAATTAAATTAAAACTACATTATATTGAATTTAATCAATTGAATAAAATACTGTTAATTATTTTATTAATTTAATATATATATATATATATATATATATATATATATATATATATATATATATATATATATATATATATATATATATATATATATATATATATATATATATATATATATATATATTGCAATTGCTTTGTAAATAATGTAAACACTGAATATTGTAAACACTAAATGAATGAAAAAAATGTTGAGATGGTGTCAATAAAAATATATTATTTATATATGAAAATATACGGTCATGCTGCCGCTCTAAGACATGGCTACAAAGAAATCATCCTGAAAACACAAGCAATATAAAATGATAAAAGCAACTCAAAGCCGGGTTAGTTCATCCAAAATGAAAATTCTGTCATTAATTATTCACCCTTAGGGGCAGGCAATCTTCCAAAGATTTCATATTATGATCTTACAAACAATCATGATCCACGATCTGAATTACTAACCTTCCCAATTTTGAGATGTACAATTGAGAATATCCAGAATGGAACAAGCCTATAGATTTATCAATTTGGACAATTTAAAACAATCAGTTGTCAAAATAGTGATTAAACCCAGAATACAGCAAGTAATTTAGTACATAAAATAAAAGTTACATCCTAAAGCACCTACTTTTTGTTTTCCTGGAACAGTCTTTTGTGTTCATTTCATGTCTCATATATGTTGCTATTTCATTACAGTTTACCATTATTTCAGCATATCTAAAAACTAGTAATTTATCACAAAAACCGCTAAGGTCTTTCCATAATTCAAACGCTCTGTCGACGTCTGATCCGTGTTTTCGTCCTAAGTTCGATTCGATTCACGTTTGGCCTGACGTGCTTCAGCAGACACTGAGATTTTTGTTTTTTATATTTATGTAGAGTTTGTGTTGGATGGAGTGTGTGTTGTGCTGGAGGCAGGAGTGTTTTGGTGTAATCAGACTCATGTTGTTCGCTGCAGTGCTGTCGCATGATAGACTGTATATAAAAGGCTCTGGAGCGCGCACGCACGTCACATCCAATGGATTTCACAGAAAATCCGACCAGGAGACGTCACTTAAAATAGGAATACTGGCCTTCAGAGGTAATAGCAAAACCCAATAAGTTAAAATTTTTTAACACTACATAAAAGCTGGGATAAAATACAACCAACAGAACATTTAAAACTGAATCAAAAAGTTAAACAAACATCTTTAAGATGTTTTCTTTACATGTGAAATAAAGAAAACAGTTACAAACTGAAACAGGAAGTGTTTCTGGACCAGTGTTGTTTACATCTTGTGAAATGGTCTATAGAAAAAAGTTACATTCAGCACCTTTAACTGACTGTATTTATGGTAATATCTACCAAAATGGAAATTGACACCTTTTGTATATATTTGACCGTTTAGGCACGGCCTGAAACCCCAGAGTATACTTTTGCTTGGCACATTTTAATAGCACTTTTTAAAATAAAGCTTGTCCGCAGTAGTCTGCATTTTACAATAGCTACGTTATCTGATTTGACTGATTGGGACATTAAGTTTAGGCTTTTAAACATGCGGCACAATGACCATTTACCAGGTTTTTATAATTGTTGGAAGCACTCACATTGCTAAAATTGAGGTTAAACCATTGGAGTCACATGGGTTACTTTAATGATGTCTTAACTACCTTTCTGGGGCTTGAAAGGGGTAGTTGCATAGGCTGTCAATGGAGGGAAAGAAAGCTTTCAGATTTCATTAAAAATATCTTAATTTGTGTTCCTAAGCTGAAGGAATGTCTTACGGCTTTAGAACGACGTGAGGGTGAGTCATTAATGACAGAATTTTCATTTTTGGGTGAACTATCCCTTTAAGCTAAAAATAATGATTTTAATGGTCTCTGTGTTCAATGCCGAATGGTCTTCAATGCTCTGTATTAAATATGCCGAATTATCTTGCATCACCTCTAATCTTCTCATCATACACCAGAATACTTCTCTGAAAACCACAGAGGAAGCAGTTTAAATCAATATGCCATCTTCCACCAGTTTTCTTTCCACTCAGACTGATGTAGACATATTGGCATGTTTCCCCTCAAGTACCACTGTCAAGGCACATCAAATCATGTCAGCTGCCTGCAGCTAATAACTGAATATCAACTAGCATCTTTTGAATCTCAAAGGTCAATGACAAGCAAAAACAAGCGAAAGATATTTGACGACAATGAGCTTTAAACTTATCAGAGCGATATTGTGGCTCTTATCACATATGATTGCGAGAGTCATTGAGCATTATCTCAGCAACCAGAATACGTTTGATGACACTTTAAGCTCTTTTTATACCTCAGAGGTCACACAGCAGCTTGAAATGAAAAGAGAAGTGTAAAGCGACGTGATCAAATTCATGCAATCAGTGAGGTGTAAAATGGTGTGTTATATAACATACCTGTGGTTTTGGATGATGGCAGGGGCTTTCTTTGGCTTCTGTGGAGAAACAACAAAATATGAGAATGCATTAAAAATCAGGGATTTAAAATCTAATTTAAACCTGGATATAAACTTTTAGGTCTGTGAAAATGAAAATTTGTGACTGCTAATGAGAACTGAAAGACTGTCACATGATTTGGCTTCCATTGAAGCACAACATGCTCTTTGGATCATTCTTTCTTAAATTATGCTGGAAAACATGGTTTTACCCAAACATACTTAAGTGCTGCTGTCATTAAAGTCAGCATGAAATGAAAATGAAAATTCACCCTGTTTTTTTCTTAATGAATGTAATGGAACTTGTGACTGCATCTTCCACCCAGTTATTATCCCACTCACACACCAACTGCAGAAATATTGGCATCTACCCTTGAAGCACCACTGTCAAGGTCAAAATCATGTCAGCTGCCTGCAGCTAATAATCGGACATCAACTAGCATATTTTGAATATTGAAGGTCACTGACAGGAAAAAAACACACAAAGAGAACTCAATTCAGTCACCATCCACTATATGAGATGTGCCAAGCACGAGTAGCCGAATTGATTTTTTTCTGTCTTTTTGCGCTTAACGTGTTTAAAAGTGAGCACAGGAATCGATAGGCATAATTAAAATTTTATAATAAATATCTGATTCCTGACCTCAAGTATCCGACTTTAGAACTGGAATCAATTTTCCGATTTTCAACCCTAGTCTCTTCACAGGTCGGGCTAACATAACCCCGTTCACCAATCTAAAATCAGCAGGAACTGAAACCTGAAATGGCTGAGGCTGGAAATCCCCAGCCTCCTCTTCGAATGTGAGGATTTGATGACTTGTCAGTGTCAATGAATCGGCTCCACTGATTATCAGAATAAATTGCCTCACTTAACATGTATCACAGCATCAGTGAAAGTTCAAACAACACAGGCATAGATCAACATTTGCAACTGACATACAGGTAGATCAGTATAATTTATGAGAAGGTCAGCATGAACATTCATAACCTCTGTCATGTACATCTGGTGTTCATTCACTTAAGCATGAATGTAGATTAAGAGGAAAGTATATTATACAGATGCTCTACCATACTTGAATTGATGAATTGTTCAAAATAAGACCAGGAACATGTAATAACTAAGTAAACGGGGTCGATTTTGATTCATTTTGACATTGTCAAAATTCTGGTTCATAAGTTCTTTATTCCACATAACATTTGTCACCCACTCAAGTAAAAAAAAAAGAAAAAAAAGAAAAACATTAGAATATATACTTTATAGTGCTCTAGGGAGAAGAAATGAAAATCTGAATGGATATCTGAGTTTAGAAGAATAAAGAGGAATTCAAAACACAAGCAAAGACCTTCCAATAAATTAGAGAGACTACGAACAAGAGAATAATGTTGTGGCGTTTTCGAGAATAAAGTCTAAACATTTCTACATTAAAGTGAAAACATTTAAAGAATAAAGAGTACTATTTTGAGAATAGTCAAAATTATGAAAATACAGTCTTCAGTAAAAGGGTTTTTTTTTTAAGAAATGCTAGCGTGTGAAGTCGAATTGCCTTGGACATTATTCGAAACATAATATTAGCTTTTTACTGAGTTCGCAACAAACGGAAATTCTACAGGTTCTAGTCTCCTAACATGTCATTAGGGCCCAAGCCCTGAAAGGGCGCAGAGCCCTATTGTTTTCCTTCCGATTATTATTATTTTTTTTTTTTTTTTTTTTTTTTTTTTCTTTCTTTTTCTAGCGACTATTCGGGCACTTTTGAGGCCCTTAACATGCTCGAAACTCTTGAAACTTTGCACACGGGGTCAGAACCCGCGGCCATCAGAGCCGGGCTGAAGCTGGTACCCGGGCGTGGCAGGGCGGCTCGTCAGCGCCCCCTGGAATGGGGTCCGAACACCTGGTCCATAACTCAAACACACTTGCATGTAATAATATGAAACTCGGTACACATGTCGATAGCAGAATTTCATCTATACCTCGCGTTCTTACTTTTTACCCCAGCCCAACAGGAAGTTGGCTATTGAGGTTTTTTTGTAAAACACACGCAATGAACTTTTAAATACTCCTCCTAGAGCTCTGATCCAAATTCGACGAAACTCGGTCAGCGTGAAGTCAAGACATTGAGGATGAAAGTTTGTGTGGGGATTTTTGATATCTCGAACGGTTTGGCCGTGGCGAGGAAACGAAACTATGGCGAGAAACGTGAAACAGGAAGTGTGTCATAACTTCAGCATACATTAACTGATCTGGATGAAACTTCAGCAGTGCGTTCGCTGTAAGAGGACGATCACATGGATGTGACTATTGTGAGTCAAAGTTATAGCGCCACCAACTGGCAGCAGGAAGTGTGTCACTTTCAAAATGCTTTGAAATCACCCTCTTATTTTTACCCGATTTGCTTCAAACTTCATCTGTATAATGTACATACACGGCAGATGAAGACCTATGAATGGATTCTTGATATCTTTGAAACTGTTGCCGTGGCGACGCATCAAACTTTACCATTCTTTTAGGATGCATTCTTTTAGGGATTCGAACATTTGTCCATAAATCAAACACACGTGCATGGATTAATATGAAACTCGGTACACTCATAGATCACATCAGGCCAAACAACTTTCGTGCTCTAAGTTTTACGACAGTTCAAACGGAAGTCGGGAATTATGTTTTTTTTTTTTAAATAATTGTCCTAGAAAAACATCAAATTACAACCCATGCTGTTACCAATCACCACCAAACTCGGTGTGCATGAAGTCAAGACATTGAGGATGCTATATTCCGGACGGATTTTTGATATCTCGAACGGTTTGGCCGTGGCGGATTTTTTTGACTAAAAAAGGACACATATAGTGTGTTATAACTTGGTTAGTTTTACTGACAGTTACAAAACTTGCCGTGTATATTGTTCTATTCAAGCCAAACAACTTTCTAATTAACAATAATAAGCTCAAACCCACAGAAAGTCAGATATTGTAGTTTGAATATGATCATGCTCTTTCTAAACCTAGGCCTGTCACACAGTCTGTGTGTGTGTGTGTGTGTGTAGGGGGAGGGGGCTTAATCATTTCACTGTGTGTCTGGCCTGCTAAAGTAAATACATTTCTTAAGCCTGGTATTTTTTACATAAGTTTTTATTTTTATTTTTTTTATAAGTAAAGGCATATAACCTGTTTAATTGTAGTGCATTGACAATAGTTTTATATAATTAGTGTATTAATTAAATTAACTTGGTCCATAAATCAAAAAAGTAAGTAAATAAATCAAAAAGGAAGTGTGTTAAAACTTCTGCATACATTAACTGATCTTGATGAAACTTCAGCAGTGTGTTCGTTGTAAGAGGTCGATCACATAGATGTGAGTCAAATATATAGCGCCACCAACTGGCAGCAGAAAGTGTTTCACTTTCAAAATGCTTTGAAATCGCACTCTACTTTTACCCGATTTGCTTCAAATGTAAACACACGCCAGATGAAGAGCTGTGAAAGCATTATTCAATATCTAAGATAATGTTGCCATAGCAACGCATCAAACTTTAACATTCCTTTTTTTTGATGATTTTGAGTCTCTTAGCGGCTTTTGGGGCCCTTAATGGGTTTGAAAACTCTTGAAACTTTGCACACAGGTCAGATCCCACAGCCATCAGAGCCGGGCTGAAGATGGTACCCGGGTGTGGCAAGGGGGCTAGACAGCGCCCCCTGGAACGGGGTCCAAAAACTTGGTCCATAAATCAAACACGCTTGCATGTAATAATATGAAACTCAGTACACATGTTGATCTCATCGTTTCATATATTCATATATTCTCCTCAAGCTGGACAACTTTCTAATTTACACTCATGAGCTAGGACCCACAGAAAGTCAGATATTTTGGTTTGAAAATGTTGAGTGTCTCTCTGAGCCTACACTTCTGTATGGCAAGCCCTTTTAACATTTAAAAGCTAAGTTTGACTATTCGTAATTAACATTGTAGATATCAACAACTGTCTTTCTAGTCGTAATTACATTTTGGATAGTTTGTATTATCATTTAAGATATCTGTAACGTAATTGTGACTAGTCGAAACGACAGATAGAGTATGGCAAACCGTTTTAACATTTAATCATTTTAACCTACTAGTCTCTATTTTCATGCTACTAGTACTTATTTTTTAGATACTAGTATCTATTCCATTAAGTACTAGTACTTATTCATTAGCTACTAGTGCTTATTCTTTAGATACTAGTGCCTTTTCTTTAGATACTAGTGTTTATTCTTTAGGTACTAGTACCTTTTTAAAGATACTAGTACTTATTCATTAGAAACTAGTCCTTATTTATTAGATACTAGTACTTATTCATTAGATGCTAGTCCTTATTCATTACATACCAATGCTTATTAATTAGTTACTAGTACTTATTCATTAGATACTAGTACCTATTAAATAGATACTAGTACTTATTCATTAGACACTAGTACTTATTTCAATGGTGACTAGTAACTATTCTTTTGTTACTAGTCACATTTTTTCCATTGACTTCTATGGTGATCTGTCATTCAGATATCAACTATTCAGTTCTGACTAGTATGTTAGTATGTATTCCAATTGTGGAATACATACTAGTATGTATTCCAAAGCAGGGGTTACGTTTCTGCACGTCGTGCAGAATAACCCTAAAGGCACCAAGGTGGCGGTGCCACCGGCTTCATATATACACACACATATATATATACATATATATATATATATACAAAAATAGCTGCGAGCAGCGATGGAGGGCCAAAGCCGGCGGTACCGCCATCCCGGTGCCTTCAGGTAACTGAGGCACCGGGATTGCGGTGCCACCGGCTTGGGCCCGCAATCGCTGCTCGCAGCTATATT
>JAQIUQ010001829.1:0-58245 GCA_030378365.1 Hybognathus amarus | reverse complement strand
CACGCACTCTGATGAATTTGTACTCGGACTTGGCACGGACTCTAGACATTTTAGACTCGGAAAAATGTCCAAGTCCAGCTCGAGTCCAGGCACTGGAGGACACATTATTCAAAAACGAAAAGAAACTACCAGTACTTGTGTTGTGTCCGCTGTTAGCATTGTAGCCAATCACGGACATATAGAGCTTGGGAATTCGACGTCATGGCGAAGTGCATTCTGGGTAGTGGCAGCCATATTTTAGGACACTGGCGCCGTTACGAAGGTAAACAAACAACCATGGACCGTGCGAAGATTAAGCTCAAGGTTAGGTACCGAGATAAGCTAAACAATGATGCAAATGAGCGCTACCTAAAAAAAATCAAGGGAATTAACGGGCTTCGAATCCGTACGAAACACAAAGAGTGGTTGACGGATCTTAACAAGCTACCGCAAACAACATTTCCAGATGTGTTTTCTTACCTTGTTTGTGGTGTGCAGCGCGTACACATTTGAGCAGTTCCGAAATTATAAATCTCTTGAGGCCCATCACCACTTAACTAATGGCTGGGTTCAGGACCTGGAGATTTTTAAATTCAACGACCAGAAAGCTATTGTTCGCACAAAGGTAGGTAACTTAATCACCACGCACCAGACACACCTCTTCTATCACCAACAACACTGCAAGTTAAATTCTGCGTCGATAGGCCTATTTATATATATTTTTTTACTTAGGAAACATTTTAGTTTAGTTGTTTACTTTTATTAAATGTAATTTCCAGGCAAAACGCTGTTGTTGTTGTTTCTGCAATGTTCTAGATTAGTTTCTGTAATAAATCAGAAACCGGTTTATTTTTAGGTTTTCACATACAAGGAATTTACCTTGTTATATTGGTGTTTAACCGTACACATAAACATAAATAAAGATCTAGTAAATAGATTAAAAGTACATGTCTACAAAATAATATACTGCAGATTTGACTATGAATTTACAGCTATTTTCACCAGTGTGTAAATGTCAATGCTATTTGAATATATATATACATATATAATTCATTTGATGCTTATCAGTGTTATTTATGTCTTAAGTTTTGCACTCTGAACGCCTCAATGAACCTCCGCTCAAGCCATGGGTGATCCTCAATACCAGTGGGCAAGTGGAGTGTGCACACTGCACGTGCATGGCTGGCATAGCAGAGTCTTGCACACATGTTGGGGCCCTCCTGTTTAAAATTGAAGTTGCAGTGCGGATACGGGGTACCAAGACAGTCACTGATGTTCCAGCCTACTGGATGATGCCGAGTAGTGTGGACAAGGTCCAAGCAGAGGTGGGCTACAAGATTGACTTTTCCTCTGGCGCAGCTGAGAAGAGGGCGCTCGACAAGTGCATCAGTGGAGAGAGCACAATGTCAGGGATACGAGACTCGTGTTGGCTGCACTAGTCCTTGTGGACACACAACAACACTTTCAAACTTGTCACCCCTACTTGAAATTTTGCACACTCACAGCAAGGCTGTTTGCCTTTCTGGAATGGAGGGCTGACTACCAAAATTATGCAGACCCTGTTAAGCCACGTAAAGTGCCAAAGTCCCTACAGCGCCTTTGTGACCCGAGGAAGGATGGATGTGAACTGTCTGTCCTGCAGCAGCATTGTGAGGGCCTCACACACATGGTAGCGGTAACAGAGGCACAGGCTGTTGCGGTGGAAGCTCAGACAAGACAGCAGCATCAATCCTCTGCCTGGTACACATCAAGAGCAGGAAGAATAACAGCTTCCAACATCCATGCCGTTGTGTCCACCAGTGTTGCCAGACCAGCTTTGTCAACTGTGAGGAGGGTGTGCTGCCCCAAAAAACAGCATCCACAGCTGCTACCAGATGGGGGCTAGACCATGAGGAAGAAGCAAGGCAGACCTATGTCACACTGACAGCTTCCCAGCATGATAACCTGAAAGTGGAGCAATGTGGGTTTATCATAAATCCATCATTTCCGGAGGATGGGGCATCACCTGATGGGCTCATTCACTGCACATGTTGTGGGAAAGGCTATCTGGAAATCAAATGCACATATAAGCACCAAAACAACTCCATCCTGCTGGTCATGTACAGATGACAGCAACTTTTGTCTTCAGCTAACTGATGGGAAGTTAATCTTGAAGAAGACACACAAGTACTACAGCCAGGTACAAACTCAGATGTTTGTCACCGGGGTCAGGGTTTTGTGACTTTGTTTTGTGGGACGCAACGAGACTGCTGTGGTTCGGATCCTACCAGATGTGGAGTTCTGGGCAACACTTAAGACAAAAGCACAGGAGTTTTTCCTCGAGGTTTCTCTACCTGAGCTTGTGGCTTGCCACTACACCCGAGCAGCCTCCACAACTCCACTTCCCTTTAACCGTGTTACAGCAAGCTCACACAAAAAGGCCGAGAACACAGGCACTGCAGAAGACAAATCAACAGTGGTGCATTTGCAGAGGCCCTGAAGACCAGGACGACATGGTGGCTTGTGACAAGGAGAACTGTGCAATTGAGTGGTTCCACCTCAGCTGTGTTGGACTCAGTCAGGCCCCTTCAGCTAGTGAGCCGTGGCTCTGTGCTTCATGCACATAGAACTGAAACAGTGGAGCACAAGCAGGTTTTGGTTCAATATATTGTAAATAGTTTGCACATAGTGCCCTGTTATTGTGTTACATGTTGTTTTTTTTGTTTGTCAAGTCTAAGTTGACTTTTTACTTGTTAAATTTGCACAACATTTTTACACTGCAGTTCATGTTAACAGTGCCTGTTAATTCTTTTACCTTTTATATTTAGCACTACATTTTTACACTGCAGGTCCTGTTATAAGTACCTAAAAGTTATTTTGTTATTTTTTTTACTACATTGTTACACTGTAGGTCCTGTTAAAAGTACCTAGAAAGTTATTTTAATTTTATATTTGCACTAAATTTTTCACTGCAGGTCCTGGTTATAAGTACCTAGAAGTTATTTTATGTTATATTTGCACTACATTTTTACACTGCAGGTCCTGTTTTAAGTACCTAAAAGTTATTTTGTTATTTTTTTACTACATTGTTACACTGTAGGTCCTGTTAAAAGTACCTAGAAGTTATTTAATTTTATATTTGCACTACATTTTTTCACTGCAGGTCCTGTTATAAGTACCTAAAAGTTATTTTGTTATTTTTTTACTACATTGTTACACTGTAGGTCCTGTTAAAAGTACCTAGAAGTTATTTAAGGTAACACTTTAGAATACTGTATCTTACTTACTGCAGAATTAATAAGGAATTATTGACGAACTAATAGGTAATTCTTCATTAACTACTTCTTCACTACTGTTAAAGGGCAACTCCACCCATTTGCATTAAGCTTTCCATTGTTAGAAACCCAGTTATACTATTGAATGGTCATGCAACACTTTATCATTTTCCCCTGAGACGAGAGAAATCTGCTATTTACCTTTTCACTTCCTTCAACAATGACGCAAAAATCGTCATTTTACGTCATTGTTGGCGGAAGTGTAAGAGAGGGCGATTTCAGTAAAAAACTACAAGCCCGAGTCCCCACCCTTTCAAACCCGCCAATAGGGGGTTGGACCTATTGCGCTAACAGACCTATCACAGATCAGTGCCAATGCGTTTGATTTCACTGGCAGAAACGTTTTGAAAATGTGGACGAAACTACTGAATACGCTGACGGATGCGTTATGGAGGATTGGGATTAACATTACACATCTTTTTTTGGACGCTGAAGCTAGCAGGCTCTTGTTCTGTGGAGAAAGCTGAGTAGTAGGGGTTACCGTCCTCTTTTTCCTGGACATGTCCGGCCGTCGATGTCCGGGATTCAGCTTTTAATTTCTGAAGTCGCCATTCATTGTTTACATGTAAGTTACAGCTTTTGTTTCAATCTAACTCAATTCCTTATGATTGGTGAATCTGACTGTTGTGTTTACATGAACGCCAAACAAGTGATCGGTTGATGCGTTTTAACATTGCTAAGAAAATTCCTGCTCCTCCGTGAGAGATATCGAGACCGGTAACTTACGTCTTAGGTGCCGCTCATCGGTAATCACGCCACCGGCCTCACGCCGTTATCCACACAGCCGGCACTCATCCCGGTCGACACAGTAAACATGATGAATGACGACTGTAGAACGCAAAAGCCGAATCGCGGACATTTTGGGCGATTCTCGAAACACATTTTCGGACAGACTCATCACGGAGAATCACTAGTAGACTGTTGTTTACATACTGCGAGGTTAGCGGTAGGCGTGGCCTCCTAGGGCAGCGAAGCAAATGAATTCTGGGAGTTGATGTTTTTCATTCACATAAGCCAAAAATACATTTTCTGTCTTTCTCAGTCTAGAAAGCTCCAAATTAAAAAATAATTTCACATTTCTTCTACATAAATGACCCATTTTAAATACACATTCATCTTTCCAGAGGTGGAATTGCCCTGCCCTTTAACTACTAAGGAAGATGTGTTAACTAATCAGTATGTAATATAATTTTATGATTGTGTTAAGTATCAGTTAGTTAATCAATAGCTAATGAATTCTGTCATACCTCCTGAAGAACTACTATTAATTATCAACTAATTAAGGTTCAAGAAAAATAACTAAGAAGTAACTACTGAACAGTCATACAAAACTAACCTCAGATTATTTGTATATTTTATATACAGTACTGTGTGTGTCTGTTTTCCTCAGCATCGAATGCCACTGAGTAAATTCATGTATTTGAGGCAACGACTGAGGGAAACTGAAAATATAGGGAACTTATTAGTAATTAATAAATAAGTATCAAATAATTCTGCAGGAATTACTTAGAAGCTGGAACAGTATTCTAAAGTGAAAATATAGGGAACCCATTAGTAATTAATAAAGAATTATCAAATAATTATCCAGGAATTAGGCTACTTATAATCTGAAACAGTCTTGTAAAGTGAAAATATAAGGAACTTATTAGTAATTAATAAATAACTTTTAAATAGTTCTTCAGGAATTACTTAGAACCTGGAACAGTATTCTAAAGTGACAACACAGGGAACCCATTAGTAATTAATAAATAATTATCAAATAATTATCTAGGAATTAGGCTACTTATAACCTGAAACAGTCTTCTAAAGTAAAAATATAAGGAACTTATTAGTAATTAATAAATAATTATTAGATAGTCCTTCAGGAATTACTTAGAACCTGAAACAGTATTCTAAAGTGAAAATATAGGGAACCCATTAGTAATTAATAAAGAATTACCACATACTTCTGACTCAAATAAAACTTACTGAAAAAAAAAAAAAAAAAATAAAAATATATATATATATATATATATATATATATATATATATATATATATATATATATATTAACGTAATCATCTAAACCTTTGTAAAATACATGACAATTACTTGCGAAGAGGTGAAAAAGGCAACAGTGGCAAGGAACCAAAACTCCGTCAGGTGACAGAATGAAAAAAAAAAAAAAAAAACCTTGGGAGAACCCAGGCTCAGTGTATGTGGCTACCGCGATATTGCCGGAACTTGAATGGTGCAAAAGAAGTTTAAAATGTATAAGAACTAAGTATAATAATAAGGTGTAATATACATGATATGTTTTTGCTTATTTGCAGATCAGAGCCTATAGGTAAATGTCTGAACTTATCTTTCTTATTAGTGCTGAATGACAAACTGACTATGTCTGTTAATTAGTAGTTACTTCATAGTTATTTTTCTTGAACCTTAATTAATAGATAATTAATAGTAGTTCTTCAGGAGGTATGACAGAATTCATTAGCTATTGATTAACTAACTGATACTTAACACATTCATAACATTATATTACATACTGATTAGTTAACACATCTTCCTTAGTAGTTAACAGTAGTGACTTAAGTGTTAATAAAGAATTACCTATTAGTTCTTCATTAATTCCTTATTAGTTATGCAGTAAGTAAGATACAGTATTCTAAAGTGTTACCTTATTCTAATTTTGTATTTGCACTACATTTTTACACTGCAGGTCCTGTTAAAAGTACCTAGAAAGTTATTTAATTTTATATTTGCACTACATTTTTTCACTGTAGGTCCTGTTATAAGTACCTAAAAGTTATTTTGTTATTTGTTTACTACATTGTTACACTGTAGGTCCTGTTAAAAGTACCTAGAAGTTATTTAATTTTGTATTTGCACTACATTGTTACACTGCAGGTCCTGTTATTAGTTACTAAAAGTTATTTTACCTGTTATATTTGCACTACATTGTTACTGTAAAACATATTTATGTTATGTGATGTTCATGTTATATGACACACAAATAAAAAGATTTAGAATTGACGTAGTTTTCCATCATTTATTAACACATGGTAAGCAACATATGCAGATATGTTTTATGGTTTCATGACAACACTAGGACACATATTAGTTAAGGCACAGCAAACAGACACAATCTTGTCAAGGAAAACCATGTCCTCGTCTTCACATGGGAGCACCATGCTCACAGGTATCGTCTCACTTCAGTATAGAGTACTTGTTGCGTACACATCCAATCACCCTCTCCACGTGGGCCCTGAGGTGAGCTATCTGCCTTGTCTCCTCCACATCTTTTGCATCCAACTGGCAGCGTCCTCTTGTGAATGCAGGGATTTTCACTTCTGCACACATTAATCCGACGCTGTCCCTGATATCAAATCCCCGATCCGCCAACACCAAGTCCCCGGGTAATAATTTATTAAGAAGGCCACTGTTCTCAGTCACATGCTTGTCACTGACACGACCTCCCCACCCTTTGGAAATGAAAGAGATAGCTCCCTGTGGTGTAATGCCAATTAAGATACTTGAGGGTGTGCCTGTGTTTGTAGTGAGAGAATGTCTGTGCTCTAGCTTTCAGATTTGATGCTCTCTCAATGTTAATTTCAAAGCAGTCCACCATAACTGAAACATCGACTGCCAAAAGCCTCAACAAACTGATGTGGCATGCTACCTTGCAAGCAATGTCGCTCAGGCCAGTGCACCAAAGGGCTAAGGTGTGTATACATTGTAGCTATGGTGTCTCTAAACGTGGTGGAAACAGTCTTTCGGTCTATGCAGAAGATGTGTGCAATGTGCTGGATTGGCAGATTCAGCCTCAGGCGCATCAGAGTTAAGAGGAGCATCTGAAAAGGCGAAGGTTTTCGGACAGTCTGTGGCAGGCAAGGAAGAAGTTGCTGCAGCACGCCCATCAACACAGCAAAACATGGAAGCCCAGTGTAGTACTTAACCTTCACGTCATCATCTTTACAGAAATGCTCATCTATCTTCTTTTGGGAGAGCTCTTCCTTCAGTATCCTGTTCTCTTCCAGCAAGTGGTTAATTTCAGCACGCCTGTGGCTACAAAAACTGCATTCCTGCTGTTCTCTGTTGTTATCCTCCGGTGCAGCATCATCCACTTTTACCTCTGTGCATCACCATTGTGACCTCTGTGCAGCATCATCCACTGTGACCTCGGTGCAGCATCATCCACCTGTGACCTCTGTGCACCTGGATCCAGTGGTGTTGCAGGTGAAGCGCTTTTCCCCGTCAGAGCTTGCTGTCTCTACATCCTCTGGTTAAAACGCTCGTGTGTGTGTTGCTTTGACTTCTGTGTGGCCAAGGTGTAATGACGGTATCCAGTCGGGATGACACTCTAGCATTTCATAGACTGGTTTGCCTGGGAAAAAAAAACAACAGAATTTCTTTTCCAATTGCAGTGCCCATCTAAATCTGTCTGATTGATTAGTCTGTGTATCCAGTTGTCTGGATACCTGCTCATCCAAATAACTTCACACTCAAGTGTAAAGTTGATTGGATGAAAGATTACAGATAAACAACGTAACAGTACATATATGATAGAGATTCCTTCCTTTACAGTTAGCTCAATTTTATAGACATGCAGCCAGCTAACTGAGTTTTGAAAACTTTGCACAACTGAGTGCTGGCGTGCATAACGTTAGCTGACAACATTACGTTTGTAGGGCCAGCTAGCGGTAACCAAATAACAGTTAAAGATGTTGTAATGATAACTTACCTGTATGAAGATGCCGTGAACACACGAACATGTGTCTGGAAATGTTGCTGAAGGTGATGTTTGTCCGTCTTACAGCTGATACCCATGCCATGCGACGCCTCTTTGTTAACTTGCGACTTGAATTCCCTTACTTTGCTTTCAAGCGGAAAAGCTGAAAAAATCGTACTCCATTTGTGATACGTTTTCCCGCGAATTCGTGAGAACGATTGTGACAATTTATAATACAGCATGCGTTCACCATTTTGTTGTGTTTCTAAATAGAATTACCTTCTAAAATATAACACCACTGACAGTTTACCGCCAAAACAACTATGCTGCCGCTTCTCACCCCACTTCCGTGTCCTAAAGTCCCACAATGCCTTGCGTTTCTGGGATCCGCTGACGTCACATTCCCATTCTCTATTAAGCGTACTGAACGCAGTGGGCAAATCAGAGGCATTTTAGAGTCAACATGCAGAGAATTCGCTCAAAATGTATGTTCAGAATCATCACGAGCGTTATCGTTTTGGCAAATCCCCTCATACAAAGTCTCAGACGCGATATAAATGAGAGATTCACTGTGCAGTGCGGATAACTTCAGTTATTATGACGAGTTTTTGGGAGAGTGCAGAACGCGGTCAGTGATGGCTTTTTTTCGTGCTTCTAGAGACACCGAGTGGTTACGTTCACAACGTAAATCAAAAACAGTCATATGCATTTACATGTGGGAATGATCCGTTAAAGTCTAGTCCTGTGAGTCATGAAATTGCTGTGATTGACAGTAACCATAGCGACATGAGAAGGTGATAAACATAGCAACATTTTGGCAACGAATATATTGTATGATTTTTGGGTAAACCTTTAGATTACAGCCCGGAAAGTACTGTGTAATTAAGAGGAATTTACAGTGTAACGTTCTGTAATTATAGTGTACCTATAAAGTACTTACATGTAAGTATAAGGGAACAATATGTAACAATTTGGGGAATAAAGGGGTAACAACCAGGAGAATTAATAATATATATATATATATATATATATATATATATATATATATATATATATATATATATATATATATATATATATATATACTCTAAGTGTTATAAAACTAAGGGGTACTTAGGGTACTTATAATTCTACTATTGAAATACAACAATCTTACATTTGGGAGCAGTTTAGCGAGAACATACACTGCGTACCTTTTTGTAGCAATTTTGTATCAATAAGAATGGGTGTAGAGTTGTGTAGATATAAGATTGTGTATGCATTTTTATTGTACTTACCCAGTAACTACATGGAACGAGAGGGTAACAAACACCACTTTAATTTACAGCCCGCAATGTCACACTTACCCTGTAACTACAAGGAACAAGAGGGTAACAAGCACCACTACATGAAACAAGAGTATCTTTGCCCAATATTTAAGCAAAAGTTGCAATAGTTTTAGTTTTCAGTGCACTTTTGTTAAAAAGATTACTTTACAAATGCATAGATATGTACCCTGTAATTTTTAAAAAGCCTATACAGGATGTACTGGTTCACCATTATTTCAAAAATGAATGTTCTTGCTAAATTGCTCCCAAATGTAAGATTGTTATATCATAATAGTAGGATAAGCACCCTTTAGTTCTTTAATACTTACAGTATAAATAATTGTTTAATTCTCCTGGTTGTTACCCCTTTATTCCCCAAACTTAAAATATTGTTCCCTTATACTTATATTGTAAGTCCGTTATAGGTATACTATAATTACCAAAGGTTACGCTGTAAAATCGCTTTAATTACACAGTACTTTCCGGGCTGTACATATAAGCCTTACCGATTTTTGTTACATTTACACTTTAGTCATAAGTTTACATACACCTTTCGGAATCTCCAAAATGTATTTTTTTTCTTTTCTTTTTTATTGATAGGAAGGATCATAAAAACATTGTTTCTATTCAGTATCTGCACTGAAAAAGCTTTTTCACAGAACAGATGTTTAATGGCCTAGTCCACAAGACAAATTACTTGATTTTAATATTGTGTGTCATTACCTGAATGATCCACTGTTGAACTGTTTTTTTGTTTTGTTTTGTTTTTTTGTAATGGATGTTCATGAGGAAAAATCCTCCTCATACACAAACATTACCAACCCTGCAAATATTTAGTGATGTTCAAGAAGGAAGCATCCGTTAAGGATGGAACTGGATGTAAATTGGTTTAAATTGTTAAAAAATGAATTAATTAATTTAGTCCTGCCCTTCAGAGGCTAAAAAAGATATTAGCATGTAAAACAAAATAATAAAAGTGTAAACATCACCATCATCTTGCTCAAAAATATACCCCTGGCTCTTAATGCGTCGTGTTGCATTCTTGAGCATTACCTGGCAAATTTTTCTTTTTCTCTTTGCTCCTCAATATATTTTTCACTGTGTGAGAACATGTGGAGTGAGAGCGGAATGGCTTGTGGGACGTAGCAACAGTAACTAAGAGGGACGGGTCTTTGTAAAAAGTCAATTTCAAATCATTTAAATCTTTGTGGACTCGGCCGGACTCGAACTTCGGACTCGGATGTTAAGGACTCGGACTCAAGTCCGACTTTGGCCCTCTTTGGACTCTGAACTTCAATTGTTAAGGACTTGGATCTTTGACTCGGACTCGACTAAGGTGGACTCTGGACCCAACTTACATGTAGTACCATGAATGAAACTTGTATCACCTGTTTTGTTCTACAATATTTAATGATTGTACGAACAATGACACATTGAAACTATTGGTTACTTGTGTGTGTGATCTATAGTTATGTTTCAGTGGTATTTCACAGTAAATTTGTTTTTTGAACCAATGATTGTGCAAGTGCAAGATTTATTTTAAAGATGTGAATGCACAATGCAGTGTTTTGAACATTAGACAGCCAGTGATAACCGATTTGAGTTTTGTGTCTAGAGTCTTGAAAAATGACGTCAAGATTATGAAAATAGTAGCAAAGTGATTGCAAAAAAACTGTTAAGGTAAATGAAAATGAGCAGTTTGCTTCAATAGTCTGTAGTAATTTACCTGAATTACAGTAATACTACAGTACACACTGAGCTAAAAGTACATACTGTAATTCAACAAATAATTGTCTGATCCTGCCTCTCTCCAGCATCAGGACACAGGCTTTCAGCTGAAATTGTTTAAAAATAAGCAGTGTGTGAAAGGCACAAGGCGTGAAATTAGGGGCCAAGCACCGAAAGGTGCGAGGCACCTATTGTATCTGTTCCGTTTCTTCTTCTTCTTCTTCTTCTTCTTCTTCTTCCATTTCCGCCATTGGCGTCTATGGCAGCCCATAGACCGGTTTGCGGGAAAGTTGTTTTGGTTTGACATTCTGATAGAGGACAGTCCCAACATTAAATACACCAATTTTGGTGTCTCTAACTCATTCCCTCTAGCGCCACCACCTGTCCAAAATTTCACTTTTATTATGCTAATAACTTTTGAACCGTAAGGCCTATCGAACAAAATTCTTTTTTCCTCTGATTTCTGAGGTCATGACGTATTCGATCGCACCCTACTGACGTCATTTTCCGTCATGCAAATTTTGCCGCCATTTTGAATTTTCCAAAAAACCTACTTTTGCGAACTCGTCCTAGGCGGTTTGTCCGATTTGCACCAAAATCGCACCAGATCATCTCCAGGCAGTGCTGACAAAAAGTTATGGAATTCAAGTTGATTCGCAAATCGTTTTCGATAAACGCACAAACAAATTTTACGTAGCGCTTGCGAAAACAGACGTAAGGCTGTATCTCGCAACGCTTAATCGTATTCAGACCAAACTTGGTACATGTCATCACAAGCATGACCTGAGGCTACATGCTGCGTTTCGGCGCAGCGCCACCTACTGGTCCGGAGATATGAAAAATGGCTATTTTTGCTCATAACTTCTGAACGGTTTGTCCAAAAATCATAAACTTGGTCTTGTTAGATTCAGGGCGTCATGCTCGAGTCGACTGATATACAATTTTCCCAGATCGGCCATTTTGTCTGTCGGCCATTTTGAATTTTGTGCTAAAATGCTGTATTTTTTGAACGCATGAACGAATTGTTACGAAACTCGGTATGGGTCATCAGTACGATGCCCTGAAGGAGCCTGAGAAGTTTCGAAACAGCGCCACCTAGTGGTGACATTTTTTTTTCAAACGCTTATAACTTTGG
The DNA here is from genome assembly GCA_030378365.1 of Hybognathus amarus. NCBI lineage: Eukaryota > Metazoa > Chordata > Actinopteri > Cypriniformes > Leuciscidae > Hybognathus > Hybognathus amarus. Next base: position 46,071 of record JAQIUQ010001829.1, on the reverse strand, counting down.
GTGTGGTACACTTATTTTCACCTGAGTCCTATTTTTCAGTTCCTGAATCGTTGCCGAGTCCAACGATACCAAACATGCTGGGTTTCGTCTTACGGTTGGTGTAGTGTAGCGATTTAGCGCGAAAAAAACACTTGGCGATATCTTCGAAACCGCTGTTCCGATTCGAGACGAAACCACCGCCAGAAACACGGAATCATAGCTCGTTAACTAAATGCTAATGCCCAAATGCGAAAATATTGATAGTAAGGGGTAGTAATATTCAAACAAAGTCGTGTGTCGGTCATTTTTTTTGTGTTTTTTCATATAAATGTTTATAACTCTGATGCAAATTGAGATATTTTCACCAAAATTGACACACATATGTATGGGCTCACTCTGAGGACACACAAAAAAAATTGTGGGACTGAGCCTCTTGGTGGCGCTATAATAGAACAAAACGTGAAATTCCCATTGACTTCAATACAGTTTTGTGAAATAAAATGCTATACTAAACAAATGCTTTGGTCTAACATTACGAAACTCAGTTTGTGCCATAAGCAGCATGCCCTGAAGGTATTCAAAAGATTTTGAGACAGCGCCACCTGTTGGTCAAAAGTTATAATTAATTTCCGAAAATGCTAATAACTTTTGAATAAATTTGCCTATTGCAATGAAACTGATCTTAATAGATTCCTTGGGTTATGCCGAAAACATAGATATCAGGTTTGCCATAATCAGCCAAACTTCCTGTCCACCATCTTTAGTTCTTTGAAAAACCTTCTTTTTCGAACTCCTCCTAGACCGTTTGTCCGATTTTCACGAAAATTGAATCGTATCATCTCCAGACTGTGCCGACTAAAAGTTATGGATTGCGTGACGATAGACAAAACCGTTTTCGTATACCACAGCATCAAATTTGAGGCATGCTGCCAAAATGACTATTTGGGCTTTATCTCTGCAATGCCTTCACATTTTGACACCAAACTTTGTATGTGTCATTGTCATCTCACTCTGATCACAACGTATCAATTTCATAACTGCGCCACCTATTTGTCGAAAGTGATAAAATATTAAATCATCTGAAAAGCTAATGTTTATGTGATTTTGTTTTAGTCATTTGCCCAAAGTTCTCTTAAAGTGCCATTAATTGCACCTTGCTGCAGTAGGTCTGCCACTCCTAGCCATTTTGGCATATGTTGCCGCTTCTTGCGCTTGGCCCCGGTAATGGCTGCTTGCAGCTATATTTTATTCTGTTTGAATGTGTAGTTTACTGTTTCTAACAGCAGTGTGTTCGACAAAGTGCTGTAAATCCACAGTGTTTTGCAGGTTGTGGTTAAAGTCATGGGATAAGTGTGTAGAGTTTTGAAAACTGTGTTCAAGTAATGAAAGGAATTAGAGTTTGGTCCACATGGACTGCCTGCTGTGCAGACTTATGTAGCTCCAGTTGTGCTTACTGTCATTTAGCAATCGATAAAAAACTGTAATTAGTTTGTACATGTTATCAGAGGGGAAAAGGCAGCACGGGCGGGTGGTTCGACTGACACATGGTGAGGAAGGGGTCGATTTCCCTCGCAATGCTGTTAAATATTCCCACTTTCACTGGAAAGAGAGGATCAGCACATCGCATCTTCTCATCAAACAACTTCACTGATTGTGAAGTTCACCTCTACCATGTTGATGTTTTTTTTGACATGTGGCCAGAGCAGCAATCCTCTTTCTGACACACTGACGTTTTCAATCCACCGATGGATGCTTGCAAAACTTAAGCATGGAGTGTCACATCCAGTTGCTGTCAAAATCTTTGTGGGTTTCGACAGAATCCATCGATGTCTTGAGCCTGATGAATGCCCCATAAACTCTGAGCCGGTGTATATAGTCTTCACCTCAGACCCGTCCCAAAGCCTGACATGCATGTCTGTTTAGCCTAAATAGTGATTCAGGCTTTCATCAAATAGCACTGACATAGACTCTTTGCTTTGATAAACTGGCCAAAGTCAGTTTATTAAAATAAGGAGCTAGTCCAAAAGAACACATATATGAGCACTTCAGGGCTGGAGGGCAGGGCTAGTGGCAAGAAAGACAAGAACCGTAAGGTCAAGCCACTCTCGCCTAGATGCCTCCATGGATTCAAAGTCTTCACATGTGTCAAGTATGGGATGGAAATGCTCCATGAAGGCATTCATCTCAGCTGCACCAGATGTTGCCAGATCAGTTGTGTCTTCTGGCCAGTTGGACAGGTCAAAGAGAGTGGAGGTTGCCTTCAGAAGGTTTGCTCTCCAGACTTTTTGCAGGAGGTTTGCTCTCTAGACTTTTGAGGCGCTCTGACACAAACTCACAGAAGCTGTTGGTGAGGCTGAAGCTTAAAGGAGAGACTCGGTGCAAACAATGAACCTTTGGTCTAATAAAACATCCGGTACCTAGTTAATCGTTCTCTGAGATTTGTTTTCATGATAATCGAATGTAAAGAGTTTTATCTATAAAACTGTTTAGCGTATAATGCTAGCACTGGGGCATTGACTAAGTAAAAAGAAATCGCTAGTTTATACCACTAACAATGCTCAAAATAGCCCCACACTAACACAGTAATATAATGAGTGTCTATACATGCAAAACGAAGCATTGAGAACTTTGTAAGTGTACAGACCGTTTAATAAGAAGATGCGTCTATTAAAGACAGTTTACTTCATGTATACAGACAGGAGCCATCTTAGAATATAGTCTCTATAATGCAAACCACGAACGTCGTGCTCGAGTGATCTGAACTGTATGAAGTTCAGCGAACTTCTGAACTGTATGAACGGCGTTCGGGGATCGACTTATCGAGACTATATTCTAAGATGGCTCCCGTCTGTATACATGAAGTAAACTGTCTTTAATAACGTATCTTCTCATTAAACGGTCTGTACTCTTACAAAGTTCTCAATGCTTCGTTTTGCATGTATAGACACTCATTATGTTATTGCGTTAGTGTGGGGCTATTTTGAGCCTTGTTAGTGGTATAAACTAGCGATTTCTTTTTACTGAGTCAATGCCCCCAGTGCTAGCATTATACGCTAAACAGTTTTTAGAGATAAAACTCTTTACATTCGATTATCATGAAAACAAAACTCAGAGAACGATTGACTAGGTACCGATGTTTTATTAGACCAAAGGTTCATTGTTTGCGGAGTTCTCCTTTAAGGTTTTTGAAGTTGTCATCATCAGTATTGGTCCTGCTGGTCTGAACACCCTGCCAGGTACTTTCAGCCTCAACCTCATCCATGAACTGGTGTAGCCTTGTGCCTGGGTTTGTCTGCAGTTTAAAAAGAAGAAAAGAGGTAAAGAATATTTTAGTCATTTTAATGAAATAAATTATCAATTATTATTAACATAAAATATCGTGGCAAATTTACCGTTGTTTTTGAAGTCCAACGGAAAAGTGAAGTCAGTCACGGAAAGTTCAGAATTGAATTTTATTTGTTAATTTCATAGATTTTTATAGATTATTCTTAATGCTTCTACTATTTCAGTCCAAATGAGCACATGGAGTGACACTGAGAAAACGATGCACTAGCGATAAACAGCTGCAATAGCGGCTTAATATAAATAAATATGCGGCCCTGATGAGACTTATTTTTACCCCCGTGCAAAGTAAGGTGATTTGTTCACTGCAAAACTAAATATCTCTCGCCGTTGGCATGGATATTAAGTTTTAGTAAAACAACTGTAATACACTGAGACAGAGTGAATTGTTTTTTTTAGTCACTATGACAGTATACTAAATTGACGGCTGGGTTTTACATGATGGCAAAGGCAATTTTAAGGAGTGTCTGATAGATTGAGAGATTGTGAGGCTATCCCGACGCTTAAGAGACGAGACGCGCTCCAATATGGGCAAAGGAGCGAATAAAATATACGATAAGATGAAACATTTTTAAATAAGAGATGAATTGCACTTTACAGTATGTGCTCTCATCAGAGTGTCTGGTTCATGTAAACAGTGAGAGATCTTGTGGCAGGCACGACACTCATAGTGATGCGCGCTCCAAATGGACAAAAGAGCGAATGAAAATATCAAATAAGATGACAAGTACCCCTACTGTACGCAGCCCTGGATAATGGCAGAGACAATTCAAGTTAATATCATGGTAGAGATGTAAATTTTAATTTATAATTGCTGAATTTAATTTATAATTGTTATCTGGGTTGTATTTAATGATGCTATATTTAAATAAAATTGCCTTTGCCATCATGTAAAACCCAGCCATCAATTTAGTATTCCGTTAGTGACTAAAACAGACAAGTGGCGAACAAAAGCAGTGGACAAATCACTTTGCACAGGGGTAAAATAAGTTTCATGAGTAAACGCTCGTGAGTTTTGTGTCTTAATCAACCACACACATATAAATTATAACTCGGTACTCATCGCTCTGTCCATTTCAGCAAATAACGTTTTGTGAAGGCCTCTCGTCTCTAGCTGTTGCTTTGGTGCTTATCAACACCAAGCCCTCCAAAGTGAAGCCAAAACGTCTCGATCGCCCCCCTGTGACCGGTCCTAGTATAGGTCATAAACCCCACCTGCCCATGTTAGTCAACGGGACGTGAGACCTAAAAGAGAACTAAACAATTCAATTACACTTCACATATCCTTTTCCAAAGATAGTTTCTGTCATTTATTGCAGTTTCTATCACGTTGATGTAATTTCAAGTGTTCGTTTTTAAAATGTTTGTTTTTAGTTAGTTATGTGGTGCTATAAAAATGGTGCTCTGACATCATGATTGACAGCTGTGATTGACAGGTTCTCTGTGCGAGGTAGTCACTGAAGTACCAGCGGACTTTGTTTAATAATGTTGATTATGTGGTTAGTAGTTGATTTACCTTATTTTAACGAGGTTCTGCAGTCAGCAGACATCATTGGAGAGGAACGGAGCAGACAGAGGCCACTTAATGAAAGTGCGGGGCGTGTGCTTGCGTTTGATTCAGTGAGAATGAGTGCGCAGCCTTGCATGTCTGGTCCCGTAAACGCAAGTGCGCAGACTCAAGATCCAAGATGTCAGCGCCATATCGGGACACTGGCAGCTTCAGTTCTCTCTGATGGAAAAGAGCGAAGGGGCGTTGTCCATCTTTTTTACAGTCTATGGTCAACCCCCTGCTGGTAAAGACGACTAACAGCAGATAGAGAAGATGCTTGGCAATCTACTGCTTTTCCTGCAGTTCCTGGATGTCAACGTAGGATTTTCTTTGAACCACTGAATTTGTGGAAGGGAATTTTCAAGGCGAAATAAAATGGTCCAATAATTGCCTGTTGAATATTATAGGTTGTATTTTTAAACAGTTTGAACATTTTGGAAGTGAAATATGAAAGGTAAATGTGGATTATTGAATTTTTAATAATGAAAATGTGTTTGAAAATTTTTTTTAATTGAAATATTCACAGCCATGTTGAATTTCAGCCCATAAAAATGCAAGCCTTAAAAATACAATGGATTAAAATGCAAGCATGGTTAAGGCAATGCATATATATATATATATATATATATATATATATATATATATATATATATATATATATATATATATATTTTTTTTTTTTTAATTGGTGCAATTCAACATGCTTTTTGTTTCAAAAACATTTGACATTATTTTACTTCCATAAGAGTGGAGTGCACACAGAGGAGAGTGTCATGCGCACCGAGGAAGAGTGTCATGCACACCAAGGAGAGTGTCATACACACTCACACACACACACTACCTCACTCACTCACTCACTTACTCACTCACTCACTCAAACACACAGTCAATCACTCACACACATAAACTCACGCACCCACACACCCACTCACTTACTTTTTCAATTTCAAATTTGCTTTATTAGCATGACTGTGTAACACAATGTTGCCAAAGCATCATCATATTATACTGTATATAAATAAAAAAACATACAAACAAGTAAATCATATAAATCATGACATATGTAGCATTGTATATAAATCTTAATAAATAAATACACTGAGTATTTATACAAATAAATACTCCAGAGAATTAGCTGTCTCTGGCATTGTGAATAGCTAAAACATAATTAGCCGCTAGTGCAGCTGTTTATCGCTAGTGCATCATTTTCTCAGAGCAAAAAGAACATTTTCTCAGTGTCACTCACAGGGCCGCATCAAGAGCTCACTGGGCCCCGGGGCTATGAGTTACTGCAGTTTTAAAAACTTAAAGCACTGAATAATATTGTGTAAAGTAATCAAATATACAATACATAGTTTTAACTATAAATTCAACATTTATTCTTATTCATTTTATAAAAGTGATTCAGTCAAGGGCAGTAAATTACTTTCTTTCAGATGTTTGATTAACGTTATTGACACAAATGGCGACAGCAGCTTTATTAGCAGCTGCTGTCACTTTAAGACCTCAGGGTCAGAACTCAAGTGTGCTGTGCAAAACCGTCTCAAGTTCACCATGGCCTCAAAACCAGCATTTACAAAATGAATTCTCTCCCGCTGCTTACTGTGCCTGAGTAGTTTAAAATAATTTGTATCCAAACCACAATGCTTACAAACATGTTTAAATTATAAATTTACAAAAGAAAACTGCCTCCATTTTCCACCACCCAAACCACAGCCAGACACTCCTTTTCCACCGCTGAATAGTCCAGCTCAGGTCCACGCAATGTTCGCTGAAGCATAAGCTATTACCCGTTACCCCTCAGGAGTTTGCTGGGTGATAATAGCTCCTAAGACAGATAATAGCTCCTACCTGAAAAGGTTGATTGAGGTCAGGCTGCATCAGATACAGGTGGGTTTTGCAATATTTGTTTGATGTTCTCCATGCTGTTTTGGCACTCAGGAGTCCAATCCCATTTTACTCCTTTCTTTTCAGGTTATTTAACGGAGCTGTGATGTCTGCAAAATAGGGAATGAACTTGTGGTACCATCCTGCTAATCCCAAGAAGTGTTGGAGGTCTTTAAGGTCTTGGGAGGAGGATATTCAGCAACCGCCTGGGTCTTTTCAGGATTGACCTCCACTCCTTCCGCTGAATACGATGTGACCAAGGATTTTTAACTGTTTTTTTAAAGAAGTGACATTTCTTCATGTTCAGGGTAAGCAATGCTTGGTTTAGTCTTTGTAGAATGGTGTTCAGATGTTGTACAGGTTTATTTAAAGACCGTGAATAGATTGTAATATCATCAATGTAAACAAAACAAAACTTCCCTCTCAATTCTCCTCAGGACCTTCTCCATCAGCCTCTGGAAAGTGGCAGCAGCATTCCGGAGCCCGTATGGCATGGAGCGGAATTGGAATAGCCCCTGTGAGGTGATGAAAGATGTTTTAGCTTTACTTCTTTCCTCCATTTCCACCTGCCAGTATCCTGACTGCAAGTCCAATGTACTGAACCAGGAGGCGCCTTCCATTGATTCCAAGATGTCATGTATTATAGGCATTGGATAAGCGTCAGGCATGGTCTTACTATTAAGCCTCTTATAGTCCACGCACAACCTGTAGGAACCATTAGGTTTGGGGACAAGGATTACAGGTGATGACCAAGAAGAGAAAGACAGCTCAATGATGTGGCTATGCAGCATTTGTTCTACCTGTTCATCAATGATCTTTTCTTGAAAGGTGAGACCCTATAAGCTCTGGATTTAATTGTCACGGTGTGGGTTTGTCTTATCATGTTTAGTGGTTCCCTGTCTGTTTATTAGTCTTCACAGGTGTTTCCCATTAACCACGCCCCCTTGTTATCCCATCTAGATCATTTATCCCTGTATTTAAGCCCTGTGTTTCAGTCCAGTCTTTGTGAGTTCTTGTACACGTTATGTTTGCTTGAAGCCTTGTCCCTGTTCTGAGTTTTTGAAAATTACCTGTTTGTTTTGGATTACCTGTTTGTTGAATTAAATTGTACTTGCTTTTGGATCATGCTTCCCCCTTTCCTGTTGCAACATAACAGAAGAACTCAACAAGGATGGATCTAGCAGTACATATCATGCATCTCCGTCAGGGAGACCGGCACATAGAGGAATACGTAAGAGACTTTATTGAACTGGCAAATGTCACTTCAATGGATTCTGTGTGTCTTATGATATTTTTTAGAGGGGGACTATCTCAGCCACTCGAGTCAACCATGCCACTGCACAATCCTCAATGGACTTTAGAATTTTATATTGATTTGGCCCTGTTACTGAGCGGCTCAACCTTTACTGTGGGTTTGGCAGACAAGGAGTCCTGCAACCCCACAGTACCCTCCAAGCCAGAGTTTCACGTCTCAGCAGAGCTTCCAGAGCCTCGTCACGTCTCAGCAGAGCTTCCAGAGCCTCGTCACGTCTCAGCAGAGCTTCCAGAGCCTCGTCACGTCTCAGCAGAGCTTCCAGAGCCTCGTCACGTCTCAGCAGAGCTTCCAGAGCCTCGTCACGTCTCCGCAGAGCTTCCAGAGCCTCGTCACGTCTCCGCAGAGCTTCCAGAGCCTCGTCACGTCTCCGCAGAGCTTCCAGAGCCTCGTCACGTCTCCGCAGAGCTTCCAGAGCCTCGTCACGTCTCCGCAGAGCTTCCAGAGCCTCGTCACGTCTCCGCAGAGCTTCCAGAGCCTCGTCACGTCTCCGCAGAGCTTCCAGAGCCTCGTCACGTCTCCGCAGAGCTTCCAGAGCCTCGTCACGTCTCCGCAGAGCTTCCAGAGCCTCGTCACGTCTCCGCAGAGCTTCCAGAGCCTCGTCACGTCGCCGCAGAGCTTCCAGAGCCTCGTCACCATGGTCGCCTGAGGGGTCCTCACCGCCGTGGCATCCTGAAAGTCTCCACCGCCGTGGCCTCCTGAAAGGTCTTCACCGCCATGGCCGCCTGAGGGGTCCTCACCGCTGTGGCCGTCTGAGAGGTCTTCACCGCCGTGGACGCCCGAGGGTCCGACAGCTCCGCCATGGACGCCCGAGGGTCCGACAGCTGCGCCCTGGACGCCCGAGGGTCCGACAGCTGCGCCCTGGACGCCCGAGGGTCCGACATCTCCGCCCTGGACGCCCGAGGGTCCGACAGCTCCGCCCTGGATGCACAAGGTTCGGACAGCTCCGCCCAGGTCTTCGCCTCGTCCTGCTCCGCCCTGGCCCTCGCCTCGTCCTGCTCCGCCCTGGCCCTCGCCTCGTCCTGCTCCGCCCTGGCCCTCGCCTCGTCCTGCTCCGCCGCTGGCCTCTCGCCTCGTCCTGCTCCGCCCCTGGCCCTCGCCCTCGTCCTGCTCCGCCCTGGCCCTCGCCTCGTCCTGCTCCGCCCTGGCCCTCGCCTCGTCCCGCTCCGCCCTGGACCTCGCCTCGTCCTGCTCCGTCCACGCTCTGCAGCCCAGGCCCGCCTTGGCTTCCTCCTGGTCCCCTTCCCCTGCACAGACTTGGCCCTCCTTCCCTCCCCCAGGACCACCTCCGCGTCACCACCCTCCTGAACTTGTGTTTTTGTTTTGGGTGTTACACTCAGGGGCGTCGGGAGCCGCCCATTGGGTGGGGGCTATGTCACGGTGTGGGTTTGTCTTATCATGTTTAGTGGTTCCCTGTCTGTTTATTAGTCTTCACAGGTGTTTCCCATTAACCACGCCCCCTTGTTATCCCATCTAGATCATTTATCCCTGTATTTAAGCCCTGTGTTTCAGTCCAGTCTTTGTGAGTTCTTGTACACGTTATGTTTGCTTGAAGCCTTGTCCCTGTTCTGAGTTTTTGAAAATTACCTGTTTGTTTTGGATTACCATTAATGGGCACTTCCTCAGATAAGATGATTTTGTGTTGTTATATAGATGTTTTGCCAAGGACCTTGGAGGTGGTATGAGGCCACGTATCAATTAGTTTTTTGTAATTCCTCCTGATTGTCCCAGCTGGGAGCAACTTCTGGGTGCAGGGAGAAGAGAGAAGGTTTCCAGGTTGGAGAGAAAGCATAATAGAGACTCTCAGCAGCAGTAGTCATACTCTTTCACCCACCGGATTGTAGACAATCCAGGATTTATATAGGTGGTTAGGAAGGGATGGCAAATATATAATGTATAAAGTCTTAAATCCGGCATGCACTAACACCGAGTTAGTTAACTCCTCCTTTCTGGCGTGTTCGCCCTGTCTGGGAGCAGGATCAATGTTGCAATAATAGCTGTACATGTCCAACGAGATGAGTAATCCAAACTTTGGAGGGAAGTAGGCTACTACTCCTACAAGGATGGCAACTCAGCGCTCTGAAACAGCCAGCAAACAAAATAATCCTCAGGTTTGGTGAAGTTTTTTTTTAGTGAACGTCAACTCTCACGAAGACCGGAATACCGGTTTCTTATATGGTAAGCACAACATCTTTATGCATGACCTGCGACATCATTGCATGACGAGAAGTCTCAATAAGAGATTGCGAGAACATATATCGGAGTCAATGACACAAACAATAAGGGTAAGTACAGACTAACAGGGAAAAGCAATGCAATAATTGACAACATAAAACTTAGTATATGTCAATAATATAAAAATATGCTTTCCATTATGTGGCAATGCTACATAAATAAGACCCAATCTAGCGCTGAAATTGTTTTTGAAACCAAGTCTTCACACGGACTCGTGCTTTAATCCGTGCACAGAGGCAGTTAAGATGGACATTAGCATTTATGAAGGACATTTGCACCTTTATTATGGATAGAAGCACTTTTATGATGGACAGATGCACTTTTAATATGGATAGATGCACTTTGATGGACTTATACAGCTATTTCACTGCAATAATAAAGTTTGAAAGAGCCAGGGCATTTCTTAATATAACTCTGATTGTGTTTATCTGAAAGAAAAATGTCATATACATCAAGGATGGGTTGAGAGTGAGTCAATCATGGGCTAATGTTCATTTTGGGGTGAACTATCACTTTAAATTCCCTCTGTTACACACAGTGAGTTTGGTGTTAATAAAACACCCACTCAGTTTAAAAAGGTTATTTCGATTGTTAAATGGGCATCAGGTATATTCTTACTAACTATATGTTTTCGGTTCTTTCCATGGATTTAAAGGAGTAGTTCACTTTTAAAAAAACTTTTGCTAATAATTTGCCTCACCCCCATGTCATCCAAGATGTCTTTCTTTCTTCTTTCTTCAGTCGAAAATAAATTAAGGTTTTGATGAAAACATTCCAGGATTTTCTCCATATAATGGACTTCAATGGGAACTAAACGGTTCAAGGTCCAAATGATAGTTTCAGTGCAGCTTCAAAGGGCTTTAAACGACACAAGACAACGAATAAGGGTCTTACCTAGGACCCTTCGAGTCATGACTCGAAAAAAGATTTGTTCATTTTGATAAACGATTTTGAACAGGAGTCATGAACACTCAACACAGAACAGAAGGAGGCAAGCATTTGTGCTTATAAAATTTAAAGGGGCAAAACGCAAGTCTCTGAGTTTTTGCAGAACTACGCCCCCTCTGGTGGCAAGCGAAACTGCAACCAGAGGTGTGCGTGCTCATGGATCACACACGCACGTTTGCATGAGCTGTTCATCATAACCAAAGGAGCATCAGCCCCACACATCTTTTGTCACAGTCATAATGAGGTAATAAAGCTATAAATCTGCAAGTCATTTAAAATATATGAAAGGAAAGGCATGTGAGTAAATTACACACTTGTGTGTGTGAGGGGGAAATGGGGGTAGTAGAAAACTTTGGTTTTTGTTTCCATCTATCTCCATGTTGAATTGTTAACTGTATCCATTTATGATTGTATTATTATGGAAACACGTTCATGAACAATATAAGTTATTACTTTGTATAGGATCCGTTTGAGCCCTAGAGCAGACCGGAGATCTCTCCATTTGTTGAAAGCCTTCCCGATGTTGACTTATTGATGTTATCTTATTCCGACGCCTGGCACTAGACAACAGTTGTATTTTCTTTGTCTTATGTGGAGTTTGCGTTGGGGTTTGGAATGAACTACAAGCCGGTCTCTTTGAATCCATCTTCTACTTTTGTGGAAAGTTGACTAAAGTTGTGTCGCTTGAGTTGTCTTCTCTGATACGGAGAATGGCGGCGAATACACAAACCCACCAGACATAGCCAGGCGAGCGTGCAGTGAACGCGCATGACGTCATGCCCAGTCTCAAATTCAAGCCAGATAACAAAGACAGACTGGTGCAGACGAGGACTGTGACATTACTCCCCCTTCCCGGGTAGGCGTGACCTCACGCCGCAGAAAAGGGGTGGAAGGGTGGGCGCCCTGAAGGCTGGCCAGGTCGTGGCCAAACAGGGACAGAAAGCCTCCAGGGTGGAGCAGGACGTGGACGTGACCAGGGTGGAGCAGGACGTGGCGGAGCAGGCTGAGGGCGTAGCCAGGGCGGAGCAGGCTGAGGGCGTGGCGAAGCAGGCTGAGGGCGTGACGGAGCAGGCTGAGGGCGTGGCCAGGGCAAAGCAGGCTGAGGGCGTGGCAGAGCAGGCTGAGGGCGTGGCTAGGATGGAGCAGATGAACCCTCGGGCGTCCAGGGCAGAGCTGTTGGACCCTCGGCGTCCAGGGCAGAGCCAGGCTGTTCAGGCGGCCATGGCAGAGTGGACCCTTTGGGCGGCCACGGCGGAGAGGACCCTTCGGGCGGCCACGGCGGAGAGGACCCTTCGGGCAGCCACGGCGGAGAGGACCCTTCGGGCGGCCACGGCGGAGAGGACCCTTCCGGGCGGCCACGGCGGAGAGGACCCTTCGGGCGGCCACGGCGGAGAGGACCCTTCGGGCGGCCACGGCGGAGAGGACCCTTCGGGTGGCCACGGCGGAGAGGACCCTTCGGGGCGGCCACAGCGGAGAGGACCCTTCGGGCGGCCACGGCGGTGAAGACCCTTCGGGCTACAACGGCTGTGAAGACCCTTCGGGCGGCCACGGCGGTGAAGACCCTTCAGGTGGCCATGGCTGGGACATTGGGACATTGGCTGGAGCCAGACATTGGCTGGAGTCAGACTCTGGCTTGGCTGTCTCGGCGGGATGAGACTCTGGCTTGGCTGTCTCCGGCGGACGAGACTCTGGCTTGGCTGTCTTGGCGGGACGAGACCTTGGCCTGGCTGTCTCTGCGGGACGAGACTCACAAGACTCTGGACGGGCTGTCTCGGCGGGATGAGACTTTTTGACGGGCTGTCTCTGGCGGGACGAGACTCTGGCGGGGCTGTCTCGGCGGACGAGACTCTGGGACGGGCTGTCTCGGCGGGACGAGACTCTGGACGGGTCTCTCGGCGGGACGAGACTCTGGACGGGCTCTCTCGGCGGGACGAGACTGTGGACGGGCTGTCTCAGCGGGACAAGAGTCTGGACGGGCTGTCTCGGCGGTACAAGACTCTGGACGGGCTGTCTCGGCGGGACGAGACTCTGAACGGGCTGATGGGACGTGGACAGTCTCTCGCTGGGAAGACTGGACGTGGACAGTCTTTTGCTGGGCAGACGGGACGTGGACAGTCTCTCGCTGGGCAGGGCTGGACGGTACCAGCAGTGAATCAGTCTCGGTCTCTCGGCTGGAGATCCCCCTGAAATGTTACAGGGTTCCTGGGGATGAGGATCAGACGAGGCCACCTACTTGGCTGGGAGATTCCCCTGAAGTGTTGCGGGGTTCATCTTGTTTTAGTCGGTTCGATCTGTCACGATGTGGTGCAGGCAGAAGAACAGGCTGAGTCCAGACTCAAACGAATATAACTTTTACTCATAAAATAACAGGCATGGATACAGGCAGAAACAGGGTAACATCAATATCGACCGACCAGGACAGACTAAACAGAAGCGAACTAAATACAAGCATGAATCAAACATAACAGGGTGAAGACAGGTGATACAGATGAACAGGACCACGAACAGGTGGCTGATTGAGGGAGTGAGTTCAGGTGTGGAGACAAGAGGATCCTGGGAAGTGTAGTGCAGGTGACAAAGACAGACTGGTGCAGACGAGGACTGTGACAGCACCCTTAATCTTTTTTATTTATTTTTTAAATGACCGATCGTTTCGCTAGATAAGATCCTTATTCATCGTCTGGTGTCCGTTTAAAGCCCCTTGAAGCTGCACTTAAACTCTCATTTGGACCTTGAACCGTTTGGTTCCCATTGAAGTCCATTATATGGAGAAAATCCTGAAATGTTTTCATCAAAAACCTTAATTTCTTTTCAACTGAAGAAAGAAAGACATGTGCTGCGTCCCAATTCGCATACTATTCATCCTAAATAGTATTTGAAAATAGAATTAGTACGTCCCAAACCGTAGTATGTTGAAATGAGTGTTTCAAAGATACTACTATTTCCGGTCAGAATCCGAAGAGTAGATCGATGCACACTCTAATGGCTGATATTGCCCACAAACCATTGCGCGTAGAACGAGGATTCGGTTAGAACTACAAACACAAGTAAAAAGTGTTAAAAAACTACAGACCGCGAGTCCCGCGGATGTGTAGAGAGGTTTAGATAAACAGGCTTGAGTGATTAATTATCAGTATCTAACCTGACGAAAATGAATTTATTCAATGTTGTCCACATTATATAGCATATGCAGCAGCATTGTGAACTTTTGTAAAGATACTGTTTAGCCATTACTTTTTAAATGCATCATTATATTAAAATTGCAAACACGAGGAGAGTCTCTGCATGAAAGACCCACGACTGGCAGATGAACGTGCTCTGAAACTGTAGGAAATCAAATTAGAATGGAAGATTTTAACTGTGACAAGATGATTGTCAGGGCAGTTTATGGTGACAGGATGTACGCAGCATGCAACAGATCTGTCCGTTAAAGATGAAGTGATAGTATGTCCCAAAGCTTGCCTACTCTTTTTGCTGCACACTCAAAAGTATATGCTTTTTCTTCACAAAAAGAGTACATACTTTTAGGGCGTAGTATAAGTAGGCGAATTGGGACGCAGCGATGGACATCTTGGATGACATTGGGGTGAGTAAATTATCAGCAAAAGTTTTTTTTAAAGTGAACTACTCCTTTAAGTACAAACTGTCACAGTTTGTTTTACGTTTTTTTTTTCTTCAAATTGCTAAGACACTAAAAATTGAATTTGAGGCTCACTTGGTGAAACCATTCACTCAAGACTCAATCAAGTTCACACATCATTCAAAACTAATAGCTCTTGTGTTTCATTTGGGAAACACTGCCATTTAAATGGCATATTAATTTACTGATGTCCTACAGCCAATAACCATGTGGGAAAACAATTGTACATAAATTGATCACTTAGAAATCAAAACTCAGTTTTGAGAAAGAAATTATTGATTTCTTTCTGATTTCTTTTCTATTGATTTCTTTATTGATTATAAGAATTTTTTTTTACTATTATTATATATTATTCAATTATTTTTTATTATTTTCAAGATATTTTGGACAATTTCATGCTCCCAACAGTTTGTAGATGGCCCCTTTTTGTTCTAAAATAACTGCGCACCTGTCCTGACCTCAACCTGATAGAACACCTTTGGGATGAATTAGAGCGGAGACTGCGAGCCTTCAGTAAGCTGGTGTGTGGTGGGTGTTCTGGCAAAAAAATGGCTGCCATCGCATCATCCAGGTAGATGCTGCACATGGAGCCCCTTTGGTGAATTTGGTTGTTCCTGTGCACCCAGGAACCCTGCATCTTCCCTTTTTGTAACACATTATTTGCCATTTTGAGGTATTGTCCAATACATCCTTGAAAAGTACCCCTTATCGCACAACCTTTCCTAAGGCAACAAAAATAAAAAAATAATTTTGTGAACATGTAAAATAAAAAATAAAAACTTTATAAAACCTGCCAAATGGCTCCTCTACACCTTCATACACACACAAATATTTTTTTTATATATATATACAGTTCGTGTCAATTTAAATAAGATTACTAAAGTAAATAATATTGCTTTCTTCTCAGACTGTAACCTCCCCCTTCCCCATATTACTAAATTAATAATTCCAATCATTTTAATAGTAAATAAACCTTTTTCACATGCTGTCCTTTTGTGGGAAAAAATTACATTAAATGGCATTTAATGATTATTGCCGCTAGATGGCCTTGTACCTGATCGGATCGCGTTTCATACTGAAAAAGAACATAGGGCATGACAAATCATAACATAAGGCTGACATCACACACAACATACCAATGCATTATCCCTCATGAACAATTATAACATCTGATGTTTGATACATGTACCACTACGACATCCTTCATGAATAAACATAACTCCTGATGTTTGTATACGTATATACCAATCAGAGACATACGTACAATTCCATCACATATGCAAAATTAATCTCAAATACAGTAATTTCATTGGCTACTGTGCTTTTTGACGCATTTACGTGGACAAACAGTGCATGCTGACGTGGTCAAATTTCAAGTGTTTCGTTTAAAGACTATTGGCCCCGAAAGCGTTCCATGGCAACGTTCGTCTGCAGCAGAAACACTCGCCTTACCCATAGACTAAAAAAATATGGACGTAGTGTCCGTGACGTCACCCATAGGTTTCTGAAGAGCGTTTTTGAAGACTAAAGTGGGCGGGACCAACCGTCGCCATCTTGGCAATGCGTCATCTCTCGTCACTACCGGATAAATTAAAATGGGCAAAGAGGCGGACGCGGGTGGAGCTGAGGTGCTAATGCTATATGCTATTGCCCTCGCACTGAATTGACAGCTGATTGAAAAGTAAAGCCAATGGTTCAAGTTCATGTTTTTGCCCTTCGAAATATTATAATAGTTAAGACGTAACTTAAAGTGAGACTATTTACTTTACTTTTTTATCAACTTTAAAAATCTCACACTTACCTGTCGATACAGCGCATCACACCACAGTTAAAGGAGATCTCCGGCACAAAATGAACCTTTGGTCTAATAAAACATTGGTACCTAGTCAACCGTTCTCTGAGATTTGTTTTCATGATAGTCGAATGTAAAGAGTTTTATCTCTAAAAACTGTTTAGAGCAGGGATTCTCAACTCCAGTCCTCGCGACCCACTGCTCTGCATATTGTGTATTTCTCCCTTGTTTAACACACCTGATTCAGATCCTCAGCTCGTTAGGATAGACTAATGCTGCGTCCCAATTCGCCTACTTATACTACGCCCTAAAAGTATGTACTCTTTTTGTGAAGAAAAAGTTTATACTTTTGAGTGTGCGGCAAAAAGATTAGGCAAGCTTTGGGACACACTATCACGTAATCTTTAACGGACGGCTCTGTCGCGTGCTGCGTGCATCCTGTCACCGTAAACTGCCCTGTCAATCATCTTGTCACAGTTAAAATCCTCCATTCTATCTAATTTGATTTCCTACCGTTTCAGAGCACGTTCATCTGGCAGTCGTGGGTCTTTCATGCAGATACTCTCCTCGTGTTTGCAATTTGAATATAATGATGCATTTAATTGTAATGGCTAAACGTGTCTTTACAAACGTTCACAATGCTGCTGCATATGCAATATAATGTGGACAACATTGAATAAATTCATTTTCGTCCGGTTAGATACTAATAATTAATCATTCAAACCTGTTTATCTAAACCTCTCTACACAGCCGCGGGACCATGTCTGTAGTCTCTTTAACACTTTTTTACTTGTGTTTGTAGTTCTAACCGAATCCTCGTCCACCGCGCAATGGTTTGTGGGCAATAGGGGATTATCACGCTTCCTGGTTTCATGGGCGGGATTTGTCAACTTTGTGCATGTCCACTTCCGACGCAGTTCAACAATGCCTGAGACGAATGCTATTTTTTGTCACTGCTCTGTTCCACTTTGTAAATCTAACCAACAACGCCAACCCTACTTAAGTTTTCATGGATTCCCGACTGAATTGAGTATAAGGAAGAAGTGGATTAAAACTTTAAAATAAAACAAGGTAGCTCGTTTGTTTGCAGCCGGCACTTTAGTGAATCAGATTACCAGGGATGCTGTATAAATAAACTTAGTGTAGTCCATCAGTTCTCCAGCGAGATTGGTGATACAACGGAAGTGGCAGTGCACAAAGATCGCTGAATCCGGAAGTACTGCGTATCAGCGTGATAATCCCCAAATCAGCCATTAAGAGTGTGCACCGATCTACACTTCGGATTCTGAACCGGAAATAGTAGACCATCCGGGTATCTTTGAAACACTCATTTCAACATACTACGGTTTGGGGACATACTAATTCTATTTTCGAATACTATTTAGGACAGATAGTATGCGAATTGGGATGCAGCAATAGAGTCTATCCTAATGAGCTGAGGATTTAAATCAGGTGTGTTAAATAACGGAGACATACACAATATGCAGAGCAGTGGGTCGCGAGGACTGGAGTTGAGAACCCCTGGTTTAGAGTATAACGCTAGTATATAGGCATAGAGTAAGCAAAAAGAAATCGCTAGTTAATACCACTAACAAGGCTCAAAATAGCCCCACACTAACACAGTAACATAAATGAGGGTCCCTGCATGCAAAACGAAGCATTGAGAACTTTGTAAGTGTACAGACCGTTTAATAAGAAGATACTTTATAAAGACAGTGCACTTCGTGTATACAGGCAGCGCCATCTTTGGAAAACAGTCTCAACAAGTCGAACCACGAACGCCGTTCAAACAGTTCAGAAGTTCGCTGAACTTCATACAGTTAAGCTCACTTGGCACGTCGTTCGTGGTTCGACTTGTCGAGACTGTTTTCCAAAGATGGTGCCGCCTGTATACACGAAGTGGACTGTCTTTTTAAAATATCTTCTTATTAAACAGTTTGTACACTTACAAAGTTCTCAATGCTTCGTTTTGCATGTGTGGACCCTCATTATGTTACTGTGTTAGTGTGAGGCTATTCTGAGCCTTGTTAGTGGTATTACTAGCGATTTCTTTTTGCTTACTCTATGCCTATATTCTAGCGTTATAAGCTAAACAGTTTTTAGAGATAAACCTCTTTACATTCGATTATCATGAAAACAAATCCCAGAGAACGGTCGACTAGCCTAGGTACCAATGTTTTATTAGACCAAAGGTTCATTTTGCACTGGAGTTCTCCTTTAATATTGCGTAAGCTTTTACACATTCAGCTCCAGCCAGGATCGACTGACACACAACTGCTCTATTGGTTGATTTCTCATTTGAATATTAGCGTGTTGAGTCATTCATGGGAGATCTGCTTTTGAAATAAATTTTCTCCTCAGTCACTCACAAACCACATTCAACAACATATAAAGATTAAATCACTTTTACAATAATTTTAGAAATAAATATGGAAAATGAAAAAAGCATGTTTAAACAACCAATGCAGTCCTTACAACCAAATATCTATTAAAAGTCACCATGAAATCAGAATATACAATTCTTATTCTTGTATGTAATATTTCTGTATTTATTCTGAATGATTTATGGGTGTTTTATGGGTGATTCCGTTTTAATTTTGACATTAAAGGAGTAGTTCACTTTTTAAAAACTTTTGCTGATAATTTACTCACCTCATGTCATCCAAGATATCCATGTCATTCTTTCTTCAGTCGAAAAGAAAAATTCCAGGAAACATTCCAGGATTTTCTACAAATAATGGACTTCAATGGGAACCAAACGGTTCAAGGTCCAAAAGACAGTTTCAGTGCAAACTGTTCAAAGGGCTTTAAACAATTTCAGACAAATGAATAAGGGTCTTATCAAGCGAAACGATCGCTGAAACTGTCTTTTGGACCTTGAACCTTTTGGTTCCCATTGAAGTCCATTATAAGGAGAAAAATCCTGGAATGTTTTCATCAAAAACCATAATTTCTTTTTTACTGAAGAAAGAATGACATGGATATCTTGGATGACATGGGGTGAGTAAATTATCAGCAAATGTTTTTTAAAAAAAGTGAATTTCTTGTTATTATATATCTATATCTTTAATATTCAAGCACAATAAACACAGATAAACATTAAATAATGAAACAGTCACTTTCATTCAGAAGAGAGGAATAGTTTATTCTGATTAATATCATAACTGGGAAGAGGTTTTACCGCGGTGCTGCAGCGCAGAGTAAACAGCTGGCATTTGGTGATTCTGTGTATGAGCGAGTCACTGGCAGTCAAACATGACAGATGCAGTCAAGAAGTGGACTTTTATTGTTGTGGTAAAAGGAAATAAATACAAATGAAAGCACTGGATCTGACAGTTCAATGCAAGTCCTTCATCATCCTCATCTTCATCAGTGATTCTCAGCATAGGCGGCCAATGTCATTTTTTGTGCAGCCCTGATTACAGCACATTCCCGCCAGTCCCAATGAGAAGTTCCTCTTCCTGCGGTCAGAGGTCATCTGTCTCAGCCGGAGAGTCCAGAGAAAGGGCACACCTCCATCCACGGACCAGGGACCTGCGACACAAATATCAGATGATGATGAAGATGATAATGATGATTGTGATGAAGATGAGGATGATGATGAAGATGATGATGATCATCATCATCTGATCATGATACTCTCTCCTCCAGCGCGAGCCCCAGCAGGTGATGATCATAATGATGATGAAGATGATGATGCTGAAGCACGTACTGTCTCTCCTCCAGCACCAGCCCCTGCAGGTCAAGAGGATGATGACAATGATTAAAAAGATGATAAAGAAGTTGAAGATGGTGGTGAAGCACGCGTACTCTCCTCCAGCACGAGCCCCTGCAGGTGAAGATGATGATGGTGAAGATGATGGTGAAGATGATGAAGCACGTACTGTCTCTCCTCCAGCGCGAGCCCCCGCAGGTGAAGATCACGGCTCTGATGAACTCGCGCCCGCACAGCTTCACTCCGAAGTCTCTCGGTAACTCCTGCCTCTCCGCGCTCACACACACACACACACCGCACACACACACCAGCACAACAGACAAAAGTGCGCGGAACATCGTAATCGAGTACATTAGCGCGGTCTGATCAAAGCAAAGCACTGAAGTGTCTCGAGCTGCTGCTTTCTGGAGAACCTCCATCAGTTCGCAGACTTTATACACACACACACACTGACGTCACTGAAGCGCGCGCACGCTGGCTGAATATCATCACTCACTTCTTACAGATGCAGATTATTATGGATATCGTTGCTCTCTACAGATGAGTGATGTCAAAGCACAAACGTGATAATAAGAATAATTTATTTTCAAATAGATTTTCTTGTTTCATCATTCAGCAACTGGGCAAAAAAGAAAACCAAACAACCCCAAACAATATACAATCGGGTTTTTTCTTCTTGAACGGACATCAGGCTTCATTTTGATCAGATGTTAAAATATATTAATATCCAAATTGAATATTTAGTTTATGCATCACACACACACAGATAATCATCTTAACATTTAAGGAAAAATGAAACATTAAAAACTGCTTTAAATGTTTATTGTTGGACACAAAGGTCATGATCAAAATATAATGAAACACTGTTGGACGCTCCATTACAACCATGAATAATAGAGTGTATAGGAAATATACAATACTAAAAGTATATTTTAATCATGTTATCTTTCTTTACAGGCTTTTTGAAAGCATAAATAATTTGGCAATATGTGTGAAGAACACCTGAGAATCAACGGATCACACAAAGCTCAACGGAAGCACTGGCGTTTGGCTGGAGCACTGCTGGAGCAGCCGAACACTCGCATACTCCTGGGTCATTACGCTCACCTTAGGCAATTTCGTCAGGACTCGTGTTCGCTGAGGATTAGTCAAGGTTTGCCAGGACTCGTGTTCGTCTGGGACTCGTGTTCGTCAGGACTCGTGTTTGTGTATTCGTGTTTGTCAGGATTCGTCAAGGTTCGTCAGTATTTAGTTCGTCAGGATTCATCAGGACTCATCAAGGTTCTTCAAGATTCGTGTTCATCAGGATTTGTGTTCGTCAGGATTTTCATGATCGTAAGAATTTATCAGGATTCATGTTCGTCAGAATTTCCAGAATTCATAAGGATTCGCCAAGGTCTCGTCGGGATTTGTGTTAGGATTTTTAGGATTCGTAAGTATGTCAGGATTCGTGTTCGTCAGGATTTTCAGGATTCGTAAGGATTTGTCAGGATTTGTGTTCGTCAGGATTCGAAAGGATTTGTTAAGACTCATGTTCATCATGATTGGTCAGGATTTGTAAGAATTTAATAAGGTTAGTCAGGATTCGTCAAGGTTCTTCAGGACTCGTTAAGGTTCGTCTGGATTCATCAGGATTGTCAGGACTGATCAGGATTCGCCCAGGGTTTGTGTTCGTCAGAGTTCGTCAGGATTCATCAGGACTGATCAGGACTGGCCCTCATTTCTCCAGCAGAGACGTCAGGTGAGCTCGGGATCGTCGGGATTTCTCGATGCTCTCAAACGTTGGCGGCCCGTGAGGAAGATCTAGGCGCTCACTCTCAGAGACCATGATGCTCTCTGCCTCGGCTGCAGATCACACACACACAGATGGGATTCATCAAAAACTGCACTGTTCACTAATTACAACTACCACATTCCCTCAAGTGGGACTTTTCATTCAATAACCCATCAGTGATGGAGGAGGAAAGCTGCATGACGTCACTGCGCTCATTAACTCCCCCTGATATGGATCTGTTAATCAGGAATAATGTCACACATGCTGATGATTAAATAATATGATTCGATTTAAATGTGTTTTTAACCATCGGCAGATTCAACAGAAGATGAGCTTCTGACATACGAGAGCGTCTTCATCTCTTCAGTGTGTGTGATGTTGTGCAGTTCTCCTCTATATTAGTGTCAGTGTTTCTGAACTCCTGAAACGCCTCCATTGTAGTTTTGAGTTTCTGGCGGGAACGAACACGTTACAATATTCCTCATTATAATTCATACGCAGAATAAAGGGGCGGGGCCTGGCTGAGTTAGTTAGTAGTGTGTTAAACTGGTGGTTATGGAAAGGGGCAGGACATTCCCCAAACAAACTCTAAACGCTTGACCAATCACAACACACTGCTCCAGCCGACCAATCAGAGCACAGTGTACCAGAAGTAGGGGATTCATAGAGACTTCCTGTCTACAGAGTGTTACTGACAGACTGGGAAGAGAGGAGCCGCAACAATAGAGAATATGAGGAAAATAATCAACATTCAAGCAGGAAAGCTTGTTCTAGTAGAGCCTGAAACAACAGAGCAGAATATGTCCTGTCAGAGCAGAATATGTTCTGTGTAAGTGTGTTTGTGTACCTCTCATGCGGTGGATCAACGACCCGTACGCCATGTCAATCTGATACGCCAGGATGAAGCTCAGAGGAATGACCGGAGCCAGGAGAACTGCCCTCCTCTGTCGCACCGCTCTGCACACACACAACACTGTTCAGATTAACTACTGCTTAAACAATAAAAACTGTTCAACTGGATCTGACAGAATAACGGGAGGAATAAAGCTGTGAAAACCACTAAAGCTATACATACATCACATAAAAAACAATGTGTGAGTGTGTCTATATAGTGTGTGTGTGTGTGTGTGTGTGTGTGTGTGTGTGTGTGTGTGTGTGTGTGTGTGTGTGTGTGTGTGTGTGTGTGTGTGTGTGTGTGTGTGTGTGTGTAGAGAGAGCGAGAGAGAGTGTGTATATAGTGTGAGTGAAAGTGTGTTTGTATATAGTGTGTGTGAGAGAGTGAGTATATAGTGTGTGTGTGTGAGTGAGTATATTTGTGTGCATACAGTGTGTGTGTGTGTATGTGAGTGAGTGTGTGTATAGTATGTGAGAGTGAGTCTGTGTGTGTGTGCGTTTATAGTGTGCGAGTGTGTATATAGTGTGTGTGTGTAGTGTGTGTATAGTGTGTGAGTATATAGTGTGTGTGTGTGTGTGTACTGTGTGAGTGTGTGTGTTTATGTGTGTGTGTTAGTGTGTGAGTGTGTGTGTATATAGTGTGTGAGTGTGTACATAGTGTGTGAGTGAGTTAGGGTTGTTCCAATTCCGATACTAATATCAGAAATGCCGTCGATACCAGTAAAAATTCTGGCATCGGTACCGGCGAGTGCTTCTACCCATGTACCGATCCGATACCTAAGGTGTATTCCATTCGACCGTAAGTGGACTGCGAAGTGGACTTCACAGGGTATCTCACCATCTTAAGTGAGATTCCAGTTCAAAGGGAACGAACATGTTTAGTTCGAAGGGCACTGCAAACGCCATAGGGAATAAGGGAACATCTATACATCACTTCCACTTCAACTGATATACCATGTTCAGGGAGTAGGGAGCAGTGAACACTTATGCAGGGACCCTGTCGAATCGAACGCACCTCTAGTTATGCACACTAGTTTTGCTTAACGCTGCAAATCAGAGATCAATTCTTCTTCGCTGCTCTAAACAGTGGTTGCTTGTGGGAACACAAGAAGTTGTGCTGTTGTGCTGCCACAAGCAACCACTGTTTAGAGCAGTGAAGAAAAGCGCACACTAGTAATGAAAAATAAAAATCATTAGTTAATAACACTGATGGACTGTCTTTATAAAGTATCTTCTTATTAAACTGTCTGTTCGCTTACAAAGTTACCAATGCTTTGGTTTGCATGAAGAGACCCTCATTATAGCCCCTTTCACACAGAGATTCCGGAAAATACACGGATAATGTGACCCGGCATTTGTCCCGGGATTGTTTGATTTTGGTTCATTCACACTACCAGTGATTTGCCGGGATCTGTGAGTGTGTTCACACACAACCCGTAAAGATCCCGGAAAGACACATGATGTCAGGACGAGACGTGTAACGCACACGTCGAAAACATGTACACGGCACGCGCATACCGTTCCACAAAGCTGGTGAACGATCTCAGCTTCAGCACGGATAGTGAGGAGCTCCTGGTCTCTGCTTCGTTCCAGTTTGCAGACATTTGTTCGTAGTTTCTTTGTTGTTGACGAACAAAAACTTTCTTCTAAGAGCAACAGAGTCTCGCGATGGCATCTGCGTCATCACTATGACGCACCCCTTAACGGCATTGGTCCTGGCTTTTGTTCACACAGCGCGAGATGCGGGACTGATTCCGGCAATGTTACTAGGTCCCAAACCCAGCATCCATGCCGGTATCAATCCCGGGTCATGTTTGCATTCACAGAGAAGGCGTTCTGGCAATTTCCCGGGATCAACGCGCTGTGTGAAAGGGGCTTCTGTTACTGTGTTAGTGTGGGACTATTTTGAGCCTTGTTATTGGTATTAACTAGCGATTTTTATTTTTCATTACTCTTTGCCCTATATACTAGCGTTATACGCTGAAACAGTTTTTAGAGATAAAACTCTTTACATTCGATTATCATGAAAACAAATCTCAGAGAACGGTTGACTAGGTACCAATGTGTTATTAGACCAAAGGTACTTTTTGCGCCGGAGTTCTCCTTTAAGACTGGACCAACCAGCCAGTAAAACGGCGACATGTCTCATATGCCATACTGCAATTTTGAGGGGTGGCAAAAGGTTAGCAGCTTCAACACTTAATAAAGCATTTGAAGACGCTGTCACCCCGCAGAACACGATAGCAGACAGAGGATGAGCCGCGCCAGAATCAACAATCTCAGGAAGCTTCATTCAAACGAAGAGAAAAGTTTTCAAAAGACAGTCAACGAGCGATAAATATAACCGACAAAATTATCAAGTTTATTGTTCTGGAAGAGTGTTCTGGAAGAATGTTCTGAAATGCCGTGTATTTAGCAAAATTGTTTCTGGACTTTAAATTATAAAGAGGTTATTTTAATATATTATTCATTTATATTTTTTTAGATTCCGAGATTTATTTGTTGCACGTTTTTATACAGTTATGTTGTAAATCTAAAATACCTTTTTCAGTTTAAAGTATTAGATGTGTGGCTGCATTTTAAGTTCTTTTTCACATAAGAAAAATAAATAATATATTGCTATGAAATGTCAGATAATAAACATATTCTAGCTCACTGTATGTATTTGTTCATGTTTTATTAAGGGGTAAGCACTCCATAAAATAATTCTATCAATTCATACAGGGCTAGTATGAATTGTATAGATACACACCCAGGTATCGGATCAGTACTGGGTATCGGCCGATACTCTGAGTCCATGTATCGGGAAGAGAAAAGGGTATCGCAACATCTCTTGAGTGAACATCTGTCTGTGTGTGTAAGTGTGTGAACGTGTAGTGTGTGTGTATTGCGTGTGTGTGTGTGTAATGTATAGTGTGTGTGTGTGTTACAGACCCGACGATGAAACCCAGCGCAGTTAAACCGTAGAAAGAAGAGAAGTACTTGAGGAACTCTCAGACCAGGCGATCTGCATCGCCGTCTGACGCTCACGCATCTCGTTCTGCATCAGCATCTGACGCTCCAGCTGCAGAAACACAACACACACACCTCTGAATTAGGCTGATGTGTGTGTGTGTTCAGGTGAAGAGCTGCAAAGACACGCCTGACCTCATGAACATCACAAACACACACGTCTCACTCTTCCTGACCAAACAAAGCATTCGTCACACACAATCTGCACATGAATAAAGCTTTATCAGATTATTAATTAGCTCTCATTACCAAGTGTGTGTTTGTGTGTGTGTATGTGGCCTGTGAACCTCTCACATTTCCTGTCTTTGTCTGGAGGTCAGAGCCACTTCCTGTTTGCAAGCGGAAGCTCCCTGACATGATCTCAGCAGGAGTCTGGTAAAGGAGTTAGTTAAAGTCAATCAAAGTGTATATAGTATAAAGTATAAAGAATAAAGTATCCCTTAAAGCTCATCTTTCATCCCCAGAATAATATTGAAACGTTTTTTTCCTTTGAAAATAATTTATGTCTTAAATATCTTGAATGTAACTCAACACCCTTGCCTCATTTAGTATGTGTGGTTCTCTGATGAATATGCAGATGAGCCCACCTCCACTCACTCAGCTCAGAGATCCACTAGTTGACGATCACACGTTGATCTGTTTGGTTACAAAAGGTAGTTTGTGACGTCAGAAACACCAGCGATTTCAAACTGTGTTTTTGAGACTGTCTTTGGTTCACTGCAGTTTTCAGGAGGAAATATTTAGCAATGCTGTCGACTTATGAACTTACATATGGTTTGAGTTAAAGCATATTAAAAAAAGCATTAAAAGCTGCATTTACACCACAGGGGACTTTAAGAAACTTTAATAGGACAGGAATCAGACGTGCTGTGACAGATTATAGGTTCTCTGATTTCACTCATGTAGCGATGATGAACCGCAGGCTGAACAAGGTGACGTAAATGATCAGGAATAACGTTTAATAACGAGGTGAAGTAAACGCCATCGCTCCATCTCAACTCAAAAGCATTAATTATCTCTAACCAGCTGTTTGAGTGCTAATCAAGCTAGCGGTGCAAGTGAAACGGAGAAACATCCGCTCAAACACAGAAACTCACTGGCAGAATCTGTTTACAAGCGCTCACTTTCAAACTAACTTCCAAAAATAAAAACACATGTGGGAGGGGCTTTTTTGTCAAGTCAAATCACCTTTATTTATGTATCGCTTTTACAATACAGATTGTATCTAAGCAGCTTTACAGTGATAACATGAAAATAATACAACACAGATCAATAATATTGTTGAATATTAAATCAATTTGACATTAACCAAGAAATCATAACTAGTCCAACGTGTTCCATTTTACTTGAGGTAAGGGGAAATATTAATGACACTGTTGTTAAAGCATTTGACAGTGTAATAACCCTTAATGACATGTTTATAACTAGTACAATGTGTTCCACTTTACTTGAGGACAAGTAAAATATTCATGACACAGTTATAATGGTGTCATGACAACCAATGTTAAAACCAACCATAACATATGACAGGGTAATATAATGTTAACACAAAGCTAAATAACTTCTTTAAGTTTGATAATTAGACCTGTTATGACATATTTGTGACAGGTTGACAGGTTATAATTTCTTGGTTAATGTCAAGTTGTCAAAACAAAGACATTTTTTGTCTTAGTTAATGTCAAGTTGTCATAACAAAGACATTTTTGTCTTTGTTAATGTCAAGTTGTCATAACGAAGACATTTTAAACAATGTCAACTTTGCATTAAAAGTGTCATAATTTACCGAATGACACTTAATGACAACAGTCATAAACATTCATAAAGACTCATTCATGTTCATGACAGGTGTTATGTCATGTTTATGACAGTGTCATATCAGTCTTATGCACACCCCTTCAAATAAAGTGTTACCGAACTTACTTATTAAAACGTAATGTATTATTACCTTATAATGAGACATTTAAATCTACATAACCGTGGGCACCCCCTTTTATGAAGGTTAACATATTGTGACGTCATGTTTCTACCGTAGCCTACTGGAACACACAGCGCTAACAGAGTGCAGTTTCTAGAAAGCTAGAAGCTAGCCATAGACACCATGAGTAGTGACTTTCTTTATCAATGGTGTAAAATATGTAGTTGGATTGTTTCATGTAACTTAGTTCTTCTCCATCGCTGTGTCATGGCTTTGCTATGTGGGGATAAATGTGCTAGTTACGTTTGTGAGACAGCTGATTAGTACTCTTGTCATTGACCGTAAAAGAGTAACGTTACAGGAATTACTAATCCGTCGATCTTGGAAGTCTATCGTGAAGAGTTTTCAAAATCAGAGAAAAAAAGCCTATTGTGAGTAGTAAATAGTAGGGGGATGTGGAGGTGCGCGCTGTTACACTCATGTCATTTTTGCTGCATGCACCTTTGGGCTCATGCGAACGTGTCGAGTATAAACAAGGCTTTACACTTGAACTAGCTCAGTCACAGTAACGTCTCCTATTTAGCCATCTAAATATGTTAGAAAAATACTACCCTGTTTCGTGTGCTTCTTCTCCCTCGCTGTTTTATGGCTTTGCTATGTGGGGAGAAATGTGCTGGTTATGTTTGTGAGACAATCAGCTGATTACTATTATTATATTATATATTAAGACACTTGATCCTTACCTGACTATGGCTTTGTAAACTTTATCCATGATGTGATTTAAAATGGACTGGGGTACAGAAACAGAGACACTGTTACACACTCTTGGCTTACTCAGGCTATTCTCTGTTGTCTCAGACGACAATATGTTTGTCCTGTTTGAGCCACCGTAGCTTCTTCGAAAGGGAGGGGTGAGCAGTGGGCTGAGCCCTTAGTGCAAACTCGCAACCGAACCGCTAGATGTCACTAAAAATCACACACTGCACCATTAACACAATAATGATAATTTATAACAAACACTGCAATACTCCATAAAAAACATACGAATGTCTATTTTGATTTCATAGAGGTTTTAACCGCAGTGCTGTCTGAGAGCGGTTCAGCGTGGAGCGTGACCCGTCTCAGGTCTAGTGTCCTGTGTCCTGATGTCTGAGAGCGGTTTTGCGCGGAGCGTGGCGTGACTTGTCTCAGGTCTGGTGTCCTGATGTCTTCATGATGGTGTGAGATGGTGTGAGGAGAGGTGATGAAGTGGAAACACTGGTGGGAAACTCACTGACATTTCCCCAAAAGGCTACGAGTGATGGTTCTGTGCGAGTCTGTTCCCCGTGACCCCGACAGAAGTCTGACAGAACACACACACACACAGAAACACACACTGAACACGCTCCAGGCCTCATCTATCACCACACAGAACGGCCCTGAACGAGCCGGACGACACACACACACTGAACACACTCCAGGCCTTATCTATCTACAGAGCGGCCCTAAAATGAGCTGGACGGAAAAAAAAAACAAGCTCCTGGCCTCATCTATCCCGCACAGAACAGCCCTGAACGGTGTGTGTGACACTCTTCCTCGGTGTGTGTGTGACTCTCTTCCTCGTTTTTTTTTTTTACTAAATGCACTGTTATTAGCACTGTAATGTGATGCACATCCGTCTCTCATATTCTCCTAATCGCTAGTCCCATATGCAGATGATATGCAGATGAGGATATAGGGAACGAGGCGTGGTCAGCTCATATATGTTCACTCCATCCTCCTCTGACTGGGGTTATAAAGGGGATTAGCGCAGGTTCTGGCGTACGCCGCTTTACAAATCAGAATATTTTTAAGCATACATTCCTGGCTCTCACTGCACATACATTTTCAGTGAGGACGCAGTTCTATAAAGGAGAGCCTGGTAAGGCCGGTTTAAACTGGTTTTGTTCATCAGGGTTGGTCACACGCAAACAGAAGGAACCGAGAGTAAACAAACACCACACACACACACAAACAAACAACACACTTTCATCATCTCGCCCTTTCAGGACAATAAACATGTCATTAGTGTGAATCTCCGAGCGGGCGATGAGAGGGAGAGTTTGGTCAAGCGCTGCAAGCATTGGATCTGTCCTGAGTAAACACTCTGTTCAGTGAGTGAGAACAATATTCAGAAAGATGATCCACATTTCTGGAGGAGCTTGAGCTTATTAGATTGTGGACGATAACCAGTGTTTATGAGCGTCCGAAGGCTAGAAACAGCAGCGCTGAGAGCAGAGTTACGTGACCCTCGTCATGACATCATCGTCGTCATCACATCAGCCAAATAAGCTTCTGTTCATTAGAGGGTCTGAAGCTGAGATAACATCAGTCACTCAAATGATGAAGAGGATGAAGATGGTGAAGATGACGAAAATGATGATAATGATGAAGATGACGATGAAGAAGATGGTGAGGATGACGAATGATGATAAAGATGATGAAGATGAAGCCTCACAGGCCGAGATTCATCACACCCAAGCAAGACAAAATGAGCTCTTCGTCATCGCAATAAAAGCTTTGTGGCTCTTGGCAGAAACCAGCGGAAATGAGCAAACACACACACACACACACACGTGAAGCTCTGACCTCAATCGTCTGTGAATGTGAGATCATGTTCATAATAGCCTTAATGTTCATCTACAGTAATGACTGATGAATGAAGAAATGAATATAATGAGTCTCTGGCACGCACACACACATCTGCAGTCGGCCACTCTCACACACAAACTCACACACTCTCTCTCTCTCACACACACACACTTGCATTATCCCGCTCTCACAAACACTCAAACACACTCTCTCCATTTCACACACACCTGTATTCTCCCACTCTCACACACACACACTCTCTCCATTACACACACACATTACACCTGTATTCTCCCGCTCTCTCTCTCACACACACACACCTGTATTCTCCCGCTCTCACACACACAGCACTCACACACTCTCTCTTTATCACACACACCTGCATTCTCCCGCTGATCAACATGAACTCCTGCTGCTTCTGGAGACTCTGATCCATAGATTTAGAGAGAAGAAAACCCATTCTGTAGACAAGAAGAAGAGACAGAAGATCACAACACACAGTTACTCAAACACAATCACACTCACACAAACGTACAGTCATTCACACACACAAACACACACACTCTCTCTCTCTCTCACTCACACACACACACGCAAAGACACACACAAACTTTTTCTCACACACACACAAACAACAGTCATTCACTCTCTCTCTCTCTCTCTCACACACACACACGCACAAACATACAGTCATTCACTTACTCTCTCTCATACACTAACGTACAGTCATTAACTCTCTCTCTCTCTCTCTCTCTCTCTCTCTCTCTCTCTCTCTCTCTCTCTCTCTCACACACACACACACACACACACACACATACGTACACAGTCATTCAATTACTCTCTCTCTCACACACACATACACGCGTACACAGCCATTCACTCACTCACTCACTCACTCACTCACTCACTAATTTTTATCCATGTAATACAAAACATGTATAGAGATGCATAATTATTTTCACATGTGTATTTCACTTGTTCACGGTGTTTATTCTGTAAAAGTGTACGTGTAATCACAGTAAACGGGAACAGAAGTGTCGTGAGATCCTGAACTGTAGGTAATGAATGAACACGGAATAATTCATCAGGATTAACGACAATAATCAAGGCGAGGTCAGGAATGCAAATCATATCCCGAGTCAAAGTTGAAAACGATAATAGCCGGAGTTTAATATGGATTTGATGATCTAGTGGGAAACTATAACTAACCTGTACACAGCTCTCGCTTAATAAACTCTGGTGTTTGTTCCCGCACATGAACTTTAAAGTAAAGATTGTTAAAAGCATAAATCACATCTGAATGTCGAGCATACCTGTGTAAATATGATTCTGTCGTTAATAAAAGCCAAGGGCACGCGAGCTATGCGCACGCACTGACGCTACGTCACTGACGCAAAGACGGTCTCGCAGCTCATTGGCTCGGCTTCTCGCCCTGACTCTCATTGGTTGTTGAATGCAGACGCCAACAAACGCAACAAACTGAAGCAAATGGAAGTGTTAAAGTTGCACCTAATGGCTAACTATTATATTCCGGGTGGAATACGGCTCAAAAAGCTTTCAAATCTTTTTTTTTTTTTTTTTTTTTTTTTGAAAAGTGTATAGGGATCTTTGCCCGTGACGTCACGACGCGGTTGCATGTGCTCTGGTTGGCAGAAAAGTAATGGCCGTATGCCGCACAGTATTATAAAGTCATAATTTAACCCAAAGATTGGGTACTGTACAGTCAGTGTATCATCTGTGTACACACCCTTATAGATTAAGGGCAAATTATTGTATTTTCTTTGATACATTTTTACGTATATGTTGACCAATGTTATAAATCAGAGGTAAGATCATTTTGATTCAAAATATAGCCCATGGACAAATTGCACCTCTATTTTACTCTAGTTGTAACAAATTTACCAGTTATCCAGTTAACACAAGTAATATTCATAATTATGACTTATAGGCATCTAAAGATTTGTACGCCTTCATTGACTCTCTGATAAGCATAGATGGCGTGTCGATAAGATACAGGTAGATGTCGCCGAATGTCAAATCTGGCCATGTGTTAGGACTTTTGTTCCACTTCTCACTCAGGTGATATGGATCAGGCATAGAAGATGAACCCTGGTTATATAAAAGCTTTACCTTATATCTCCTTTTAGCTTTTTCTTACAAAGAATTATAATTTTGCTGACAGAACACATAGACTGCTGCGTATGTTTTGGTTCTTTTTGCCAAACAGTTCGCGCCCACGCCCATTCGTGACGTCACATATGACGCTGGCGAACATCCCTATCAATATGTAATCCAAAATCAATATGTAACCACTTCCAACACTCACCCGGGAATTTCCATGGATGAAGAGGGACGTGACTTGGCATTCTTTGGTCTTGTTGACATATTTGACACTCTCTGCAAATATCTGCATCAACTTTTGGCCACCACACATATTTACGAGTCAGGGCCTTCATTTTAACAATGCCAGGGTGTCCTGAGTGGATTTCATGTAACACTGACTTTCGAAATTTGAATGGTACAATCACTCGTGTGCCCCATAAAAGACACCCCTGTTCCACTGACATATATTCACGA
Organism: Hybognathus amarus; assembly: GCA_030378365.1. Taxonomy (NCBI): domain Eukaryota; kingdom Metazoa; phylum Chordata; class Actinopteri; order Cypriniformes; family Leuciscidae; genus Hybognathus; species Hybognathus amarus. Next base: position 12,890 of record JAQIUQ010001829.1, on the reverse strand, counting down.
GGCAGACAACCAAAAATGCTCTCAAACCATTGCTTTACTCGTGTTCAGATCACACACATTACATTATGACATCCAGGTGCAAATCACATCACGTGACTTAAATACCCTCTCCAGGCATAGGCACCAATGAATGCACATCAAGCATTTACACCCATCATCCCAATACACCACATTACTTCCCCCATTAAAATCCAACACACTATCAGTTCAAAATTTATCAGTTCAAAGTCAGCATCAGTTTATCAGTTCAAAGTCTCAATCTCTAAAATGCTGTGGTAATTTAATGGTCCGTTTAGAGCGTCGCAGACCCACTGGACTGGGAACCAGGGGTTCCGTTGGTTCGAAAGGTGGCACCACAGAGTCAAATATTCCAACTGACGTTCCAGCAGATCCAGCATCTTGATCAATAGGTTCAGCACCTTGAGCAGGTTCCGTTTCATTCTGTGGCACATGAATCTCTGAAGTGCGGGGTCTTAGTTGATCACCATGCCGTCTGTACACAGTATCTGATGTCGGATCACGTACCTTGTACGAAACAGATCCTGTCTGTTGGGTAATCACTCCAGATAACCACTTCGGATCTCCTCCCACTGTACTTCGCAGAAAAACAGAATCATCCACAGCAAATGATCTCTCTCTTGCCTGGTAGTCATGTTGATTTTTCTGCACATACTGTTTTTTGCGAACAACTTCATGAATGTTTGGTTTCAGGAAATCCAACCTGGTGCGAATGTGTCTCTTAAAAAATAAATCAGATGGTGACTGACCTGTGGTGCAATTCAGGAGTTGTGCCGATATCGTAGTAAAAATAAAGATAGTCTATCATCAATGCACATTGGTTCATTAGTCAATTTCTTCATACCCCTCTTAAATGTCTGAACATATCTTTCTGCCAATCCATTGGTTGCTGGATGTTTTGGTGCACTCCTAGTATGCATGATACCATTCTGCTTCACAAATCCTTGAAATTCATCAGAAGTAAAAGTTGTTGCATTGTCAGTCACTATTTGTTCAGGTAATCCATATGCAGAAAACAATCTCTTCAGTCTGGTTATTGTCGCTTGAGAAGTAATCTGTGACATACGGAACACTTCTAGCCACTTAGAATGAGCATCAACAACAATCATAAACATGTTGTTCAGGAAAGGACCAGTGAAATCAATATGTAACCACTTCCAACACTCACCCGGGAATTTCCATGGATGAAGAGGGACGTGACTTGGCATTCTTTGGTCTTGTTGACATATTTGACACTCTCTGCAAACTCTTTCTATATCTGCATCAACTTTTGGCCACCACACATATTTACGAGTCAGGGCCTTCATTTTAACAATGCCAGGGTGTCCTGAGTGGATTTCATGTAACACTGACTTTCGAAATTTGAATGGTACAATCACTCGTGTGCCCCATAAAAGACACCCCTGTTCCACTGACAGTTCATCTCTCTTTGCATGGAATACTTTCAAATCATCTGCCACCTCAATTGGCCAACCTTCCATGACATAACAAAACACTTTAGAAAGTTCTTGATCAGTTCTTGTCATTCTGGCAATCTGTGCTGCATTTAGAGGAGCTTCCTGAAGGTGGTTAGTCAACAGAGTGTTGATATTTGCTGAAATGGCTTCTGTTCCTACATCCGTGATTTCAGGTAATGGAACTCGTGACAAGCCATCCGCATTCCCATGATCTTCTGCTTTGCGATACATGATTTGATAATCATATGCTGATAAAATTATGGCCCACCTCTGAATGCGAGCGGCAGCCATCGTTGGAAAGTGCTTATGCTCACCAAACAGAGTCACTAATGGTCTATGATCAGTTATCAAATTAAAGGATCTTCCCCAGAGATATTGATGGAACTTTTTAACTCCAAAAATCACACTCAAAGCTTCCTTCTCGATCTGTGAATATTTCTTTTCAGCAGGGGCAACGTGCGTGAAGCGAATGCAATAGGATGTTCTTCACCATTTGGCATGATGTGCTGAAGCACTGCCCCGATTCCATAAGCTGAAGCATCACATGCTAAAGTCAAAGGCAGCTGTGGATCATAATGCACCAACACTTGGTCACTGGTGAGCAGTTCTTTACATCTATTGAATGCACCCTGTTCCTTTTTCCCCAGCACCAAGCAACTTGGTCTTTCAACAGTCTATACAGTGGTGCCAACACTGTGCTCTGCTGTGGTACAAAACGTCCATAATAATTTACCAGGCCTAAAAAGGCTTGCAGTTCCTTCACATTTGAAGGTGCTGGTGCATCTTGAATAGCTGTTACCTTGTCTTTTGTTGGATACACCCCTTTTTCATCGATCACATGGCCCAGGTATTCAATTCGTGTTTGTCCCCACTCACACTTACATTTCTTTACTCTTAAGCCTGAGTCTTGAAGACGCTGTAAGACTTTGCAAAGGTTTATTAGATGTTCTTGCTCATCTTGACCTGTGATCAACAAATCGTCCAAATACACAATCACTTTCAGATCTTTCATCAAATTTTCCATTATACGTTGAAAAATGGAAGGGGCTGAACTGATGCCAGAAGCAAGACGATTGTACACATATAATCCCTTGTGAGTGTTGATCGTCGTATATTTCTTAGAATCATCATCCAGTAAGACCTGTTGATATGCTTGTGCCAAGTCAATCTTGGAAAACAGCTTCCCTCCATTCAAGGTGGCTAAAACTTCCTCCATCCGTGGCAAGGGATACACTTCAGTATTAGAAGCTTGATTAACCGTGACCTTGTAGTCTCCGCATAGGCGAATTGTGGAATCTTTTTTTATAACAGGTACAACTGGAGCAGCCCACTCACTGTACTTTACTGGAGATATAACATTGGCTTTCTCTAGCCTGTCAATTTCCTTTTCCACACGTTCCTTCATTGCAAAAGGAAGAGGACGATTTTTGAAAAACTTAGGTGGAACATCGGGTTCCACTGAAATAGTCGCTTTAACATCTTTCAGGGTGCCCAGCTCATCCTTAAAGACTTCACTATACTTGTCCAGCACTTCTTGGATAGACCCAGGCTGCTTAGTTTGACTCACAAATCGAATTATTTTCCAATTCAATTTTACTTTCTGGAGCCAGTTGCTACCACACAGGTTTGGACCATTCCCTTTCACTACAATTAGTGGTAACTCATTCACTTGATCCTCATATTGTACAGTAGCTGTGAATTGACCTAATACTGGAATGCATTCACCAGTGTAGGTCTTTAACTTTACTCTAGCTCCCTCCAGTGGCAAATGGGCAAACGCTTGTTTATACACTTGTGAAATGACGCTTACAGCCGCTCCTGTATCAATTTCCATCAATACGTCCTGCTGATTCACAGTAAAATTCACTCTGAAAGGCTGTTTCTCAGTATCACTTAACATGGAAAACATTTCCAGCTCTGGCTCTTCAGCACACATATAAGCTGTTACTTTGTGCTTGTTCTGTTGTTCAGCAGCTTTACCGTTGGCATGTGGCTTCCTTTTAACTTTACAAGCTCTCTTTATATGTCCAATCATCCCACAATTGTGACATTTAGAGTTTTTAAAATAACATTCCTGAGCATTATGGTTTTTGCCTTTACAACGATAGCATAATTGTCTCTGGTTATAGACAGTCTTTGCATTTACCTTATGCATCGTTGCCGCTGAGTCCTCTGTTTTCCTCAGTTGTTGCGTATCTCGAATCAGCGGTTTCCATGCTGTGAGCAACTTCAAGAGCGCGTGCAAAAGTGAGTGTGTCTTCCGAAAGCAATCTTCGCTGACATGCTTCACTTCGGATTCCGCTAACAAAACGATCACGTAGAGACTCATCCAAACTTGCACCAAAGTCACATTTAGATGCACATTGTTTCAGTTCAGCAACATACTGGGACACAGTTTCATGAGGCTTTTGAACACAGCGCTGAAATCGGAAACGTTCAGCTATAATCAACGGCTTTGGTTCAAAATGAGCCTTAAGAATATCCACAATTTCTTTAAACGTTTTATCCCTTGGCTTTGCAGGTTGAACCAGATTCCGTAGTAACCCATATGTGGACGCTCCCACAGCACTAAGGAAAGTCGCCACTTGCTTCGCATCCTCCACGTCGTTTGCAATCATGAACAATTCCGCTCGTTCAATATAAGCAGACCAGCACTCATCTTCTGGTTTATACTCATCTAGTCGTCCGATTTGCACCATGTCATCTCACATAGGTTTTATCCTCGTCGCCAACTTATGTTATATATTCACGAGGCAGACAACCAAAAATGCTCTCAAACCATTGCTTTACTCGTGTTCAGATCACACACATTACATTATGACATCCAGGTGCAAATCACATCACGTGACTTAAATACCCTCTGCAGGCATAGGCACCAATGAATGCACATCAAGCATTTACACCCATCATCCCAATACACCACACCTATTGATTGCATAAACTAGATAATAGCTAAATGTAGAGCAACCAAGAGTTGTCTCTTTGTCAAATTACTTTGTTTCTGCGTTCTTTTAATTGTTTAAATGTAAATGTAAAAGTCTTGGGGCCTGTTTCAGAAAGGAGATTAAGGAGATTATTCACTGTAAGTGAAAACTCTGAGTAGGTTAACCCTAAAATGAGGGAAACTCTGGATTTCCCATTCCAGAATGGGGGGTATATCAAACCTGAGAAAGCAGGCAGGGTAAGTCAAGCCCGTTTCTGAAAGAGAGGTAACTAACTCTGTGAACCTAACCTGGTCGGGAGCAGGTTTTCTTCAGTAACACTAGAGTTTATTTCTGGTCTCCTCCCGATTTTTAAAGAGGAAGTGGAGTTTAAACCCCTCATTCATTCTTTCGGTACATTTATTCATTGCTCATTTATTATATACTGCTGTATTCTTTTTTTATATAAGATGAAGTCTAAATAGCTCCTTAACTGGCAACTGAAAATACAGAGTTACATCATGTAGTTCTAAACATGTTCTACAGAATGACTGTGTGTGTGTGTGGGGGGGTCTCTTCTCCATCTCTTCTCCATCTCCTCTGCATCTCCATCTACTCTGCATCTCCATCTCCTCTCCATCTCCATCTCTCTCTGCATCTCCATCTCAATCACCTCTGCATCTCCATCTCTTCTGCATCTCCATCTCCTCTGCATCTCCTTCTCATCTCCATCTCCTTTCCATCTCCATCTCCTCTCCATCTCCTCTGCATCTCCATCTCTCTCTGTATCTCCATCTCCTCTGCATCTCCATCTCATCTCCTCTTCATCTCCATCTCCTCTCCATCTCCATCTACTCTGCATCTCAATCTCAATCTCCTCTCCATCTCCATGTCCTCTGCATCTCCACCTCAATCTCCTCTCCATCTACTCTGCATCTCCATCTCAATCACCTCTCCATCTCCTCTGCATCTCCATCTCCTCTCCATCTCCATCTCCTCTGCATCTCCATCTCAATCTCCTCTCCATCTCCTCTGCATCTCCATCTCTTCTGTATCTCCATCTCCTCTGCATCTCCATCTCATCTCCACTGCATCTCCATCTCCTCTCCATCTCCATCTACTCTGCATCTCCATCTCAATCTCCTCTCCATCTCTGCATCTCCACCTCAATCTCCTCTCCATCTCCTCTGCATTTGTGGAGGTGGTAGTGCAGGTCTTCCCCCATTTTGCGAGTCTCTGCCTTCTTTATGTTGGCTGAGTAGAAGTCAGATAAGAATGAACATTTTATAGTGTGAAAACAGAATTAGACCTATGTCAAGAATGCCATTAAGGTAGCCTACACCCATAATATGCTCAAGCCTTACCTGACTGAATTATGTTTTTATATTTCATTTTCAGCTTCTGCCACATTCTTTTTATGCCTGCAGGATTGCACCTACATGAAAATTAAAATTAGGTAGAATAACACACTGTTTTTCAGTTTCACCTCTAATATTCTCGTATTAATTACTAACTAGAAATGACATCTTCAATTGTAAAATTATATTAATGTAATAATTTTGTTTCTCTAGAATGCTAATTACTAAATCCCATATCAACATCGACCACTTGAACAATACAAGGGATACATTTTAATCCACTATTGTTTTAGACAGAATTGTTCTATTGTCTATAAAGTATTTAATGCAATTAAATCAGATTTTACTTTAAATTACAGAAGAATTACGAGTTATCCTTTTAATTGAATTACAGTATGTAGATTACAGTATTTTAGATTGTATACTTAAATATTGACTCTATTTTACTTTGACTCTACAGCAACTATTTTCTTCCAAGCTAAAACAGTTCTGCTGAGAAATAATGTAGACCTCTTTTTATCTGATGCTGTTGCAATGGTGACTCATAATATCTGTGCTCCATTGAAAATGGTTTTTAATAGTTGTGGTGCACGCGCTTAGTCAGTCAAATTAGAATTGATTGAACTAACTAATTTCAGCTGTTCTCTAACCGAAAACTTAGAGTTTCTCCATCTCAGGGTAAGTCAACTCAGAGTTCAAGTTTTAACTCAGAGTTGGTTGAACCTCCTTATTGAAACTAGCCCCTGTAGAATGAGTAAACCAAATGTTGGGAAATACAAAATACAAAAGTTTCAGAAAGGATACAGAGGTGGTATGATGTTGATGTGTCAGATCATGGCCGAGAACGTCAAATTCACTCGGGCGCAGCCCCTTATCAGCTGTCAATCAAAGTTAACCGCCCTTATTTGTCATACATTTTATATCTAAATATGATCTAAACTAACGAGTTAGAAAAATTCACCTCCTCAGAGTTGTCAGGCACAGTTGTCAGGAACATATTGAAGATTACAATAAAAGTCCATGGGACCAAACTGTAAACATGAATTTATGCTGTGAAAGGAGTAGTATGAAGCTGCAGACTCGGAGACCTGCATCTACAGTCCCCCTGCACCCAGAGTCCCGCATTCTCAGACCCCTCGTTTTTCGAGACAGCGCCTCCTATCAAATTGTATCGGATAAACATGTGAAGAACATGTGAAGAACTTAAGCCAGAACGTGAGTAGGCTATCTTCAATTTTATTTAGCGAATCGTAGCAGCCTACTCGTTTGATTTATTTTTTAATAAAACTAATTTAGCTCATCGATACAACATATGAATAGTCCATTGAATATTTGTAAAGTTAGTTTGTAACAAGATTTAAGCCGTTAATGTATGTTTTTTCGCCCTCTTCCCCCCGAAAATATTTAGATAGCTAACGTTTATAATTTAGCTTTGAAACATCATAAGACATGTGCTATCGGTCCTATGTTGTAGGCTATTCCAGGGTACACCATAGGCCTACATCGAATGGAGTTGCCCCTGCTCGAACCCAACATCATTTTATGATTATGCAAAGCGACTTATAAATGAGTTTTTTTTAATGCAATTGAAGACGAAAAGTAAAGTCATGAACACAGTTTTTTCTTCCTTTTTTCTTAACAGCAAGATGATGTTTAGGTGATCATTAAATAAAGTACAGAATTGTTTATTATTGGTGTTTTGTCTATTCTGATTTGTTTTGCATCGCATTCAAAATATCAAAAAACTGATTTTGTAATGTTAGCATGGTAATGTTAATTAGACCATTATAGGTTGAACTGAAAGAAAAATTGGAATTTGAATAAAAAATATATCTAAAAAAACATTGTAGCAATATAATATCACATAGGCCTACTATCTTTCTGAAGACAGTTCAATCTGCAATTGTATCCCTTCCATCAGTAACAATTAGTTTGTTTGTTTTTTGCACATGCTTTAAGCAGGGAACGCAAATATTTATTGGATAATTTATTTGGAGACCGCAATATTGCATCCTATTGTTTTTAATTGCATTTGGATAAGCGTGCGCTGTACTCTGTGTGCGGGTGTTCGATCTTTTGAACAGCCGGAGGCGCTGTGTTCGAAAAACGAGGGGTCTGAGAATGCGGGACTCTCGGTGGGGGACTGTGGATGCAGGCTCCGAGTCTGCAGCTTCATAATATTGTGTGAAAGTGGAGATTTTAACATGACATCTATGAATATTTGCTCCCTTTTGGGACCGGCCTCTAGCGGATTTGAGATGTATTGCAGTTTTTCGCACTTCCAGATAGGCTTCCTAATTATGAAATTATTTCGTCAGCTTTCAGATTAGAATGTTGCCACTGGTTTTTACTAAAAACATTTCGTTCAAGGTCAAGGACTCCACTTTTCTCAGAGAAATATACATTTAGCATTTGGTCTTTAATCAAAATTCATTTTAATAGCAGATATGGTTTGCTTGTTTGTTTTTTATGATTTACAAACCTTTTTCTTTGCCGTAAAAGGTAAAACAGTGTAAAATAGTTAGGAGCTCTTGAGTACACACACATGTATTATATATATATGCCTATATATATATATATATATATATATATAGGCTATATATATATAATATTTTAACGCACGTTAACGCAGTTTTTTTTATATCATTTATTTTTAAAAGTCCGTTGCTCACTGGCTCTGAATAACCGGCCTACAGTCAAACCATGGATCACAGGAGGGGTGGGATGTTGGTCATCCAGCAAATAACCCACCCAAACAAGCAGTAGAGAGAGGCTTTGGCAGGTTCTCTCATGTGAATAGAAAGGAGACAGCGCTCCGCGAGACGAGTGAATGACTGGCGCGGATAGTAACCAACGGCTTCTGTGCGCTGACGCAGCTGTAGCCTTTTAACTTAAATTAAAATTATACATAACTTTACCTGATAGGCCTGCGTTTAGTTCAGCGGGGTGCTCTGCCATGTGAATTCCCTTCTGTTGATGTCCTGATAACTATTTAGATTCTGGAAACTCACAAACAGCGAACCGAGGATCAGTCTCTATTCCAATGATTTGTGCTGGCTGCGCGCCGTCGGCAACGGGCGGGCGCGTGCGTGAGGCGAGCGCGTGCGTGAGGCGAGCTTGACCGCAACAGTTTCACAGGACGCACCCCGCTTGTCACTGCACCTTGTGCTTGACGACCACTTCACCTCACTCTAAATGCTGATTTATACTTCTGCGTCATTCCTACGCGGGAGCCTCTTTGGTTTTCATTCATACTTCTGCGTCGTTGTCCGCGTTGACGCGCAATTATGGGAAGCATGCTGAACCTGGGGAGCGACTCTAGAGCAATCACAGCTGCAGGCAAGCATATTGACGCGTTGTTACATTTTTGGAGAGGTGCACGTCAGGGTGCGCGTGGCTACACACAGCCTCATACGGCGAAGTCCAATGCAAGAATTACATTGGGCTTTACCTCTGTTTAATGTAACCTAATCTTAGTGTGCGTGGAAACCATGGCATGACCAAACCTAAGCCATTATCAGAGGAGAACGTTGGTCGAGCTTGATATCTGTAGTGGCCATGACCTGTTTCTGCTGCTCTCTGATAAAAGATACCTGTTGATACTTGTCTGAGAAAAAGAAAAAAGAAACTGGACTCGCTTTAACTAGATAACATACCTGTTATCTAGTTAAAACGAGTCCAGTTTTCTTTTTTTTCTTTTTTCTAACTGTGCCAAATAGCACAGTTAGCACATCCCCTGTGCCAAATAGCATTGTTTTAATATTTGATTTGATTATATTAATGTTTAAGTTTGAGATTTATAATAAATATTTTATTGCTACTGTGTAAGAGAATCTGCTGGTATAAAGCACCTTGTTACGTTGTTTGCAAACCACACTTTTATGTATATAGCAGTACATTTAAATCAAAAGTGTCAATACATTACTTTAGAATTCATTATTCAATTTTCCGCGTAACAATGCGTTAATCACGATGAATTACGCAAGAAATTCATGCGATTAATCGCGATTAAAAATTTAATCGTTGCCCAGCACTAATATATATATATATATATATATATACTCATATATATATATATATATATGAAGAGTTCATGTAAAGGAGTTTAGTTAATGTGCTGATTAAATGATTGTGCTCGCCTCAGGGTGTCAATAAAAACACATCATCACAGGATTCAGAATCTTCTTTTACTTGGTATTAGTGCGTTATCTATATGTGTGTGGTCTGAAATAAACAAAATGAATAACATTACAATATGCAATTACAGTATTCAAACATACTAAGAATATACATGTCATTCTAAATCCAATACAATTATCAGGGTTTGAAATGCACTACCAAAATTAACCACTAGATGTCGTATGAAGCGCATATAATGCGGATTGCGAATTCCACGTGAATCTGAGAAAAACACTGAGTCATCATATCGTTCAAACACGATGAATACTGTTAACTTGCCACTCATTAAAGTGTTAACATTACACCAAGTAACCACAGAGTATACAGAAATAAATAACTTCAGTAACTTAAATAACTTCCTATCTATTATATTTATGACAGTCTGACTTTGACGTAAGGCCAGTATTACTAAACCATAAACAGCTCGTTAATTAACATCAACCAAACAGTAATATGGCAGTTAACTATTTCTAAATCACGATTAAGTAAATAGACTTACATTTTCTCATGAACGCACACACAGAGGAAAACACTGAAGGTTAAGATACAGGAAGATATGATGCGCGTTCTTCTCTTAACTCCACATGCCAACTGATCGGGAAGTTTCTAACTCGCCACCCAACGTCATCTCAGCGTCACCAATAATCTATTCGCTGATTGGTTAGATCTCCTTAACATCGCCGCCCAAATATGCCGGGCATATTTGTTCCTGCCTAAGTTTCTAAGTGTCAGTAATCTCAGGCAAAAGGATGAGACGGGCAACAGGCCGTGTATATAACCTGCCTTTAACGTTGATTTCTACAGACCTTACATGTCCATCAGCCCCAGGGAATGTTCTGACTACTCTCCCGATTAACCAGAGGGCACGGGGTAGCTGAGGTTCAACCAACATTACAACAGATCCAACTGTGATGGGTGTAGTGTCAGCATGCCATTTCTGACGTAACTGAAGGTTAGGCAAATAGTTTCTCACGAAGCTTGACCAGAAATGATCAGTAAGGACTTGACTTTGTCTCCATCTGACGTCGTCCTATGAGCTCGGTAGCAGGGTATATCACTTTGAGGTAGAGAGCTGTCTGGCCGCCCCATAAGCAGGAGATTTGGGGTGACTGGGATCCAGGTCAGCTATATTGGAGGAGACATATCCTAGGGGCTTGCTATTGAGAATTCCCTCTACCTCAATAAGCACTGTTTGAAGCACTTCCTCTGTCACTGTTTGGGAACCTATTACAGTACGAGGGACCATTTTTGATGTGTAAGGTTGCACCCATTGGCCCAGCAGACGGAATCCGATGCGCTGGGCAGAGGATGATGCGCGCGTGTATGTCTTTTCGGACGCTTGCTGGAACAGATCACCTTTAATTTATTCAAACAGTTTCACTCAGAATCCAAATGTTCCTCTTTATGATTTCAGCTGTACTCCGAAATATTTCAACTGGCTCTTTTACTGTACGAATTATTATCTTTAACAGCTCATACAGAATTCTCTAAGTGTGATTAAATTTAGATCATTTGAACTTTGTCTGTGTCTCCCCACACTTTCGATTATTCTCCTATGTTCATTGCGACCTCGAATGCCGCACACGAGATACTGATGGTTTGGCCGGTGCCTGATTATCACTGGACACAACCCTTGTCAGTTCTGAATTTAGTCAGAGAGGGCGCAGGGTTAACTAGTACTTCTGAAGTCGGTTGCCTGCTGCTCACTCGTTACAAAAGAATGTAGTCATGTCTCAGCCACTTCCCATAACAACTTGCTGAAATAAGTGATCTCGACAGACAGAAATCAAAGGCTCCCAGAGGACGTGCCTGACTGTCATCATCCACATCTGTGCCTTCAGTTCCACCTCTGCCTGCCAAGATCTGCGTGGCACCCAGCCTCCTCATAGAATTTACTAAAATAATGACGTCCGAAATACTTCAGAATAAATCAAAGATGTAACATTTATTTCTCACATTTATGTAGTGTAAATGTATACATGCCAATTACACAGGCGATAACGCCAATTCAGCAAATAATAAATACATGACATCATTTACTCAAAGATGATTCTAAAAGTAAGCAATGTATTCCTCGACAGAGACACACAGTAATGTGTGAAGTGCTTTCCACCCGGGAGAACACTGACACAGCACTGTATGGGGGTGTTCCTGGTTACAGGTTCCCAAAGATCTGCTGCTTTAAATCAATTGACGTAGCCTTAAATACCCAGTTTATGCCAAAAGAGCAGGAAAACATCTGTTACCCAAGTATGTTCAGCAACCTTTCTCAGTGACCCAATGATTGCCTGAGTTAGTGGGTCAAAATGAACAAACTGGGTAAATCCACAGATCCTTACTGGGCCTTCTCCACAGAAGAAAGTGACATTGCTTCTCGCTTCAGGCTGCTGTGGGAGCGACACCCCTTACCACTCGTACCGAAAGTATTTATTGTGCCCGCCATTGTGTATGGCTTGGAGACAGGAGGTTTGTGAGATTTGCATGCCTGACTGCCCTGGAGGTGAGAAGGTCATGTGCAGAGATCCAGAAATACAGGATGGAGAGAATGAGATATAAGACTCACCAGCTGCGCGGTGTCCTCTGTCCTGTTGATTCCTTCTACAGATTAGTGAGTTTGCTATTGTTTTACTGCAGGTCCCGCTTCCTGGAATTCTCGAGTCTCTCCTGGAAACCCTTCCTTACAGCAGCCACCCTGGCCCTGGGGCAGGATTCTAGACGGGATCCTGAAGGGCCACAATTTTCAGGAGAGTCCACATCTGTGCTACGATTTTTCTTAGAGCAGGTCAGCAACACTGGCAGAGAGCTAGATGAAGGAAGATTATTCCACTAGCGAAGGATGCATCCACGGAACATCCAGTCCCCACCAGGTGTACGCATATCTCGCTCACCGGGGTCTCGAGGAGCTGGAAAAGGATTCTGCCAGTCTTCCTTGCCAGATCTGCTTCCACTTGAGCTTG
>JAQIUQ010001826.1:0-86101 GCA_030378365.1 Hybognathus amarus | reverse complement strand
CTTTTTTTTTTATGTGTAAATATTTACTTTAAATTCAGTTACATATTGTAGAAGGTGCAAGCGAGCGTTCTCTAAACCGGACCAAATGCGGACGTCCTCAGAAGGTCCCCCAGCGAGCGTTATAAACCGGACCAAATGCGGACACCCAGAAGGTCCCCCAGCGAACGTTATAAACCGGACCAAATGCGGACGTCCTCTGAACGTCCCCAGCGAAGCATTATAAACCGGACCAGGGGCCTGATGTATAAACGATGCGTACTGCACAAAATGGGCATAGAAATATGCGTACGCATTTTTCCACGCACATATTGGGATTTATAAAAGATAAACTTGGCGGTCAACATAGCGCACCGTAAGGATGCTCTTAACCGTGCGTACGCACTACTTTTTAGAAGAGTAGTGTTTTAGCGACACCGAATGGTGAGCTGGAGTCAAAATGTCTTTTTGCTCACTATTAGACAGAGAATCTAGAGAAAATTATACATCTACAGAAATATAATTCAAATATAATTTCACAAACCTACCATCACTTGAAGCAAACATCCATCCCTCCTTAAATGACCGCAGCACGCGCGTTGGCCGTTTAGTGAAACTTGACGCACATATAGCCTATAATCTAATGGCTGGCATGTTCTCAATAACAGTTTAAATAAATAAAAGAATGATTTAAACTATGTTTACTTCTTGATATAAAGCACTTTAGATATAAATATGCACTCATTAATGGAGTTAAAACACTTAAACTACATGAAATCATTACTGTAGAGTTTAAAAATATATATTCAATAAATAGAAATAGACCTATTTGTTGTGGATGCAATGCTTTTGAACACTTTTCTTCTGGCATGCTGTGTTTTAATGTTTTAACTAATAGATAATTGCTCTTGATAATAGCAGATTGTCTGAGAAAATTGCTTGATGCAAATAATGCCCAACCACGTCTATCTGTTTCCATTGAAAATATAAATCAATTAAAGATACTATTTGGCCAGTGGGAAAGATTGAGAAAAACTTTTTTCTGAAATGTATTTTAACACTATTTGTTTTATTCATTCAAAAACAAGGCAATTATAGGCTACTAAAAAAATGTGTTTGTAATAATGTGACAGCACATGTGCATTTATATATTTTCCTAACGCCTTGTACCGTTAAACTTGGTATCACGTGGATGAATAATCATATGCAAATGATATGAAGATGAGGATATGCATATTTAAACTAGGCGTTGTAATCTCCATATATGGTTATTTCGGGGAGGAGACGCACGTGCGCACTATCTCCCGCTGACTGGATTTATAAAGTGAATTCTGCACAGGTTCTATCGTAAACTTTTGTGCGTACGCAAATTCTGCCTTATGTGCGTACACACATTTTAAGGATGAAATCTACGTAAAGTTTTAGACATGAGGCCCCAGATACGGACCTAACTAGACGTTCAGGCAATTCTGACAGTCCGAGGATCGTCCCCTGTTTGCTGGGTTTACAACAATAGAAAGAGCAATATGTATTATTCACTAATCTAGTTTATAATAGCATTTTTTGTCATAGATTATGATCATATATTTTGGGAATTTGTTGTTTATCTTATAATGAAGCTGTCTGTATTAAGTAGATTGTGTTTAACACACACAAGAGTGATAATCAGTTTAACACACAGTTATAGAAATTCTACTTTGCTTTAAAAAAACCGGTACTGGTATTTACAATGTAGAATGCTGTTTAAATTGTTTTAACTTTAAACCTGTTGGTAGCTAGCTAGCTTTAAGTAGCCTACTGAAGTACCAGTATTTTCTTTTTATATATATATATATATATATATATATATAGTATATATGTAGTGTACGGTCATAACGATTCAAATATTTAATCGCGATTAATCGCATTAATGTCATAGTTAACTCGCGATTAATCGCACATTTTTATCTATTCTTAATGTCTTTTGATTTCTTTTTGTTACATTTTTTTCTCATTTTAATGCTCTTATCAACATGGAAAAGTGGATTGGCTTGTTTAGTGCAAATGTTTTTTTAATTATTATTATTGAAAATAACATTGGAATAGTGTTCAATTTCACTCTAACATATATAGCCTAAATAATCTCTCACACAATGTAACACTGTCCATCAATAAAGGGTGAAAGAAATACTGACGAGGTCCTGATATTGACGAGGGGTGGAGAATTAGCATCATCTGTGTTTGTGTGTGTGTGTTTGCTTGGCCATCATCAAGTGGTGTTTCAGGCTGGACGTGCTGCGATGATGATAGCTCAGTTCATAATGACAAAACATACAGATCGCTTTGGTCTTGTCAATGGGACAATTTGGCAACTTTTTAAAAGTAAACTTTACATTCAGAATCTCATTGGCATCCATTTCGGCGTCTCGCGCTCGTCATCCACTCAAAACATAACGTTACTATTTGGCCGGCTCGCAAGCTGAAACGAGTGTGTGCGGCACAAAACGGCCTCGCGCTGCGCTCTGAAACCCATTCATGTCAATGGCTTGCGCCGCGTCAAGGACGTTCGTTGCTTCTTCGAACCAAAGCGCAAGCGGATCTAGCTAGACCGGAAACAAAACAACAGGCACGCCGCACACACACTCATTTTGGCTTGGTCCTGTTGCAAAAGTATGTGAAGAAACGACAAAGTTTGCTAGGACAAAAAGACTGTTAATTCGCGCAATAAAAAACTTAACGCCGTTAAAATGGGTTTGCGTTAACGCCGTTAATAACGCGTTTAACTGACAGGCCTAATATATATATATATGAATATGAATATATGAATATGTATATATGAATAAAGGGTGGCAATCTTTCATAATCAACTGTTGTTGTGGACTATATACTGAAGGTATATTTTAAGGGGCTAATTGAGAAAATTGCTATATTTTTATTAGTTTAAAAATAAAATAAAAATATCAGATTAATATTGGTATCGGCAAAAGCCAAAGCTGCGGCATCGGTATCGGAAAGTGAAAAAGTGGTATCGGGACATCCCTATTTAAAACCAATATATTGAAACGTCTGTTTATCCAGAAATTAGGAAAATATCAGTCTATGCATTTTATATTTAATATGAGCGAAATACACATCCGTAAAAGGGGTCGCATACTGAACGAGAAGTGCAGCGCCGCGGGGCTGTTAACACCTGGCCACTTCATGCGTTTTCTCAGATCGGATAGCTATCTGATTTATCAAAACGATTCCATTTACACCTGGTCACATAGTACATGTGTTTTTGCAAAACGGATATAAATGCAATCTTCAATTCCCCCACGCTATATGCGGATTTAATGAAGTGCACGTCACCGAAAACAACAGGCTAGGCTATGAGCTACATTTTGATCATCGGCTAATTTCTAAATCAGCAAAGACAGCAATAAGAGAGAGCGGCAACCTGGTGAGATCAATTTATTTTTCTTTACTTTTAATGATGATTGTAGTGTTAATGGAATGCTACTTTCACTTTGATTTGCGATAGATTGCGGCGCATTGGCTTGATAGGCGTTCAGCTGCTCATCTGCTCATGCGTGTCGCAGTAGCGCCGTCATATCTGACTAAAATAACATGACATATGGCCAATAACACGCTCTCACACGTTTATTTTTTTTTTAGCATTTTTGGGAGTAGTAACATTTACATATGTGGCGTAATGCGTTCTCGAATGCGTTTCGGAGGGCATTTACAGCTGGTCTTTTCACGATCGGATACAGAAAATGTATGAAGTGATTTCAGAGCATCCGTTAACTGAATTAATTGAGAAATCTCACCTGAAATCCAATAACATCAGCAATTGTCATTCAAGCAGCTGATATCTGTATTATGCATTATATGCATTCAATCAGATATTTCATCCCTCTCTATTAATTTGTGTTGTAAGAAAAGAGCTTCCCGGACACTACAAAATAATTAATTTTGTGTTACATAGAAGAAAAGTAGATCAAATGGGTTTAGAATTACAGAAGAAAACCTTATGAAATAGGCAGCTGGGCGATATATCGCACAATATTGTTATGTGCATCTAATCAGTAAAGCCGGTTCCTTGATTAGCAGTAAATCACCTTCACCTGCTTTCAGATGGAGCGGCATTTACTACAAAGAGCCTGAATGACCATAGATCACATTAACATAGAGGACATATCGATAGCGATATTTAATGCGATATGGCTCAGCTTGTCAGTTAATTACGGCTCTTAGTCACGACAAAATCTCCTGTATTAAACTAACACACCTGAGAGTGTATATGAGTCCACATTCAAAGATGTGTTAAAGTTAATGAGATAATTAAGTGATTAAATGAGTGATGATTGAGCATTATTGAAGACACCTGATGATCACAAGCAGAATCACTGAAGGAGAAAACTGAAATTTCAGGTCACCGTTATGGAGATGAATGTCTGCTTTAGTTGGGCTCTTGACACTTATACTTTCACTTTAAACTTTATTTGTCTGCTGTTATTGATTTATAACAGTCAAATTAACAAAGACAGCTGTGTTCTGATAGTGTTGGTTATGTTTTGACATAATCAAGCTGTGATCTGAAAAATGAAATTTATTCAAAGTTTTTGATATAACTTGTTAACAACAGTTTTGTGTTTCTACTGCATATTTTTATTATTCCTATAACCTAAAATATTCTGATCAAAACACTGGTTTCTTTATTTAGAAACACAGAGCTCAATTAACGGACTGTCTGTCTCAACCGTGGTGACCTTGTTGCCACCAATCACAACTCATTAATGGCTCCCATCATGCTTTGCGGTATGAATAAATTATGATCTGAATTGTCTATGTAATTTACTTTTCCTAATTGAATATTCTACTCGTCACCGTTGTTGAGGAGCATTGACTGAATCTTGAGGTCTGTGTGTGCCTTACAGAAGGATTTCTTTTTTTTAAACAATGTTTAAGAAATTTATTATATTTAACATTCTGGATATTTATGCAGAATCTCATTTATACATGAACCAAACAGTATAAATCACAAACATGAATTTAAAATGATGAGCGCCATTATGTGACCACCATCGTATTACAATTGTTTATCTTAGTTCATCGGACAGATATAACTCAGATGCAACAGTATATTAAAATATAAAGTTAAATATATAAGTGTCAAGAGTCCAACTAAAGCAGACACTGATCTCCATAACGGTGGCTTACAATTTCACATGTTGTCTTCAGCGATTCTGCTTGTGATCATCAGGTGTCTTCAATTAATGCTCAATCATCACTAAATTAATCACTTAATTATCTCATTAACTTTAACACTCATATCGTCCATCTGAAAGCATGTGAAGGTGATTTACTGCTAATCAAGGAACCGGCTTTACTGATTAGGTGCGCATAATAATATCTGATGCGATATATCGCCCAGCCCTATATGAAAAAAAAAAACAACTGATTTAGTTATTATTTCGTGCTGTTTAAAACTAGGGTTGACAATAAAATTATTATGATTACTCTCATTATTTATAATACTATGAACATTCCAGTGTTAAATCTTGTATAAAACATATTTAGGCCTAATTACAAACTACCTGCGAGGTTACTTATTTGGGTATAGCACACATAAGAACGCCTTTGGTAGAATTCAAATGAGCCATTTTAATCTAGATTAATCTAGATTAATTTCAAAATTAATTTAGATTAAAAAAATTAATCTATGCCCACCTCTAATATATATTTATATATATATATATATAAAACTGTTTTTTTAATTATTATTATTATAATTTTTTACAGTGTGGAGTACTACATGGCATGTGTACTGTTTCCATACAAAAGATAAGAATCAAAAGACTTCGGTAAGTTTTATACATTTTTCTTACCTTTCAGTAAAGCGTTGGCAAAGTGTGTGTGTGTATGTTTTTTATGCTCATGTAGTTTATGCTCATCAAGGCTATTTATTTGATTTAAAATACATATATACATTACTATTGTGAAGTATTATTACAATTTAAAATAATGTTTTTCTATTTTAATATACTTTGAAATATAATATATTGCTGTTATGGCAAAGAATAGTATTAAAAGTCTTTGCTATCATTACTTAAAAACACCTTGCAGTGCAACCTGGAGACATCTTTAGTGATGCTCACAGGGTCATAGGATGTTTTGGGTCTTACATCAGACACTCTCACCCGGGTGACCAAGCTGGATGGCCTATGCCACACGTCCTTTTCAGCAGCTTACAGGATGTTCTTGATGGCTCTTTGCCTGTGTAGTCCGCAAATCGCAAAGAGTCCCAGGACCCGATGTAGAGACTGCCCTGTGAAGGGTTTAAAGCCGGCCTTCCATCCATTCCTCCGACACTCATCTACCAGATCAGTGTACTTGGCCCTCTTCCTTTCCTGGGCTTCCTCCATTCAATCTTCCCAGGGGACTGTTAGTTCAAGTAGTATCACCTATCTGCTTGCTGTAGTCATCAAGACCCTGCCTGGTCAGAGTGATGTAACTGCAATGATGTCCGTGAACCTTAATTGTCTCCCTAGGTCCATCAGGAGGTGCCAGTTTTTTGCTGTTGGGTTAAGAACAAGGACCTGGATTTCACAGGCTTGAAGCTCATTTTTGCCCAAGTGATGAGCTGTTTGAGGCCTTGAAGAAGCCACCTGCATCCACTGTGGTTGTGGTAACTGAGATTATCCATGAATGCTCTAATCGGTGGTTGTCAGATGCCAGATCTGGACAATGGACATCTGCATTCCACTTCCGCAGACTTCACAAGCATGTTCAAGGCCAGTGCAAACAGAGAGACAGAAATTGTGCAGCCTGTAATAATACCCTTCTCCAGACGATGCCACGCCAATACTAAAATCCCTGAAGACACCCTAAGACTAAAATTGTTATTATAGTCAAGGAAGAGATTTAGAATTTTCTCTGGGACGTGGTATCTGCTCAGGGCCAATTCCACCAATCTATGTGGTATTGAATCCATAAGCATTGCATAGTCCAGCCACAAGCTGTAGTCGGGCCTTCCCTGATCAACTGCGTCACCACCCATGTGTGTTCAATACACCCCAGGGACTCCTTCCTTCTGCACTGAGGTGTCTATATAAGTGTTCTCGAGGGAAATCCCATCAGACGTTTGGAAGACGATCTTGAAGAAGGTTTTGCACTCGTCACTAAGGAGGGAGATTGTCCTGAACTGTTCAATGTCCCCTGCATTTCTCCTCCTTGGAAATCCACACGCCTTCTGCATATCTCCACTGCTGAGGTACTCTACCTCTTCTCCAGATGGCTCAGAATCTTCCACAAACATTCCAGAAACCTGGGGTAGTGTTTGAAGACCTTATATGGAACTCTACTTGGTCCCGGTGCAGATGATGTTCTGGGCAGATCTAATGACCTCTTTGACTTCCTTAAGGGTAGGTTCATTAAAGCGTGTGCTAGGTTCAGGTGGGCATATAAGGGCTGCACAGTGACCAAGATCTTGCTCATTCATGCCATTGATTTTGGTGTTGCGGATATAACATTTGATATCCTCCTCAGGACATGAGAGTTGACCACTGCGTTTCTCTTCCAGCAGCTTCCTTGTAAAAACCCAAGGAATCTGCAATGAAGTTACTGTGCCTACGGGCCTCTCCTTGCACCACTTAGCACAGCGAAGGGTGATTAGCTTCTCCATTACCACCTCCCTAAGTTCTGCCAGGGCTACCTTCTCCTCCTCGTTTGCCTCTCAGTGACCTTAGCTCCTGTCGTGTGTTGGGTAATCTTGACCTCGTCGATTCAGAATTGAGTGCCGCAGTAGATGTCTTGGTGGCGCGTTGTTCCTTGGTGCCAATAATAATCAGTGATGCTGATTATAAACTTGTTTATGGTTCAGAAGCCTCTGGTTCACCCACCCCTTGACTGTTGCTTCAACACTCTTAAACAGGATGTGTTAAAAACAACACAACCTGTGTTATATCTTAACACACCTGTGTGTCTAGTTAAGGACAACACATTTTGTGTTACTTTTAACTCAACCAGTGTGTTATTGTTCTTAACACAGAGAGTGTGATTTAACTAAGTTTACACTTTGAATTAGATTAAAATGTAGCAACTGACAAAATATTGTGTGTAAATAAGTTTTCGTTTTATACATTTTTTATCATTTTATCATTTTATAAGAGTGCACCAGTGTAAATCAAAATAACACAACCTTAGGGCTGGGCGATATATCGCACGATATTATTATGCAGCACCTAATCAGTAAAGCCGGTTCCTTGATTAGCTGTAAATCACCTTCACATGCTTTCAGATGGACGATATGAGTGTTAAAGTTAATGAGATAATTAAGTGATTAATTTAGTGATGATTGAGCATTAATTGAAGACACCTGATGATCACAAGCAGAATCGCTGAAGACAACATGTGAAATTGTAAGCCACCGTTATGGAGATCAGTGTCTGCTTTAGTTGGACTCTTGACACTTATATATTTCACTTTATATTTTAATATACTGTTGCATCTGAGTTATATCTGTCAGATGAACAAAGATAAACAATTGTAATACGATGTTGGTCACATAATGGCACTCATCATTTTAAATTCATGTTTGTGATTCATACTGTTTGGTTTGTGTATAAATGAGATTCTGCATAAATATCCAGAATGTTAAATATAATAAATTTCTTAAACATTGTTTAGGAAAAAATCCTTCTGTAATCCTTCTGTGTTCTCTAAGTGTTGGTTATGTTTTGACATAAACAAGCTGTGATCTGAAAAATTAAATTTATTCAAAGTATTTGATATAACTTGTTAACAACAGTTTTGTGTTTCTACTGCATATTTTTATTATTCTTACCACCTAAAATATTCTGATCAAAAGACTGGTTTCTTTCTTTAGAAACACAGAGCTCAATAATCAGACTGTCTGTCTCAACCGTGGTGACCTTGTTGCCACCAATCACAACTCATTATTGGCTCCCATCATGCATTGCGGTATGAATAAATTATGATCTGAATTGTCTATGTAATTTACTTTTCCTAATTAAATATTCTACTCGTCACCGTTGTTGAGGAGCATTGACTGAATCTTGAGGTCTGTGTGTGCCTCACAGAAGGATTTTCTTTTTTAAAACAATGTTTGAGAAATTTATTATATTATATTTAACATTCTGGATATTTATGCAGAATCTCATTTAAACACGAACCAAACAGTATAAATCACAGACATTTAATTTAAAATGATGAGTGTCATTATGTGACCAACATCATATTAATTGTTTATCTTTGTTCATGACAGATATGACTCAGATGCAACAGTATATTAAAATATAAAGTTAACCTGTTAAGGTCGTAAACCCAGTACCAGGAGGATGCAATTATTAAGAACGTTATTATGATCGCCCTTTAATATTTAAAGGTCCTGATGAAACATTAACAGTCATATGTTATATCATTACAAAGCTTAGACCCTCTACTTTTCACACAAAACCATCATTTTTTAATTCATTTTACATATTGGATAATTTAAAAGTTTATATTCCTCCACCCGCAACCGAAATACCGTTCAAAAGTAAGTGTGATTATGAATATGAATATTGATAGCATTGGTCAAATTTGATCAACAAAGGCAAGTCATATATCAAACAAAACCTTTCTTCCACATGATTTTTGCTGTATGGTTTATTTAGTTGACATAATACAACAGATCAAATGATTGCATAACTATTCGCGAAGTACATCTTTGATATTTGTAAACAAACTGGGAAACGCGTTGCATTTACATTCTCCGAATTACAGCATGTCTGAGCTAAAAGTAGTCAAAAATATACATAGACTTTCACCTTAGACTGTTTTCTTCTAAATGAGTCCATTTTCGCCTTCATGTGAGTTTCGCTTGATAAATAATCCCCTATTATGTCTCATTTAGTCCAGTAACGCAGGAAATAAGTCATTTGTTTTCATTACGATCCACATGATATGTTATCGTTCGACGGATAATGACGAACTACGCATCATTGGGAAGCTTACGCTTATCTCAGCATGACGTGACATGTCGTTGACATCTATGGTGGACACACCTTCCTCTAAAACAAACAGAGTCTGAGATATTCAGCGCAATTTTGCCTCAGAGTAAAAAAAAGGTAGATATTCTTCAGCACGCAGTCTGGACGCACTCTCTCATAAAAGACACTAAAAAGCCACTTTGCCCCCCCTTGGTGTCATAGCAATAACTTTTTTAATCGAAATGTTAGACACATAATTTTTTTTTTCAGTGTTGGGGACATCTAGTGGAATCAAATGGAACTTATAATAGGTAGCTGTTGCACACAATACCAGAGTAATACACTTTCAAACAAAGATTCAAAGAAAAAAACACACAAAAGCGCATACTTTTTTGTGTGTTTCTTTTGATATTTTAAACACATACAATCATTTTTATTACATTTGACACTTGATTTTGTTTGTTTAAAGGGTTTCCTATAAAATGACACCAATTATTTGCATTTACTTCACTGTATGTCGGTATAGGGAGCCATCAGATTTGGGTATGACCAATTTTATGCGGAATTCCAAAATAAACCAAAGAGCTTAAGAGGTTAAATATATAAGTGTCAAGAGCCCAACTAAAGCAGACACTGATCTCCATAACGGTGGCTTACAATTTCACATGTCTTCAGCGATTCTGCTTGTGATCATCAGGTGTCTTCAATTAATGCTCAATCATCACTAAATTAATCGCTTAATTATCTCATTAACTTTAACACTCATATCGGCCATCTGAAAGCATGTGAAGGTGATTTACTGCTAATCAAGGAACCGGCTTTACTGATTAGGTGCGCATAATAATATCGTGCGATATATCGCCCAGCCCTATGCGCACCTAATCGAGTAGAGCCGGTTCCTTGATTAGCAGTAAATCACCTTCACATGCGTTCAGATGGACTATATGAGTGTTAAAGTTAATGAGATAATTAAGTGATTAATTTAGTGATGATTGAGAATTAATTGAAGACACCTGATGATCACAAGCAGAATCGCTGAAGACAACATGTGAAATTGTAAGCCACCGTTATGGAGATCAGTGTCTGCTTTAGTTGGACTCTTGAGACTGTTATATTTAACTTTATAGTTTAATATACTGTTGCATCTGAGTTATATCTGTCAGATGAACAAAGATAAACAATTGTAATTAGGGCTGGGTGATATATGGCACGATATTGTTATGCGCACCTAATCAGTAAAGCCGGTTCCTTGATTAGCAGTAAATTAGTGGTGGGAAGTTCGGATCATTTTACTGACTCGGATCTTTGAGTCTCGTTCAGCAAAATGAACAAATCTTTTATTGAGTCATTTCGTTCATTTCGGTCATTTCATCATTATATAATTAAATTGTAATTTTAAATATCCCAAAACATCTAGTACTAACGAAAATATTGATTACATTTGTAAAAATAACAAATAACTATAGGGTAATGCAGCCAAAGCCAAATTAAGCAACTGAATTAACTGTATATTAATTAGTTGCTGGGTCTTAAAGTTCAAGCTATTGCAGTCTGACCCTGTTATAGTTCACCTCACCTCCTGATCCGAGACGTTCTTTCCTTTGCAACTTCATATTTATCAGGTTTGTTCTCCTCCTCTCATGTCTCGAGACGTTAGCTGTTGACTCGTCAGTGTCTAACTCTGATCTGTGCTGTCTGTGGGCCGTGCCATGTGCGATATAGCAGGACCGGAAAGAGTAAAGATTAGTTCATCTCTAGAGTTCAGGTTCGAGCCGAGTCAAAGTCTTTCGTTCTTCCTGTCAGTCCCATAGAGTCTATACTGTCAGCACCAGAATGAGAAATGATTAGTTCATCTCTCGAGTTCGGGTTCGAGCCGGGTCCGAGTCTTCGTTCTTCCTATCAGTCCCATTAAGTCTATGCTATCAGTACCGTAAAGGGGAATGATTAGTTCATTTGAGTCTTCGGGTTTGAGTCCTTCGCGTTCTTTTCTCACGTGACCACTCTCGCATCAAATGCAACATTCGTATTGACTGCGTCTGAATGTATATTGTGTTATATAGGCATTAAAATACAAAATATGTTCAATAAACATTATAAACAAAAGTTCCTTTATTCCTTATTATTGTCCCTGTCCATCTCTTTTCTATATAATGCATCTGTGGTGTGTTTTATTATATATTATACATTAATTAACTACTATTATATTATGCATCATCTACGTGCTTGTTTGTAAAAAGATTGTGAATTAGTTTGTGAATTCAGGCTATTCAATACGGTGACAATTCACGTGACTGAAGAACGAAGGACTCAAACCCGAAGACTCAAATGAACTAATCATTCCTCTTTCCGGTGGTCTGACAGCATAGGCTCAATTAGGGCTGGGCGATATATCGCACGATATTATTATGCGCACCTAATCAGTAAAGCCGGTTCCTTGATTAGCAGTAAATCACCTTCACATGCTTTCAGATGGACGATATGAGTGTTAAAGTTAATGAGATAATTAAGTGATTAATTTAGTGATGATTGAGCATTAATTGAAGACACCTGATGATCACAAGCAGAATCGCTGAAGACAACATGTGAAATTGTAAGCCACCGTTATGGAGATCAGTGTCTGCTTTAGTTGGACTCTTGACACTTATATATTTAACTTTATATTTTAATATACTGTTGCATCTGAGTTATATCTGTCCGATGAACAAAGATAAACAATTGTAATACGATGGTGGTCACATAATGGCGCTCATCATTTTAAATTCATGTTTGTGATTTATACTGTTTGGTTCGTGTATAAATGAGATTCTGCATAAATATCCAGAATGTTAAATATAATAAATTTCTTAAACATTGTTTAAAAAAAAAGAAATCCTTCTGTAAGGCACACACAGACCTCAAGATTCAGTCAATGCTCCTCAACAACGGTGACGAGTAGAATATTCAATTAGGAAAAGTAAATTACATAGACAATTCAGATCATAATTTATTCATACCGCAATGCATGATGGGAGCCATTAATGAGTTGTGATTGGTGGCAACAAGGTCACCACGGTTGAGACAGACAGTCCGTTAATTGAGGTCTGTGTTTCTAAATGAAGAAACCAGTGTTTTGATCAGAATATTTTAGGTTATAGGAATAATAAAAATATGCAGTAGAAACACAAAACTGTTGTTAACAAGTTATATCAAATACTTTGAATAAATTTCATTTTTCAGATCACAGCTTGATTATGTCAAAACATAACCAACACTATCAGAACACAGCTGTCTTTGTTCATTTGACTGTTATAAATCAATAACAGCAGACAAATAAAGTTTAAAGTGAAAGTATAAGTGTCAAGAGCCCAACTAAAGCAGACATTCATCTCCATAACGGTGACCTGAAATTTCAGTTTTCTCCTTCAGTGATTCTGCTTGTGATCATCAGGTGTCTTCAATAATGCTCAATCATCACTCATTTAATCACTTAATTATCTCATTAACTTTAACACTCTTGAATGTGGACTCATATACACTCTCAGGTGTGTTAGTTTAATACAGGAGATTTTGTCGTGACTAAGAGCCGTAATTAACTGACAAGCTGAGCCATATCGCATTAAATATCGCTATCGATATGTCCTCGATATTAACGCGATATGGCTCAGCTTGTCAGTGATCTACGGCTCTTTGTAGTAAATGCCGCTCCATCTGAAAGCAGGTGAAGGTGATTTACTGCTAATCAAGGAACCGGCTTTACTGATTAGATGCGCATAACAATATCGTGCGATATATCGCCCAGCCCTAGGCTCAATGGACTGAACAGGAAGACAAAGACTCGGACCCGCCGAACTCAGAACTCAAGAGATGAACTAATCATTTCTCTTTCCGGTACTGACAGCATAGGCTCTATGGGACTAAACAGAAGAGCAAAAGACTCGGACTCGACCCGAACCCGAACTTTAGACTGAGAGATGAACTAATCATTTCTATTTCCAGTACAGATTCAGAATCCATATGGTGCGCAATGCGACATGCGCGGGTAACACAAAATGACAGGATCACTCCCAACAACTCGGTAGTACCGAGTCATATTAAAGATTCGTTCAAAATGAACGAAATCGTTCATGAACGACACATCACTACAGTAAATCACCTTCACATGCTTTCAGATGGACGATATGAGTGTTAAATTAACAATCAAAAGAGTTATAAAGTTATAGAGATAATTAAGTGATTAATTTAGTGATGATTGAGCATTATTGAAGACACCTGATGATCACAAGCAGAATCGCTGAAGACAACATGTGAAATTGTAAGTCACCGTTACGGAGATCAGCGTCTGCTTTAGTTGGGCTCTTGACACTTATATATTTAACTTTAAGGTTTAATATACTGTTGCATCTGAGTTATATCTGTCAGATGAACAAAGATAAACAATTATAATATGATGTTGGTCACATAGTGACACTCATCATTTTAAATTTATGTTTGTGATTTATTCAGTTGGTTCGTGTATAAATGAGAATCTGCATAAATATCCAGAATGGTAAATATAATATAATAAATTTCTCAAACATTGTTTTAAAAAAAAATCCTTCTGTGAGGCACACACAGACCTCAAGATTCAGTCAATGCTCCTCAACAACGGTGACGAGTAGAATATTCAAGTAGGAAAAGTAAATTACATAGACAATTCAGATCATAATTTATTCATACCGCAATGCATGATGGGAGCCATTAATGAGTTGTGATTGGTGGCAACAAGATCACCACGGTTGAGACAGACAGTCTGATTATTGAGCTATGTGTTTCTAAATAAAGAAACCAGTGTTTTGATCAGAATATATTAGGTTATAAGAATAATACAAATATGCAGTAGAAACACAAAACTGTTGTTAACAAGTTATATCAAATACTTTGAATAAATTTCATTTTTCAGATCACAGCATGATTGTCAAAACATAACCAACACTATCAGAACTCAGTTGTCTTTGTTCATTTGACTGTTATAAACCAAGAACAGCAGACAAATAAAGTTTAAAGTGAAAGTAAAAGTGTCAAGAGCCCAACTAAAGCAGACACTGATCTCCATAACGGTGACCTGAAATTTCGGTTTTCTCCTTCAGTGATTCTGCTTTAGGTGTCTTCAATAATGCTCAATCATCACTCAATTATCTCATTAACTTTAACACTCTTGAATGTGGACTCATATACACTCTCAGGTGTGTTAGTTTAATACAGGAGATTTTGTCGTGACTAAGAGCTAGGGCTGGGCGATATATCTGAACGATATTGTTATGCGCATCTAATCAGTAAAGCCGGTTCCTTGATTAGCAGTAAATCACCTTCACCTGCTTTCAGATGGAGCGGCATTTACTACAAAGAGCCGTAGATCACTGACAAGCTGAGCCATATCGCGTTAATATCGAGGACATATCAATAGCGATATTTAATGCGATATGGCTCAGCTTGTCAGTTAATTACGGCTCTTAGTCAAGACAAAATCTCCTGTATTAAACTAACACACCTGAGAGTGTATATGAGTCCACATTCAAGAGTGTTAAAGTTAATGAGATAATTAAGTGATTAAATGAGTGATGATTGAGCATTATTGAAGACACCTGATGATCACAAGCAGAATCACGGAAGGAGAAAACTGAAATTTCAGGTCACCGTTATGGAGATGAATGTCTGCTTTAGTTGGGCTCTTGACACTTATACTTTCATTTTAAATTTATTAGTTTGCTGTTATTTATTTATAACAGTCAAATGAACAAAGACAGCTGTGTTCTGATAGTGTTGATTATGTTTTAACATAATCAAGCTGTGATCTGAAAAATGTAATTTATTCAAAGTATTTGATATAACTTAATAACATCAGTTTTGTGTTTCTACTGCATATTTTTATTATTCTTATAACCTAAAATATTCTGATCAAAACACTGGTTTCTTTATTTAGAAACACAGAGCTCAATAATCAGACTGTCTGTCTCAACCGTGGTGACCTTGTTGCCACCAATCACGACTCATTAATGGCTCCCATCATGCATTGCGGTATGAATAAATTATGATCTGAATTGTCTATGTTAGGCTGGGCGATATATCGCACGATATTATTATGCGCACCTAATCAGTAAAGCCGGTTCCTTGATTAGCAGTAAATCACCTTCACATGCTTTCAGATGGACGATATGAGTGTTAAAGTTAATGAGATAATTAAGTGATTAATTTAGTGATGATTGAGCATTAATTGAAGACACCTGATGATCACAAGCAGAATCGCTGAAGACAACATGTGAAATTGTAAGCCACCGTTATGGAGATCAGTGTCTGCTTTAGTTGGACTCTTGACACTTATATATTTAACTTTATATTTTAATATACTGTTGCATCTGAGTTATATCTGTCCGATGAACAAAGATAAACAATTGTAATACGATGGTGGTCACATAATGGCGCTCATCATTTTAAATTCATGTTTGTGATTTATACTGTTTGGTTCGTGTATAAATGAGATTCTGCATAAATATCCAGAATGTTAAATATAAAGAAATCCTTCTGTAAGGCACACACAGACCTCAAGATTCAGTCAATGCTCCTCAACAACGGTGACGAGTAGAATATTCAATTAGGAAAAGTAAATTACATAGACAATTCAGATCATAATTTATTCATACCGCAATGCATGATGGGAGCCATTAATGAGTTGTGATTGGTGGCAACAAGGTCACCACGGTTGAGACAGACAGTCCGTTAATTGAGCTCTGTGTTTCTAAATAAAGAAACCAGTGTTTTGATCAGAATATTTTAGGTCATAGGAATAATAAAAATATGCAGTAGAAACACAAAACTGTTGTTAACAAGTTATATCAAATACTTTGAATAAATTTCATTTTTCAGATCACAGCTTGATTATGTCAAAACATAACCAACACTATCAGAACACAGCTGTCTTTGTTCATTTGACTGTTATAAATCAATAACAGCAGACAAATAAAGTTTAAAGTGAAAGTATAAGTGTCAAGAGCCCAACTAAAGCAGACATTCATCTCCATAACGGTGACCTGAAATTTCAGTTTTCTCCTTCAGTGATTCTGCTTGTGTCACGGTGTCTTCAATAATGCTCAATCATCACTCATATCCTATATCTCATTAACTTTAACACTCTTGAATGTGGACTCATATACACTCTCAGGTGTGTTAGTTTAATACAGGAGATTTTGTCGTGACTAAGAGCCGTAATTAACTGACAAGCTGAGCCATATCGCATTAAATATCGCTATCGATATGTCCTCGATATTAACGCGATATGGCTCAGCTTGTCAGTGATCTACGGCTCTTTGTAGTAAATGCCGCTCCATCTGAAAGCAGGTGAAGGTGATTTACTGCTAATCAAGGAACCGGCTTTACTGATTAGATGCGCATAACAATATAGTGTGATATATCGCCCAGCCCTAGTCTAGGGCTGGGCGATATATCGCACAATATTATTATGCGCACCTAATCAGTAAAGCCGGTTCCTTGATTAGCAGTAAATCACCTTCACATGCTTTCAGATGGACGATATGAGTGTTAAAGTTAATGAGATAATTAAGTGATTAATTTAGTGATGATTGAGCATTAATTGAAGACACCTGATGATCACAAGCAGAATCGCTGAAGACAACATGTGAAATTGTAAGCCACCGTTATGGAGATCAGTGTCTGCTTTAGTTGGACTCTTGACACTTATATATTTAACTTTATATTTTAATATACTGTTGCATCTGAGTTATATCTGTCCGATGAACAAAGATAAACAATTGTAATACGATGGTGGTCACATAATGGCACTTATCATTTTAAATTCATGTTTGTGATTTATACTGTTTGGTTCATGTATAAATGAGATTCTGCATAAATATCCAGAATGTTAAATATAATAAATTTCTTAAACATTGTTTAAAAAAAGAAATCCTTCTGTAAGGCACACACAGACCTCAAGATTCAGTCAATGCTCCTCAACAACGGTGACGAGTAGAATATTCAATTAGGAAAAGTAAATTACATAGACAATTCAGATCATAATTTATTCATACCGCAAAGCATGATGGGAGCCATTAATGAGTTGTGATTGGTGGCAACAAGGTCACCACGGTTGAGACAGACAGTCCGTTAATTGAGCTCTGTGTTTCTAAATAAAGAAACCAGTGTTTTGATCAGAATATTTTAGGTTATAGGAATAATAAAAATATGCAGTAGAAACACAAAACTGTTGTTAACAAGTTATATCAAATACTTTGAATAAATTTCATTTTTCAGATCACAGCTTGATTATGTCAAAACATAACCAACACTATCAGAACACAGCTGTCTTTGTTCATTTGACTGTTATAAATCAATAACAGCAGACAAATAAAGTTTAAAGTGAAAGTATAAGTGTCAAGAGCCCAACTAAAGCAGACATTCATCTCCATAACGGTGACCTGAAATTTCAGTTTTCTCCTTCAGTGATTCTGCTTGTGATGATCAGGTGTCTTCAATAATGCTCAATCATCACTCATTTAATCACTTAATTATCTCATTAACTTTAACACTCTTGAATGTGGACTCATATACACTCTCAGGTGTGTTAGTTTAATACAGGAGATTTTGTCGTGACTAAGAGCCGTAATTAACTGACAAGCTGAGCCATATCGCATTAAATATCGCTATCGATATGTCCTCGATATTAACGCGATATGGCTCAGCTTGTCAGTGATCTACGGCTCTTTGTAGTAAATGCCGCTCCATCTGAAAGCAGGTGAAGGTGATTTACTGCTAATCAAGGAACCGGCTTTACTGATTAGATGCGCATAACAATATCGTTCGATATATCGCCCAGCCCTACCCTAGTCTATGTAATTTACTTTTCCTAATTGAATATTCTACTTGTCACCGTTGTTGAGGAGCATTGACTGAATCTTGAGGTCTGTGTGTGCCTTACAGAAGGATATTTTTTAACAATGTTTAAGAAATTTATTATATTTAACATTCTGGATATTTATGCAGAATCTCATTTATACACGAACCAAACAGTATAAATAGCCTCTATGCACGAACCCTGATGACGTGTGTCCGAAAGAATCTCAGTCGGCGTCTTTACTTCCGGAAGTACGTTCTGCAGGCCAAGTGTATAGCGGCAAAACTACAATAAAATCCATTTTTCAGAAGACGGAGGCAACGATTTTAGAAGCGCTGATTCGCTCAGTCGAATTTAAATTACAATATAAGAGAATACTAACCCTCAAAGTTGTTGATGTAGCTTCGAAATATATAATTTAAATAACTTCTCTTTTTCACTCTTGTGTGACAGCTAACTGCCTCACAGTGTTGTTAACATCATTCACGTTAACCGCAGGACATTTTTATAAACAGCAAGTGTAATTTGACACTATCTACACCTAACGCAGAACCGGCTTCCTGACCATAGACTGACGCTAGCACCGGAAGTGACTGGGCGTGCTGAGACAAACTCTGACGCGATCGTGCATAGAGGCTATCACAAACATGAATTTAAAATGATGAGTGCCATTATGTGACCACCATCGTATTCAATTGTTTATCTTTGTTCATCGGACAGATATAACTCAGATGCAACAGTATATTAAAATCGGACAGATCATTTAGCCAAATGCAACATATATTAAAATATAAAGTTAAATATGTAAGTGTCAAGAGTCCAACTAAAGCAGACACTGATCTATAACGGTGGCTTACAATTTCACATGTTGTCTTCAGCTATTCTGCTTGTGATCATCAGGTGTCTTCAATTAATGCTCAATCATCACTAAATTAATCACTTAATTATCTCATTAACTTTAACACTCATATCATCCATCTGAAAGCATGTGAAGGTGATTTACTGCTAATCAAGGAACTGGCTTTACTGATTAGGTGCGCATAATAATATTCGTGCGTATATATCACCCAGCCCTATATGGTACTATAAAAAATACTACTCTAGATATACCATGGTACATGTACCATGGTACTATAAATATACCATGGTACATGTACCATGGTACTAGTACCATGGCTATCTGTAGCCATGGTACAAATACCATGGTACAAATTTCTTATGGGAGCAGACAAATAAATTTTAAAGTGAAAGTATAAGTGTCAAGAGGCCAACTAAAGCAGACATTCGTCTCCATAACGGTGACCTGAAATTTCAGTTTTCTCCTTCAGTGATTCTGCTTGTGATCAGATTCAGGTGTCTTCAATAATGCTCAATCATCACTCATTTAATCACTTAATTATCTCATTAACTTAAACACTCTGAATGTGGACTCATATACACTCTCAGGTGTGTTAGTTTAATACAGGAGATTTTGTCGTGAATCACAAACATTGACCCGTTTAAATCCATTACGCTAGCGGGGACCTGTATGAAGACGTTTAAAACTCGATTTCTCACCCGTGACACCCTGGCACTCACACATAGCCACGCGTACGTCAATCAGTACAAGACATATTCAAATTCGTCCATTCAATGGCTCCGAATATATCCGATGTTAAGGGAAAGTGTAGACGTAGAACATGCCTTAAATCACGGAGAACGTGCGTTCGGACCTTATCACGTGGATGGTTTTCACGAATCAGCTGACGGGGTAAAAACAGCCTTGGAATTCTTGGGCTGTTTTTACCACGGACACGACTGTCGATTTAAGTTCGGAAGAAATACAGCCTTTGTCAAAAGTATCTTTTGGTACTCTCAGAAGAAAGTCGGATGAAAAACTAGAAACACTTTGTAAAGTGTATTCTCTACGGGTGGTTACTATGTGGGAGTGTCAGTGGGAGCACATGAAACAAACAGATTCTGATGTGGTTCAGTTCATGGCTTCTTACAAAGCGCCCGAGAGACTCAGACCGCGAGATGCGTTATACGGGGGTCGTACAAATGCGTATAAGTTGTATCACGAAACAGCAGATGATGAACGAGTAGATTATTATGATTTCACATCGCTCTACCCGTACGTACAGTCGAGTAAGACTTATCCTATCTGGACATCCGAAGATCATTTTCAGAATTTCGAAGGAATAGATAATTACTTTGGCTTAATTAAAGCGACAGTTTTACCTCCACGAAAACTCTATCACCCTGTTTTACCTTACAGATGTCACGGTAAACTAATGTTTCCGCTGTGTACGTCTTGTCTTGAAAATCGTGGGCAGACACCTCAGTGCACCCATACAGACCTCGTAGAGATGTATTAACGGATCTTGGGTCTCCGTGGAATTACAACGAGCTATCCGGGCACGGATATCGGATATTGAAAATTGATGAGGTCTGGCATTTTGATAACACATCGGACACCTTGTTCAGTGGTTATGTCAACACTTTTCTCAAATTCAAACAAGAAGCATCGGGGTTCCCCGCACATGTAGTGACAGATGCTGAGAAACAGGCTTATGTCGATGATTATCTTGATAAACAGGGGTTCAACTCAGACATCGCTAAAATAGCACACAACCCCGCAAAACGATCTATAACGAAGCTCATTTTGAATAGTTTGTGGGGATCGGTTCTGTCTCCGCACTCATTTACCTACCACAGAGCTTTTGACAGAGCCTGAAGAATTCACGCAATGTCTTTTTGGCGGTGACTGGACGGATTATAAAACACTTTTCGTTTGTATCTGATTCGGTGGCATTGATTCAGTGGTCATATGCAGAACGTGACCCGTGCCCGACACGGGACGTTAATGTCTTTATTGGTGCTTTCACCACAGCTTACGCGCGACTCGAGTTGTATAATCTTTTGGATAAATTCAGGTGAGCGGGTGTTGTACGCTGATACAGATTCTGTGATCTTTGTATCAAAATCCGGTGACTGGATTCCTGAGACCGGATCTTATCTCGGTCAACTCACGGAGCGAATTAGAGCAGCACGACAGAATTGATCTTTTCGCTGCATCAGGGCCGAAGTCATACGGGTATATGACGGCAAATGGTCATACATGTCTCAAGGCGAAGGGTATTACACTCAACGCCAATAATGCACAAATAGTCACACTACAGAGTTTGATAGGCCTAGTGTGCGCGTATGTAGAGGACGGTGACACGCTGGAGCTGTTCCCCCGCACAGAGACCATTACGCGTAATAAAAGGACCCTCACGCTGCACAACAGATCAGATACGTGAAGAGGTTTAAGATTGTGTATGACAAAAGAATAATATTACCAGATTATAGGACACTACCCTATGGGTATTAGTGTTATTTTGTGAAATATGCCTGAATCAGATGTGTTGACAGATGTGGAGACTGTAGCAGCCAATTTCAGGAATTGTTATGGGTCCACAACGGCAAGATTTTTGTTAAGAGTCTAATGTATAATTCAAACAAAATGTGTCCTGTAAAGTTTGATAATTATGTATACATTTATACATGCTGGGTGCCTTTATGTGATGAACTGTTGCATGCTTTTGATAATAAAATCATTGAAAACAACCCAAAGAAGTTGAATGATGATTCATTATGCCCACTTGGTAAACCCCCGCGGCTACTAATTTTAACGTCGTTAGGGGGTCATGTTGCGTCCAATTCGTGAGTCAAGAAGATTTTCACACAATAGAACTGCATCATAAAAATCAAGAATTGCTTGGTACTGATACAGAGTCTATTTTTTACAGGATAAATCTACCAAGCCGTTTAGGACTTAACGCAATTATTTAACAATATTTAAAACTTTTAAAATATTTTAAATATTCATCCAGCAAAATAGTTCGATAGATCAAAAAGATGTATGATTAACCAATGATTATCACTCTGCTAAATATCTCCACATACCCAGAAAAATCAAATCAAAAATCTACTCCATATGTATTTGATGAAGACATCAAGAACTGCAATAATGATATATATTTTAATACCAGTGTTATATTTCGGAAGAAAAAACTCATATCATGTACCCTAGATCTGTTTGAAAACAGGTCGCCCTACCCTTTAAGTTTCACAGCTCGCCTGGGTCGTGTATGCGTTTTCTGACTGGTCAACCATTCGCTTACATCTTTTATCAGATAATCTTACCCCATGTTGCTGTAACAAGATTTGCTTTAATCCCCCTTTTTACCCGTCGTGCGAACCCGAATTCGTTGGGGTCACCGTTATCTCTTTTCATGCTGGCAAATTTTCAGAGAAGAACGAATCACGTTAAAAAGTTTATTTATTTTTTTACAAAACATACATTATATATATATATATATATATATATATATATATATATCATAAAGCAGCAGCAAGGTTTTTTTATTATTCATTTATCTCAACTAATTAAAAACGCATGGATTAAAAATAAAAGCACAGAAGTTTATTTATTCATTTTATTTATTTCAATATCGGTTAATTATAAACAGAAGGGAATAAAATAAAAACGGACTTTTTTCGTATTCATACATACTTTTTTATTTCAGTTAATTAAAAACACGTGGAGTAAATAAAAGCACAGTACGTTTTATTTTTTATTTTTTTATTTTTTATTTTCAATCTCAGTTAATTAAAAACAGATTTTTTCGTATTCATACATACTTTTTTATTTTCCGATTAATTAAAAAAACACAAGGAGTAAATAAAAAACACAGAAGTTTATTTATTCAGTTTATTTTTATTTTTACAAAAACATACCTTTTTTATTTATTTTCAATCTCGGTTAATTAAAACAGAAGGAATAAAATAAAACATACTTTTTATTTCAGTTAATTAAAAAACAGATGGAATAAAATAAAACACATGCTTTTTGCGTATTCAAACATACTTTTTATTTCAGTTAATTAAAAAACATATGGAGTAAATAAAAGTACATCACAGACTTTTATTTCAGCTGAATTAAAAACGGTGAATAAAAATAAAACACAGACTTTTTCGTATTCATGCACGCTTTTTTTATTTCACTTATATTAAAAACACAAGGAGTAAATAAAAGTACATCACCATTTACAAAACACAGAATTTATTTCAACTAATTAAAAACACACACCTTTTTATTTTCAATCTTAGTTAATTAAAAACAGAAGGTATAAAATAAAAGTACAACTTTTACACAAACACATGCTTTTATTTATTTTTCACGTTCAACGTGACTCATTAATTTCGTTAGACCTGTATCATCTGGAGGTTCGTTGTCATCTGTTGCATGATTATCAGCGATAATCTTGTAGTCCGAACTTGATATTCCATATTTAACATGTGATTTAAAGAAAATAGTTGGTAATCCAAATTGTGTGGAGATTGACTTAGTTCTTCACCTGCGATGACCTTCCACTTCTCGACAGCCTCGTAGATATTTCCTCACAGGTTTCATCGACTAGTTTCTGTCTGATTTAGGGCTGGGCGATATATCGCACAATATTGTTATGCGCACCTAATCCAGTAAAGCCGGTTCCTTGATTAGCAGTAAATCACCTTCACATGCTTTCAGATGGACGATATGAGTGTTAAATTAACACTCAAGAGTGTTAAAGTTATTGAGATAATTAAGTGATTAATTTAGTGATGATTGAGCATTATTGAAGACACCTGATGATCACAAGCAGAATCGCTGAAGACAACATGTGAAATTGTAAGTCACCGTTACGGAGATCAGCGTCTGCTTTAGTTGGGCTCTTGACACTTATATATTTAACTTTAAAGTTTAATATACTGTTGCATCTGAGTTATATCTGTCAGATGAACAAAGATAAACAATTATAATATGATGTTGGTCACATAGTGACACTCATCATTTTAAATTTATGTTTGTGATTTATTCGGTTGGTTCGTGTATAAATGAGAATCTGCATAAATATCCAGAATGTTAAATATAATATAATAAATTTCTCAAACATTGTTTTAAAAAAAAATCCTTCTGTGAGGCACACACAGACCTCAAGATTCAGTCAATGCTCCTCAACAACGGTGACGAGTAGAATATTCAAGTAGGAAAAGTAAATTACATAGACAATTCAGATCATAATTTATTCATACCGCAATGCATGATGGGAGCCATTAATGAGTTGTGATTGGTGGCAACAAGATCACCACGGTTGAGACAGACAGTCTGATTATTGAGCTATGTGTTTCTAAATAAAGAAACCAGTGTTTTGATCAGAATATATTAGGTTATAAGAATAATACAAATATGCAGTAGAAACACAAAACTGTTGTTAACAAGTTATATCAAATACTTTGAATAAATTTCATTTTTCAGATCACAGCATGATTGTCAAAACATAACCAACACTATCAGAACTCAGTTGTCTTTGTTCATTTGACTGTTATAAACCAAGAACAGCAGACAAATAAAGTTTAAAGTGAAAGTAAAAGTGTCAAGAGCCCAACTAAAGCAGACACTGATCTCCATAACGGTGACCTGAAATTTCAGTTTTCTCCTTCAGTGATTCTGCTTTAGGTGTCTTCAATAATGCTCAATCATCACTCAATTATCTCATTAACTTTAACACTCTTGAATGTGGACTCATATACACTCTCAGGTGTGTTAGTTTAATACAGGAGATTTTGTCGTGACTAAGAGCCGTAATTAACTGACAAGCTGAGCCATATCGCATTAAATATCGCTATCGATATGTCCTCGATATTAACGCGATATGGCTCAGCTTGTCAGTGATCTACGGCTCTTTGTAGTAAATGCCGCTCCATCTGAAAGCAGGTGAAGGTGATTTACTGCTAATCAAGGAACCGGCTTTACTGATTAGATGCGCATAACAATATCGTTCAATATATCGCCCAGCCCTATGTCTGATAGATGCCAGATGCTTCACAATGTACATCTCATATTTGAGCTCTAAC
Organism: Hybognathus amarus; assembly: GCA_030378365.1. Taxonomy (NCBI): domain Eukaryota; kingdom Metazoa; phylum Chordata; class Actinopteri; order Cypriniformes; family Leuciscidae; genus Hybognathus; species Hybognathus amarus. Next base: position 60,385 of record JAQIUQ010001826.1, on the reverse strand, counting down.
AAAATGGTCTCCACAGCTCCCTGAATTCTTTGCAAGTGCGGGGTAACCCCGTACAGATTCTAAAGCCTGAGCTAAAATAGTTTTCAGCTCAGGTTTGTGGACTTTCAGAGTGATTTCGTCAAAACATCCATAAAAATAATACGGTGTAGGCTCAAACAGGCATGAATGTCTTGTTTGGGACGGATGGTCTACGGTACATCCGATGCAATCCTTCTTCATTTGCTTGTCAATCAGATATTCCAGTATGATGGTAACAACTGCTTTAATAATCCTGTGGCCGGTATCACCAAGGCATCCATCCAGCTCACCACTAGAGGTGGTGTCAGGGGTCTCAGTAGCAACAGTAGCAGCAGCTGCAGCATCATAAACGGCAGCCCCGTAGTCCCCGGCGAATGCGAGATTGTGAAATTCAAAATTCGTACAAAACGTATTCAACCATTCAATGTTTCTTTGTGTACATCCAGTCGCTACATCCGACACCCCTAAATCCGATGGTAATCCAATTGATGGGTGTCCGTCAACAGATCCTGAAGGGGATGATGGTAAGATGATATCCTCTTGAGACATAGTGCGTGTATGAGCTGGACTGGACTGGAATGGAAGTGTTTATCAGGCTATTTGTATTGAATGGGTGGTGCTATGTGAATGCCCCTCCTAGTGGGTGTACACCATTCAGGGTGGAACAACTTCACCTTTATACCCTCGTATCTCTCATAAGCGTCACACCATTGGAAAAGCTTATGTATTTCAAAAAAAATATCTTCCATCTTAGGGAGGTCCATCCAGCGTAAAATAAATTTTAAATCATAAAATTCCAGATGTTCGCTCTCTTTTATCGGCCATGAACATCCGTCTACATCCTTTCCCGAAATCGCTGGTGAGTATATAAACGTAGTCCTCCGGATACTTGTTGATGTGATCCGCGACAAGTCTGTATCTTGTCCCAAAACTGAGCCCGGACCATTCGCCTATAAATAATGGCTCGCTTCCACCATCTTTCAAGTCTCTCCAGACTTTTGTATAAAATAAAATCCAGTCTCGTTCGGTAAACATCAAATCCGGGTCTTCTGTCATATTCGTTGTAAATCTTTCGTCGGCATCCACATTACTCAGACGGACTTCACGATTGTGTTTGTCGAAATTGTAAATGCATGCACGACCGTCTGACAGGTGAAAAGAATATTCCACACGGTCACGTGGTTCGTGTAGAAACCTCGTAAATGAGGGTAGATGTTTTTTTCGTGGCGCTAAAGTCAGATCTGCCATAGCCTCATTAATGTTTCTTTCAGGAGTCTTGGGTTCGGGTGCGGTAGCCATTATAATCGATTAGTTTTCTAGTTTATTACAACCAGAAGTGACTGTGCTCTTGCCTTCTGGCTTTTTAAAACACTCCGATGTATGACGTTGAGGGGCGTGGTGTACGTACACACACTATTTCCACGGACGTCACTGGATGTGGGGGTGTCGTGGGAGGAGTTAGGGTCTGGCCGGTGAGGGACCTGTCACCAACTTCATTCTGACTTTGGGATGTAGGAGTTCGGACATACTTCGCTGGGACCCCGTGGAATTATATTTACACTACTTTGTACCTGATAACTTTTGGATTTAAATCTCTAACTTTGATATAGCCATGGGATAATATCAGATTCTGTCGGATATTTCAACGGATTAATACCCTTTGGATATATACAATACCATTTGGATAACGCCTGATGGATTAATCTTTTAACTGGATAACAAACAGGATTTAAACGTAAGTCAGTTTTTTAAAATGTATGTGTTTTGATACTGTGGTTTTAACATGACGTAGTTTTTACAAATAATGAAAGTTAAATGTATCTTTTTGTAATGAAAAACGCTTAACTTGAACGACTTTTTCTGTAAAATGAACGATCTTTTGACTTTTTTTAACACTAAAAAATATATAAAACAATGTATTTTTAATGAAACACTAAAAATATATTGCTGATGCAACAATTGTATTTAATAGAACAGTAAAAAATATATTACCGATACAACAAATGCGTTTTAAAACTTGTAATGGTTTTAAATAGGGACAAGTTTTTTGTTCAAAACGGAGTTTTTGTAAAACGTAAGTCTTTAAAACCTGTAATGGTTTTAAATATTGTTTGTACATCTTCAAAATAGGGACAAGTTTTTGTTCAAAACGGAGTTTTTTGTAAAACGTAAGTCTTTTCTGTAATGAAAAGACGGGTTTTCTTGTTTGGCTTTTTCTGTCTTTGACTTTTTAACACACACGAAAGTATTTTTAACTGTTTTAACATCATAAAAATATATAAAACAATGTATTTTTATGTATTTTTAACTGTTTTAACATCATAAGAATATATAAAACAATGTATTTTTAATGAAACACTAAAATATATTACCGATACAACAATTGTATTTTAATAGAACACTAAAATACATTACTGATACAACAAATATGTTTTAAAACTTGTATAGTTTTAATAGTTTTTAATAGTTTTTGTTCTTCTCTCTTCAAAACACTGTTTTGTAAAACGCGACTCTTTTTTATTATTTTTATTAGCGGCCCATAAATCACTCAGAGTGACAATAGGTGCCGCAAATACTCTCTCTTATATTTTAAAATCTGAATAATATTTCTTGGCATAGCATCAAAAACGATAGCGTATTCCCTAGGAGAGACAGGAAATTTTGCTTTTGAAAGAAACTCTTCATATGTTAGTAACTGTCCTTCTGTGTTCATAAGTTGTTTAACTAATAGAATGTTGTTATCAACCCATCTCTGGAAATATATAGATTTACGTTTATATTGAATATTCCTGTTGTTCCAAATATAACAGTTTGTGGGAGAAAAATTATGTTTGTAGACCATTTTCCAGGCCAACAGGGCAGGGCATGCTTGTGAAAGTTGGCTAACTTCACAGGTAACTTCTCAACTCCAAAATCACATTTCAACAAGAAGCTTAATCCTCCCAGTGAATCAAAAATGTATTTGGGAAAGGTGTTCCAAATGGTCTCTGCTTCCTTAATTAAATTATTTAACCATTTAACCAAAAACGAATTACTTAAGGTTTCAAAGGTCAAAACTTCAAGACCACCATCTTTCCTTAGATTACATAAAATATCTTTACGTAAATAATGGGGTCTATTCCTCCAAATGAAATTATATAAGATCTTATCAAGTTTTTTATATACACTAGCTGGCATTCCCATGGATAAAGATAGATAGACGGCACGTGATATCCCTTCTGCCTTAGATAATAAAACTCTGCCATTCAGTGACAAATCCCTCATCAACCATATATCAAATCTTTTCCTTAATTTCTCTACTATGGGGTCAAAATTGAGATTGCATCGCCTTTTTTCATTTTTATCAATGATAACCCCCAAGTATGTTATTGTATTTTTAACAGGAATACCACTTATTTCTGATAAGTCACACTCCTTTAGTGAAAACAAGGCGGATTTATTTAGATTCATTCTTAAACCAGAGACTTCTGAGAATTTTGTAATAGAATTAATTGCTTTAATAACCTCGTGCTTATTACGGAGAAATAATGCCGTATCATCCGCTAACTGTGAAATTTTTAATTCTGTACCTAATGTCAATATACCTTGGAACTGGGCATTTTTAATATGTCTAGCCATGATTTGTGTAACAAGGAGAAAAAGAAAAGGGCTAAGGGGACAACTTTGTCACCGGGTGAACCAACTAGGAACCAAAAAAAATATTGACTCGTTTCCAAGGGGAAGAAATGCCGGTGTAACACCGGGCCGGCTTTTGGTAAACACATCTGACTATAATGAGCACCAGCTGAAGTCAATGAGTAGCACTTCATTGAACCACATGCCCAGGAGGAAAGAGTATAAAAAGAGAGGGGCTTGAAGCATAGGTGTGTGGTTGGCAGCGGGAAACTCCACACGAGTGCTCGAGTGGATTATAGCAGTGACAGTGAGTGGCAAGGAAGGAGCAAGACTAGCAGCAAGGAGAGTGGAAGCCGCTGTAGGATTCGTGTGATTCACTGGGGAAAAGTTAAGTGCACTCTTCTATGATTCATCTTTGGAGAAAACCACATGTGAAGATTTGCCATCACCAGTGTATGACTAACCTGTGTCTGTGGGCAGTGTGTGTCATCCTGTTGACAGAGTGAAGAGAGATTCTTAGTCCTGGGATCATCCATCCTATGAAGAAAAGAGATTCAAGTTGATTAATCGCTGTGATGATAGAGTGAGTTGCAGTGTCTGAAAGAGTGAAACAAACACGTGTGAAGATTTACAAGAGTGATTTATGCACAAGTGGGGTGAGATCAAACAACTGTGTTCTCTTTGAGTTTCTGATGGATGAGATTGACCCATAACGTGGAAGTGAATCAAAGCTGCTGGATTGAGTATCTCCTCCTGCTGTCATCCAGTCCTGTAAGTGTAACACACTGAGTTAATGTTGACGTCTTCACCTGTTCTCTTGCTGTGCCGAAGTGCATCAAAGCTGCTGGATTGAGTATCCCCTCCTGCTGTCATCCAGTCCTGTGAGTGTAACACACTGAGTTAATGTTGACGTCTTCACCTGTTCTCCTGTCTGTGCTGAAGTGAATCAAAGCTGCTGGATTGAGTATCTCTTCCTGCTGTCATCCAGTCCTGTGAGTGTAACACACTGAGTTAATGTTGACGTCTTCACCTGTTCTCCTGTCTGTGCTGAAGTGAATCAAAGCTGCTGGATTGAGTATCTCCTCCTGCTGTCATCCAGTCCTGTGAGTGTAACACACTGAGTTAATGTTGACGTCTTCACCTGTTCTCCTGTCTGTGCTGAAGTGAATCAAAGCTGCTGGATTGAGTATCTCTTCCTGCTGTCATCCAGTCCTGTGAGTGTAACACACTGAGTTAATGTCTGACGTCTTCACCTGCTCTCCTGTCTGTGCGGAAGTGCACCAAAGCTGCTGGACTGAGTATCCCCTCCTGCTGTCATCCAGTCCTGTGAGTGTAACACACTGAGTTAATGCTGACGTCCTCACCTGTTCTTTTGCTGTGCCGAAGTGCATCAAAGCTGCTGGATCGAATATCCCCTCCTGCTGTCATCCAGTCCTGTAAGTGTAACACACTGAGTTAATGTTGACGTCCTCACCTGTTCTCTTGCTGTGCCGAAGTGCATCAAAGCTGCTGGATTGAGTATCTCCTCCTGCTGTCATCCAGTCCTGTGAGTGTAACACACCGAGTTAATGTTGACGTCCTCACCTGTTCTCCTGTCTGTGCTGAAGTGAATCAAAGCTGCTGGATTGAGTATCTCCTCCTGCTGTCATCCAGTCCTGTGAGTGTAACACACTGAGTTAATGTTGACGTCTTCACCTGTTCTCCTGTCTGTGCTGAAGTGAATCAAAGCTGCTGGATTGAGTATCTCCTCCTGCTGTCATCCAGTCCTGTAAGTGTAACACACTGAGTTAATGTTGACGTCCTCACCTGTTCTCTGGCTGTGCTGAAGTGCACCAAAGCTGCTGGATTGAGTATCTCCTCCTGCTGTCATCCAGTCCTGTGAGTGTAACACACTGAGTTAATGTTGACGTCTTCACCTGTTCTCCTGTCTGTGCTGAAGTGCATCAAAGCTGCTGGATTGAGTATCTCCTCCTGCTGTCATCCAGTCCTTCCTGTGAATACAACACGCAGCGTTAAGGTTGGCGCCTTCACCTGTTCTCTTGCCTTTGCTGAAGTGGAACGGAGCTGCTGGACTGAGTATCTACCCCTGCTGTCCCTGCTTTTATCCCTTTTAAATTAAATAAAAATTTACCTTTTTAACCCACTGTTTGTCGTCTGCCTCTTGGTGTCCTCTGGTGTCTGCTCCTCCGGAGTGTGGTAGATTACCCTTGGCCTTAACCCCGGTGACATACTTTTGGCGTAGTCGGCAGGATTACCACTCGGAGTTGAGCGGCCAGAGGAGCCAGGATGGCGGATGAAGAGCTGCCGGCCGCCCGTCAGCCAATGGCCTCTATATTTATGGGAGCCCCGTGGGCTCCGAAGTACAGTGGGTCGGGCTCAGAGTTAAGCTTGACAGACTGGAGGACGCAAGTGGAGTACCTAGCCGGGCTGCAAGGGCTCAGAGAGGCCCAGAGGATACAATTTGTGCTAAATTCGCTTGAGGGGAGGCGAAGAGAGAAGTGCGAGCAGCACCTGAAGCCGTCCGAGCCACTACCCAAGCAATCTTTGAGTTTCTATCCAAACAGTATGGTGATTCCACCCCTGTGGCAGTGTTGCGGGCTCAGTTTTTTAACTGTAAGCAGGGACCTGGGCAGACTCTGCGAGCATTCGCTCTGCGAGCTACGAGAACAGTTCTCCAGGTTGAAGAGTCGGGAGCATCATGGTCTAGGAAATGAAGAGACATTATTAAGAGACCAGTTCCTGTTGGGATTACGAGAAGGTCCAGTGCGACAGAGTCTGAGGTTACAGCTTCGGCGGGATGCCACCCTTACTTTCGAGGATCTACGTGAAGAGGCCCTAGCCTTGGAACAGGATTACAATCAGGCCGTGGAGTCGCAGGTGTGCATGGCTGCAAGTGGAACTACTGCCCCAGGATTGCCTGAATTGACGCATTGGAAACAAGCCTTACGTGCAGAGTTGATGAAGGATGTCCGGGAAGAAATGGCTGAGTTCTCGAAGACTATTCTGGGAGAACTCCGCCGTGGACGGCCAGAGCCCCCGCCTTTGCTCCGAGACCGGTCCTATTCTGATGGAGAGAGGGATCCGGGAAGACGTACTGGCCGACCATTCAGTTCCAGGTTCCAGTGGGATGAGCAAGGGCGCCCAATCTGTAACAACTGCAGGGAGACCGGCCACTATAGCCGCCAATGCAGCTCCCGGCGTAACTCACAAGGGGGTTTTTAGGACGACCGGCCACTGTGGGTCAAGTGGTCGGGACCCCCCGGATGGACCCCTTTGTAAGCTCAGCCCGCGGGACAGCTTGGTGGGACGTTGTCCCATCGCGGAGATTAAAGTCAATGGAGTTATTGTTCGGTGCCTGGTAGATACAGGGTCCCAGGTCACCATGTTCGCCGAGAGTCTATCCAGAGATCTGTTCAATGCCCATCCCTTACTAGAGGCTGAAGTCCCCTGGCTCACCCTGCGAGGAGCAAATGGCCTGGACATCCCCTATATCGGATATCAGGTGACCGACTTTGAGGTCCAGGGCACCACGATCCCACAGAAGGGGGTAGTGATTGTGCGGGACTCCTGTCTAGGGGAACATCGTGCGTTGTTGGGGATGAATGTAATCATGGACTGTTGGGAAGAGCTATTCCGGGCTGGTCCTCTTCATTCTACTTCCGCAGCCGAGAAGCGAGAGTGGGAACGTGTCATCACCGACTGTCGACGGGTACAGGTTGCCAGCTCCCAACAAGGTCGGGAAGACGCTGGTCGAGTGGTGTGTCGATATGCCATTTCTATTCCTGCCCGGAGTGAGGCTGTGGTCTGGGTTCGTCTTCCTGAGCGGGCCTATGGTCGAGAAGAGTATGTCCTCATCGAGCCCCACTGGGAGTGTCAGTCCGTCGAAGTTGCTCGGGGGTTAACAGTGGCCCGTCGTGGCCGGATCGCAGTAAAAGTGAGAAACACGAACACTTACCCTGTCCAACTCTATCGCCACCAACGGTTGACCCGGATTACGCCAGTGAGTTCCCATCAGGTGAGGGAGGAGCAGGAGGTCAGCTTCTGCCAAGTGAGCGCAACGGTGGTCGAGGTTGGTCTTGCAGGGGAGGAATCTGGTCCTGGTCCAGCTGCGTGCAACATGCCGACCCATTTGCGGAGCGAGTCCCTGCAGGGGGAGGGCCTACAGGAAAAACAAACCCGCTGACTCCAGGGTCTGTTGGCCAAGTGGCAATGCGTCTTCTCCACCCATGAGGAAGACTATGGGTGCACTGACATCGTTAAGCACGTTATACCTACCGGAGATGCTCCGCCCAGTCGGGAGCGGTACCGGCCGGTACCCCCAACTCTATACTCAGAGATTCGTGCCTTATTAAAGGGGGATGTTGGGACGCGGAGTAATTCGAGAGAGCAGCAGCCCATGGGCCGCCCCAATTGTCCTGGTCCGTAAGAAGACGGGCTCTTGGAGATTTTGCGTGAATTATCGCAAGTTGAACCTGGTCACCAAGAAGGATGCTTTCCCCTGCCCCGGATTGAGGATTCCCTTACTGGACTGACCAACGCTGCCTGGTATTCCACCCTTGACCTGGCGAGTGGCTACTGGCAGGTGCGGGTGGAGGAGCAGGGCCGAGAGAAGACCGCCTTTACCACCCCCTTCGGCCTGTTTGAGTGGGACCGTATGCCCTTCGGACTCTGTACGCCCCTGCGACCTTCCAGAGGCTGATGCAGCGATGCCTGGGAGGGCAGTTGATGGACTCTACCCTGGTGTACCTGGATGATGTGATCGTCTATTCCCCCGACTTTGACTCTCACCTGTTGCATCTGGAGTAGGGCTGGGCGATATATCGAACGATATTGTTATGCGCATCTAATCAGTAAAGCCGGATCCTTGATTAGCAGTAAATCACCTTCACCTGCTTTCAGATGGAGCGGCATTTACTACAAAGAGCCGTAGATCACTGACAAGCTGAGCCATATCGCGTTAATATCGAGGACATATCGATAGCGATATTTAATGCGATATGGCTCAGCTTGTCAGTTAATTACGGCTCTTAGTCACGACAAAATCTCCTGTATTAAACTAACACACCTGAGAGTGTATATGAGTCCACATTCAAGAGTGTTAAAGTTAATGAGATAATTGAGTGATGATTGAGCATTATTGAAGACACCTAAAGCAGAATCACTGAAGGAGAAAACCGAAATTTCAGGTCACCGTTATGGAGATCAGTGTCTGCTTTAGTTGGGCTCTTGACACTTTTACTTTCACTTTAAACTTTATTTGTCTGCTGTTCTTGGTTTATAACAGTCAAATGAACAAAGACAACTGAGTTCTGATAGTGTTGGTTATGTTTTGACAATCATGCTGAGATCTGAAAAATGAAATTTATTCAAAGTATTTGATATAACTTGTTAACAACAGTTTTGTGTTTCTACTGCATATTTGTATTATTCTTATAACCTAATATATTCTGATCAAAACACTGGTTTCTTTATTTAGAAACACATAGCTCAATAATCAGACTGTCTGTCTCAACCGTGGTGATCTTGTTGCCACCAATCACAACTCATTAATGGCTCCCATCATGCATTGCGGTATGAATAAATTATGATCTGAATTGTCTATGTAATTTACTTTTCCTACTTGAATATTCTACTCGTCACCGTTGTTGAGGAGCATTGACTGAATCTTGAGGTCTGTGTGTGCCTCACAGAAGGATTTTTTTTTAAACAATGTTTGAGAAATTTATTATATTATATTTAACATTCTGGATATTTACGCAGATTCTCATTTATACACGAACCAACCGAATAAATCACAAACATAAATTTAAAATGATGAGTGTCACTATGTGACCATCATCATATTATAATTGTTTATCTTTGTTCATCTGACAGATATAACTCAGATGCAACAGTATATTAAACTTTAAAGTTAAATATATAAGTGTCAAGAGCCCAACTAAAGCAGACGCTGATCTCCGTAACGGTGACTTACAATTTCACATGTTGTCTTCAGCGATTCTGCTTGTGATCATCAGGTGTCTTCAATAATGCTCAATCATCACTAAATTAATCACTTAATTATCTCAATAACTTTAACACTCTTGAGTGTTAATTTAACACTCATATCGTCCATCTGAAAGCATGTGAAGGTGATTTACTGCTAATCAAGGAACCGGCTTTACTGATTAGGTGCGCATAACAATATCGTGCGATGATATCGCCCAGCCCTGAATCTGGAGCAAGTTTTCCAGGCTATGAAACGGTATGGACTGAAGCTCCAGCCAGGGAAATGCCAGCTCTTTAAGAAGGAGGTCCAGTTCTTGGGGCACCGAGTGAGCGCTGCAGGAGTGGCTGTCGACCCGGAGAAGGTGTCCGCAGTGCAGGGCTGGGATCCACCAAAAACCGTCAGGCAGGTGCGTTCCTTCCTGGGATTCGTCGGCTGCTACAGGCGCTTCATAAAAGACTTCTCGAAATTGCGAAACCCCTGAACCAGCTGCTGGCCGGATCTGGTCTCTTCACGGAGCCGGAGTTCCCCCATGATTACTTGGACCCCAGAGTGTGAGACCGCCTTTCAGAGGCTGAAGCAGGAGTTGCTGCAGGCCCCCATTCTGGCTTACGCCGATTTCACCCGACCCTTTGTACTTTACACCGACGCTAGCAACAGCGGATTGGGAGCTGTACTCGCCCAGCAACAGGACGGAACGGAGAGGGTCATCGCCTACGCCAGCCGGAGTCTCCATCCAGCAGAGCGGAATGACGCCAACTACAGCTCTTTTAAAATCGAGCTGCTGGTAGGGCTGGGCGATATATCGAACGATATTGTTATGCGCATCTAATCAGTAAAGCCGGTTCCTTGATTAGCAGTAAATCACCTTCACCTGCTTTCGATGGCGGATTTACTACAAAGAGCCGTAGATCACTGACAAGCTGAGCCATATCGCGTTAATATCGAGGACATATCGATAGCGATATTTAATGCGATATGGCTCAGCTTGTCAGTTAATTACGGCTCTTAGTCACGACAAAATCTCCTGTATTAAACTAACACACCTGAGAGTGTATATGAGTCCACATTCAAGAGTGTTAAAGTTAATGAGATAATTGAGTGATGATTGAGCATTATTGAAGACACCTAAAGCAGAATCACTGAAGGAGAAAACCGAAATTTCAGGTCACCGTTATGGAGATCAGTGTCTGCTTTAGTTGGGCTCTTGACACTTTTACTTTCAATTTAAACTTTATTTGTCTGCTGTTCTTGGTTTATAATAGGGCTGGGCGATATATCGCACGATATTGTTATGCGCACCTAATCAGTAAAGCCGGTTCCTTGATTAGCAGTAAATCACCTTCACATGCTTTCAGATGGACGATATGAGTGTTAAATTAACACTCAAGAGTGTTAAAGTTATTGAGATAATTAAGTGATTAATTTAGTGATGATTGAGCATTATTGAAGACACCTGATGATCACAAGCAGAATCGCTGAAGACAACATGTGAAATTGTAAGTCACCGTTACGGAGATCAGCGTCTGCTTTAGTTGGGCTCTTGACACTTATATATTTAACTTTAAAGTTTAATATACTGTTGCATCTGAGTTATATCTGTCAGATGAACAAAGATAAACAATTATAATATGACGTTGGTCACATAGTTGGTCACCAACCGAATAAATCACAAACATAAGTTTAAAATGATGAGTGTCACTCATCATTTTAAATTTATGTTTGTGATTTATTCGGTTGGTTCGTGTATAAATGAGAATCTGCATAAATATCCAGAATGTTAAATATAATATAATAAATTTCTCAAACATTGTTTTAAAAAAAGAATCCTTCTGTGAGGCACACACAGACCTCAAGATTCAGTCAATGCTCCTCAACAACGGTGACGAGTAGAATATTCAAGTAGGAAAAGTAAATTACATAGACAATTCAGATCATAATTTATTCATACCGCAATGCATGATGGGAGCCATTAATGAGTTGTGATTGGTGGCAACAAGATCACCACGGTTGAGACAGACAGTCTGATTATTGAGCTATGTGTTTCTAAATAAAGAAACCAGTGTTTTGATCAGAATATATTAGGTTATAAGAATAATACAAATATGCAGTAGAAACACAAAACTGTTGTTACCAAGTTATATCAAATACTTTGAATAAATTTCATTTTTCAGATCACAGCATGATTGTCAAAACATAACCAACACTATCAGAACTCAATTGTCTTTGTTCATTTGACTGTTATAAACCAAGAACAGCAGACAAATAGAGTTTAAAGTGAAAGTAAAAGTGTCAAGAGCCCAACTAAAGCAGACACTGATCTCCATAACGGTGACCTGAAATTTCGGTTTTCTCCTTCAGTGATTCTGCTTTAGGTGTCTTCAATAATGCTCAATCATCACTCAATTATCTCATTAACTTTAACACTCTTGAATGTGGACTCATATACACTCTCAGGTGTGTTAGTTTAATACAGGAGATTTTGTCGTGACTAAGAGCCGTAATTAACTGACAAGCTGAGCCATATCGCATTAAATATCGCTATCGATATGTCCTCGATATTAACGCCGATATGGCTCAGCTTGTCAGTGATCTACGGCTCTTTGTAGTAAATGCCGCTCCATCTGAAAGCAGGTGAAGGTGATTTACTGCTAATCAAGGAACCGGCTTTACTGATTAGATGCGCATAACAATATCGTTCGATATATCGCCCAGCCCTACCTGAGGCATGGGCCCATACCTTGAGCGACTATGTCAAGTTTACCAGAATAATAATGAATTGGGCGTAAACTGCCCCCATGATCTTGCATTAGACATGCAGTCATAAAGCCTAAGTGTTCATGAACATAAAGCACAAAGGGTCTATCAGATTGGGCAATTCCTAATGCTGGTGCTTGACATAGTGCTTTCTTCAAATCATTGAATGCTTTGTGGTGAGAATCTTCCATACAAACAGTATCTGAATCTTTACCATGACCTTTCAACAAGTCATAAAGAGGCTGAGCAATCTAGGCATATTCTTCTATCCACGGTCTACAGTAACCTGCTGTTCCTAAAAATGATCGGAGTGTTTTAATGGTAGTAGGTGGAGCTATATTTTTGACTGAAGCCGCTCTATCCTGTGTAATGGATCTGTTCCCTGCACCAATTGTTTGACCCAGAAATGTGACTTGCTGTTTAGCAATTTGAGCTTTGTGAAAGCTGCATTTGTGTCCTCTTTTATGCAAATAGTACAACAATGCTGCCGATTCAGTTTGATGTACCTCGTGATCAGTTGAGGCAATCAAAATATCATCGACATATTGAATCATAGTTGACTGTTTTACCGGACATTCTGGGTCACACAAATCGCGTCTGACAGCCTGATGGTATATGGTTGGGGAGTTTTGAAATCCCTGTGGCAAACGTGTCCACTGATATTGCTCATAGTCAACTGTGAAAGCTAACTATGGCTGGCTGTCAAAATGCAACGGTACAGAAAAGAATCAATTAGACATATCAATTACTGAAAAAATCTTACACTCCAATGGCAAACCATTACAGATTGTGGATGGATCTGCTACTAGGGGGTGATTTTATCAATATGTTTATTGGCCACTCTATAGTCTATTGTCAGTCTCCATGTCCCATTAGATTTCTTTATGGGCCATATGGGTGAATTGCATGGACTGTTGGTTTTAACTAGCACTCCTTGTGTCAGCAATTTTTCTACAATAGGTTTGATTCCCTGAATATCTTCCTTATTGATAGGATATTGTTTGGTGACTGGAGGTGTAGTTCCTGTTAATTTTACTGGTTCGACACCTGTCAACAAACCACAATCATCCCTGTCTTTAGCCCAAATTGGATGATTCTGTAAGAAAGCATATTCTGGAGGGATCTCCCCACTGGTAGAAATTTGTGATGAGGAAATTTGAATGCTATCAGATTCTGAGGACAAGTCTAAAGTTAGATGTACTTGTCTCAGAAGATCCATGCCTAAAATTGCACCTGTATTTAATGGAGCACATAACAATTTTGTGGTCAGTGTTTTCGGGCCAAATTGTATCTCAATGGGCGGGGTTTCATACAAAACAGAATCTTCACCTATTACACCAGTTAAAGTAAATTTGGTTTTCTTGAATGGAATGTTTAAACCTTTAGCTAATTTTGTAGGAATTACTGTAGATTGTGCACCTGTATAAAGCAAAAAGTCAATATCTTTCTCCTGTATGCTACCTTTCACAAAAATTCTTTCGTCATTATGATGGATTACAGGTGAAAGGTAGCTATTCACAGCCCCAACAATTAGTTTTTTTCCTGGTCTTTTTGTGCTGTTAGTAGAGCCTGGACGAGCTGTCCTAAAGTCTCAGTGGATACTTGTGGAACTGCGTCAGGGTTGTAAGCAGGCTGAGGAGGACCAGAATTATGGATGGCATTTCTTTTTGTGTCTAGCAACGTCTTTCTACATTCTTTCTCCCAATGCCCTACTTTTCCACTGTAAGGAAGGGTTTTCCAGAGACTGAATTCAGGAAGTCAAACCTGCAGTAAAACAATAAAAAACTCACTAATCTGTAAAAGAAATCAACAGGACAGAGGACACCGCACAGTTGCTAGTCTTATATCTTCTCTCCATCCTGTATTTCTGGACTCTGCACATGACCTTCTCACCTCCAGGGCAGTCAGGCATGCAAATCTCACAAACCTCCTGTCTCCAGCCATAACAATGACGGGCACAATAAATACTTTTGGTACGAGTGGTAAGGGTGTTTCACTCCCACAGCAGCTGAAGCAGAAAGCAATGTCTTCTCTTCTGTGGGAGATGCCCCAATAAGGATTGTGGATTTACCAGTTGTCATTTAACCCCCAAACTCAGGCAATCATTTGGGTCACGAGAAAGGTTGCTGAACATATTTGGGTAACAGATGTTTTCCTGTTCTTTTGGCATAAACTGGGTATTTAAGGCTACGTAACAGAGCAGTCTTCGGGAACCTGTAACCAGGAACACCCCCATACAGTGCTGTGTCAGTGTTTTCCCGGTGGAAAGCACTCACACATTACTGTGTGTCTCTGTCAGGAATACATTGCTTACTTTTAGAATCATCTTTGAGTAAATGATGTCATGTATTTATTATTTCTGAATTGGCGTTAATTGCTTGTGTAATTGGCATGATACATTTTTACCTGACATAAATGTGAAATAAATGTTACATCTTGATTTATTCTGAAGTATTCTGACGTCATTATTTTAGTAAATTATAGGAGGCTGGTGCTACCGCAAATCTTGCAGGATAGGTCAAACTAAAGGCACAGATGTGAATGGAGCAGTAGGCACGTCCTCTGGAGACCTTTTGATTTCTGTCTATCACTGATTTAGCAAGTTGTATGGAAGTGACTAAAATAAACTACATTCTTTTGTACGAGTGAGCAGTAGGCAACCGACTTAAGAAGTATTAGCTAACCCTGCACCCTCTGACTAAATTCAGAACTGACGAGGTTTGTGTCCGTAAGAAACACGATATGGCCGACGTGATCTCTGTGCGGTATCGGGTCCATAATGAATTAATAACTGAAAGTGTAAGAAACTCTGAATAATCAAAGATCTAAATTAAATCCTAATCGATATTTATGATTACTTTCTAATAAGAAACACAATCAAAACTTGATCATCAGTAAACAATTGGAGTCAGATTATGCGTAGAGTTGATGTACTATTGAAACTAAATTCTAATTAATAAAGTGAACGTCGCAAGAGCGCTGAAAAGACATACATGCATTATCCCTTCGCCCAGCCGTTGGATTCCGTCGTTGGGCCAATGGGTGGACCTTACAAAGTGGTGACAGGCCCTCCGTGATCTCCAGATTGCGAGTGTCTTTTCAGCAAAATATTGGAACTTGCAACAAGTAAGAGGTTTGATCTCCTTCTCCTTCTTCAGCTGTTGTGGCAAGTCAATTCTTTTTGCCTTTTAGAAGTGTTGAGGGAACATTCAGACGCACCTCATATAGACACATTTGTAGAATGGGTCGGCATACCCAGTTAGTCCGGAGAACGCAAAATCCGGTGGGGCTTGATAATTAATAAAACCACATGCTAGGGACATAATAGCAGCAGCGTAGATGAGAAATTATATCCCTTACTTTAATTTTAAATAACCCTTGTTTGCCCACGCAACAAGAGATGAAACCAAAATTGGAATAATTTCATTCAAATTGTATCCTGGGATACTCAACAGAGGGCTGTAAACTAAAAACTTAAATTCTGAGGGTAAATATGTCATTTGATTATTTTGTGCTGCAACAAGATTGCAACATTGGAAATAAGAAAATGATCATGCTGACTTGTGAAAAGATCTTGTGATTTGATGAGCTAAAAGGTAACAAGTAAAAATATCTCACTTGAATCATTTGTGTACAAAATGTAAAGTTGGAAAAAACAGTGCAATGGAATTTGAATATTTCAAAAGAAATGATCTGGGAAAATGACCTCTCAGTCCTAGAGAACAGCAGCCATCCAGAAGTCCTAGAGACTGAAATTCAGAAGAATATGCAAACTGTTAAAACTAATGCATATTATGACAATTAGTGTGTTACTAAAAGGCTTGTAGCCAGGCCTGATAGTTTCACCCATCCACAGCTGGTTCTTGTCCAATGAGAGAATTTAGACAAAGCATGAATTACATCAAATTAATCGCTATTCTTTGAAAATCTTAAAATAATGCTAAAAAATGCATGACTGGTGTCCCAAAATATGGTTTAAACAACACCATTTAAGGCACAGTCTTATAAAACATAGCCTTTAATTTGGTATGATATCAGACTTTGCAATCGCTGTCCTCAATCGCAGTACTATGTTTTTTAAGGTCTCAAAAGACACTGACAAAAGTAACAAGCCAAAAAACAATCTTGGCACCATCAATCAGACCCCTTTGTCCAACCATTTTTTCATATTCAAATAGATTCTTAATAGAATGCAATGATAAAATCTCAGCCTAAAACAAGATAACTGTGTCAAATTCTATATTGTATACACTGAAATATTTAAAGTGAGCAATGATTTGACCCATGTTTTGCAGTGCATTGAATGTTCACAGTATCAGCTATAGCTTTCCAGCTTGGTTTGTTGCTGTGCACACAATGCTCATGGCAGCACAACTGGAGCTGCAGGGGCGAATGCCTTCTAAAAGATCAGGGAGAAGATAACAAGTCAGTATGGACATTTACTCAGTAAAACCCCAGAGACCAGCAAATAAAATTAGTTTTAATTTATACAATTTTCTAGAATATAATTTATATTATGACCAGATATATGTTATACTAATGGCCAGGAATGGCTTTAATCTCTCGATGATTAAGTACTGGTTTAGAAAAAGAAAGGATGTTGAAGAATGAAAAGAATCAGAACATAGGAAGAGGGAATGTACATGTAGGGAGCAAGACGGCAGGAACACTACTAGTGTTGAAATGGGGTGAGGGAGACAATAGATGGGTAAAGAAAGGAATGTCAAGAAAGAAAACTGAAAGGAAAATAGTGAGAAAAGAACGTCTTAACCTTTTATTTGTGCAAGAACCTTTAATGAGGAAAATTACAATGTCCAGTAGTACCAACTAAAGTGATCAACTTGATTGCCATGTCTTGAAAGTCCATCCAAAGCCACAGGATGATTTCATTTTGATCTAATAGATCTTTAACCCAGTAACAAGGGGAAGTACAAGTTTTAATGTTCTCTTGCAACAAAACCACAAACAAAGTGGTGCAAGTGTTAAACTCCTCTCTGGGAATGTCAGCTCACATGGGATCTGATCAGGGAAGATATGTTACTGGACATGTAAGGGAAGTTGTGTGAAATGTAAACATCAGGCAGAAAATCTACTGTCCTTAGGGACCTCAGAGATCCAAATGGTCAAGATTTTGAATGGCACCATAAATTCCTAATGCTAAACAAACAAGCACAGCACCACACCTGGTGATCTAATTGCTCTGAGCACAGATCTAGCTAGTGTAAAAAAAAAACAGCAGCATGTAAAGAGATTTCCCCAGCAGATCTGGGTGTCTTACTGCTCACAACACAGCAGACTGTGTGAGTTCAACTGCAATAGCAGTCAGATCTGACCATTAACACTCAGTTTAATTGGCCTTTTCTTTGCAGAAACATGATCATGATAATGATACATGTTGTTGTAAACTAAAACAAAATTTCTTCTAGTGGAATAAAATCTTAACAGATCAAAGCCATCAGTAACAACCTCCTGGCTTAGGCCATCAAAGAAATATTGAGATGGTACCATCTATCTGAATGCAGTTTGTGTAAAGGCTCAAGATTAAACTGCGTTTTTCTCTCTAGGTCTATTCCCTTTCAGACTAACAACTGATTTTCTTCAGAACCAGATTCCACAAGAGTCTGGTCCTGCCTGCATCAAGCAGGACACACACAACTTGGAGATGGGTGGAGAAACTTCAAGGGGTCGCTCACACCTCATAACACTACAGAAGTAGCTATACTGTATGTGACCTCCCAGTGTAGCACCGGAACTAAATTATGCAACACAGATTATAATTAACTAGACACCACCCATCTCCTATACATAAACATACACAATACACCCCAACACTATGGCAACCTTAGAACATCACTACCTGGCATAGATCATAAGACTATTCAGGTCAAAATTATTCACATCATGCAATTCTTTATCACATCATTCACCTTCATACATATACGACAAGGGAAATTATTTTAATAATTTCTTTTTAACACTTTTAGAGCAGTACAGTCTTGTCAACTTCCTGTATGTAAACGCTGCGATGTGCTAAGAACATGTGCATGGCTATAGTCACACATTAATTGCTTTAAATTCCACATTTAAAATCTAAGTGAGACCTGTTCATCAATGCAACTGGTCTTTGGACAGAATGTTTATGATGTCCAGTCGTTAGAGTTGTTGCAAACCAGGAGGGCCCCCTAGTTTTCAACAAATGACTAATGACAATAAAAAATATAAAAACAGATCTAAAATGCAGGCATTTCTATTGATCAGCTATTCAATTCCCAGTCAGACCTGCATTATTGAGTGTGACTTAGCTTGTACATCAAATGCACAGAGGATGATTTCAAAAGTTAAACTTGAGAGTTTAAATCTCTGTTCTTGTACATTTCATTCTCTAACTAAACATATTAAAACCTTAAGGTTCAATTGGTGATTTGCACTTAAGCAACTAATGTAGACAATTGAATAATTATGAAATTGTGTAGTTCCATGATTCATTATTTGATTTATTTTAATTATGCATACCGCTGGTAAATATACTAGTTATGTTGACAATCATTTGAAAACATTTGTATGGACTGGCCGAAAAGAAGGAACATACTGTGTGGGAAAATGTGAGGCAAATGTGAAGCAATTTACGAGCCCTCACAATTGTTCATGGACTTTACACCATTGTTTTAATTTAACCACATGCGGTTACCAAAAACCCACACAGTGCCCAAAATTATATAACACCCCTCCAGGTGGCATAATCAAAGGGAATGTAAATAAGACTTACACAGATGTCAATCTTGTGATAACCCACGTGACGTATAACATTTCTAATGTGTTATCTGCTTATGTGGAACATTGTAATTTTAATGATGAAACGTATACATGGCTACAGTCACGCATCGATGATTGATTTTCTGATTTCAAAAACAGACTTGCAATTAATTTTCAATCAGACCCGTACCCTCGAGCATGACTTGGCCTGTAGATTGTATGCACAAGATTTATTTACTGCAGCCAGACAAGAGATTTTAGATCTCCGTCTCCAGAAAACACCTAGACATGTTTTACATGATCTTATTGAAATTTTAGATTTGCATAGACGGCTTGCATCAGAGAGAATGAAAGATATTAAATATTCTGAATTACTATCAACATTAATGATGTATACTGGTAAGGAATGTGATGGCTGTATTGGGTTCTTTGCCACTTTCCCTCTAATTCACCCAGATCAAATTTATCTAAGCTCCACTACCATACGTTCTATTGGCATGTAGTGAGGGATCAATTAATCAAATGGGACCATCTGATGAGATATATGACTTTGAAGGGCAATGAAACCTTGTTTACCACTCGCACCTGTTGTCATGAAACATCTAGTTATATTATATGTGCTTGCAATACTCTACAACCCTTTTTCACCAATGATTCTAAGCTCATTAATGTTCAATCATTGCATGGCCATTCTGATGCTGGCCAAGTGTCTCACACACAGTGGTGCATCGTCAGTGAGATGAATTCCTTTTCCTACGGAGGTCTGACCTGCCCTGCGAACCACACGTTCTGTTTGGAAATAAAAGAGGACTTTTCAATGGGACAGATAAACATCCTGGGAAGGGTTCCAATGGACACTGATGTTTCTCCCTGGTGGGAGGACACCTTCTATGAACAAAGTACTCAAGCTCTGGTCAGTACAATGGACTTGGTACAAGAAATCATCTTACAGACTGAGTATCATCTGAACCAAGCTCAAGTGGAAGCAAATCTGGCAGAAAGACTGCAGAAATCCTTTCCAGCTCCTCGACCCGGTCAGCGAGATATGCGTACACCTGGTGGGACTGGATGTTCCGTGGATGCGTCCTCGCCAGTGGAATAATCTCCTTCATCACTCTCTGCCAGTGTTGCTACTTCAGGTACCTTCTCCACACAATGCGCACGTCAACAAACGTGGCCATCGCGCTCAGTCCTTTACAGGTACCTGCTCTAAGAAAATTGTAGCAAGAAGTGGACTTTATAAAATTGTGGCCCCTCAGGATCCGATCTGAATCTGCCCCAAGGGGCCAGGGGTCGAAACTGTAAGGAAGGGTTTTCCAGAGACTGAATTCAGGAAGTCAAACCTGCAGTAAAACAATAAAAAACTCACTAATCTGTAAAAGAAATCAACAGGACAGAGGACACCGCACAGTTGCTAGTCTTATATCTTCTCTCCATCCTGTATTTCTGGACTCTTCACATGACCTTCTCACCTCCAGGGCAGTCAGGCATGCAAATCTCACAAACCTCCTGTCTCCAGCCATAACAATGACGGGCACAATAAATACTTTTGGTACGAGTGGTAAGGGTGTTTCACTCCCACAGCAGCTGAAGCAGAAAGCAATGTCTTCTCTTCTGTGGGAGATGCCCCAATAAGGATTGTGGATTTACCAGTTGTCATTTAACCCCCAAACTCAGGCAATCATTTGGGTCACGAGAAAGGTTGCTGAACATATTTGGGTAACAGATGTTTTCCTGTTCTTTTGGCATAAACTGGGTATTTAAGGCTACGTAACAGAGCAGTCTTCGGGAACCTGTAACCAGGAACACCCCCATACAGTGCTGTGTCAGTGTTTTCCCGGTGGAAAGCACTCACACATTACTGTGTGTCTCTGTCAGGAATACATTGCTTACTTTTAGAATCATCTTTGAGTAAATGATGTCATGTATTTATTATTTCTGAATTGGCGTTAATTGCTTGTGTAATTGGCATGATACATTTTTACCTGACATAAATGTGAAATAAATGTTACATCTTGATTTATTCTGAAGTATTCTGACGTCATTATTTTAGTAAATTATAGGAGGCTGGTGCTACCGCAAATCTTGCAGGATAGGTCAAACTAAAGGCACAGATGTGAATGGAGCAGTAGGCACGTCCTCTGGAGACCTTTTGATTTCTGTCTATCACTGATTTAGCAAGTTGTATGGAAGTGACTAAAATAAACTACATTCTTTTGTACGAGTGAGCAGTAGGCAACCGACTTAAGAAGTATTAGCTAACCCTGCACCCTCTGACTAAATTCAGAACTGACGAGGTTTGTGTCCGTGAGAAACACGATATGGCCGACGTGATCTCTGTGCGGTATCGGGTCCATAATGAATTAATAACTGAAAGTGTAAGAAACTCTGAATAATCAAAGATCTAAATTAAATCCTAATCGATATTTATGATTACTTTCTAATAAGAAACACAATCAAAACTTGATCATCAGTAAACAATTGGAGTCAGATTATGCGTAGAGTTAAAGTACTATTGAAACTAAATTCTAATTAATAAAGTGAACGTCGCAAGAGCGCTGAAAAGACATACATGCATTATCCCTTCGCCCAGCCGTTGGATTCCGTCGTTGGGCCAATGGGTGGACCTTACACCACAATAGGAAGTAACCACACGGGAAGTAACTCTGGCAAATACACTCCGACTACAGTCACATGTGACGCATATCTGACACAAGTTGTGTTACTATAACACATTAGTTGTGTTAAGCGTAACACAAAATGTTTATCCTTATAAACACAGAGATGTATAAAGAAACGACACAGGTTGTGTGTTAAATTTGACACAACATGTGTTGTCCTTAAGTAAACACACTACATGTGTTAAAATCTACACAATATGTGTTGTCCCTAAGCACACACACTACATGTGTTAAAATCTACACAACATGTGTCATTTTTAACATCTCTTTTTACAGGTTGTGTTATTTTCGATTTACACTGGTGCACTCTTATAAAATGATAAAATGATAAAATTATAAAATGAAAACTTATTTACACACAATATTTCGTCAGTTGCTACATTTTAATCTAATTCAAAGTGTAAACTTAGTTAAATCACACGCCCTGTGTTAAGAACAATAACACACTGGTTGAGTTAAAAGTAACACAAAATGTGTTGTCCTTAACTAGACACACAGGTGTGTTAAGATATAACACAGGTTGTGTTAATTTTAACACATCCGTTTTAAGAGTGTATTTAACTAATTTTATGTTAATTTAAGGATTTCACATGAGATTTTTGTTCCAATGAAAGCGAAAGTGAATTAACGCACAGCGCGCGTCAGTGAATTCGTCTATCAGACGCGCATTTTATATTTAAACAGTCTTTGTGCGGTTTCCAGACACTAACGCGATTAGAACAAAGCACTTATAATAAATGACTTACTGCATCAGCTGAATCCGTGCTCCTAATGAAACTGGTAGCCTAACTTTTCCAGGATCTCTTCACTGCGCAGCAAGACGAAAGGTTAGGACGAGGTTAGATCCGTAATGAACTATATGTTTTTATCGATGTGGGCGTTTTCATGGCTTGCTCAACATTAGTGTTTGAATAGCACGCGCTCTCAGTGGGCGCGGTCACATTAGCACCTCATTCGCTGTAATGAGGTGAAAGGGAAAATACTGACATCTCTCTCTCTTTTCATACAGATTACATCAACTGAGAATATTTGCTTTTTTATATAAGGGTCATTCCTGGTATGCGGTGACTTTTCCTGTCTCAATGATTTATATATTCATATTTTCTCTAAAATGAGTCACATATTTATAATAAATGGCTTAAATTGTAGATTTAAGTATTCTTTACAATTTAAACAGAGATAATAGACATTAAAAATACTATTTTGTATTTTACACTGTTTTAATTGATGTATGCATTCAATTATGTCATGTCCTCAGTGCACAGTAATCAACTTCTGCAAAAAATATAAACCATGAAATGACAAAAACCTCAAAATATTTTTTAATTATGTTATAGATTAGGCTAAATTGCATCTAATCATACATATAAATCATGTGAAAATATAGGTCTTTTTCTTAAGATTTTCTTAAATTACTGCGTCCCTGAAGTCATCTTCCACCCTGTTAGTATGTACTTTTTTGCCTTCCAAATCCGACTGCAATTTCATTGAGTCCATTTTCAAGAAGTGATTTAATTTCTTTTACCTGCTGGAATTCAACTGTACAAACTGAGATAAGCTTTAACTCTCACTCCTAATTTTTATTTTAGTTTTTGGGATGTTATCCTGCTTGTCCCACCCTTAAAGTTCCACCCTGTTAGGCTTTGTTATGAAGAATGTTTGTCCTATCAAAAAAATGTAAAAACAAATCTGACATAGTTATAAAAGTTCTATCTATCTATCTATCTATCTATCTATCTATCTATCTATCTATCTATCTATCTATCTATCTATCTATCTATCTATCTATCTATCTATCTATCTATCTATCTATCTATCTATCTATCTATCTATCTATATTTCCTACACTCTAGCATATGATCTCAGCAAGCATATGCTGAGATGGTTCTTTCCATTAGAGTTTAAAGTTCTTTTCCCCTGCCTTTTTGCTTTTCTTTTTATTTTGTTTGTTAATCTAGCAAGTTGATGTAGCCAAAACACCACAAAGGGCATCACTGTCCATTACTGTTCCTTCTTGTGATGAATGTTGTATTTGTTTGTTAATTTAGTTAATTCAAATGAATTATATCATCTTTATTATTAATCAAATATAAATAAATAAAATGTAATGTATTATGTCTGTCTTCTCTAATTTGTAAATATTTCTCTAGCCATCTGAAGAGAGAATTGTTTTGTTTTGCCCCCATGATTGATTATGATGAGGAACCACATAGATATTTTTTGTCCCTCCCCCAAAGGAAATTTGGATTTTTTATTTTATTGTTTTGAAACAATATATTATAAGTGCAGTTCCACACATTATCAATGGCAAACCATGCAGGACAATGACAAAAGGCTCATCCACTGAACACTGGTGTTCCACCCTGTTATACTCCGTTCCACCCTGTTATGCTCCTTTCCACCCTGTTAGACAAGGCATTTTAAATAATAATTTGACAGCAACATTAAATGTTTGGCATACTTTTGTCTTATTTTGTGAGGTGAGGAGCACTAACAGCATATATACGTTTTTGAGCCAATTTTTATTGGTATTTACCATCCTATTTGCAAAGATGGGCACAAAAAGTACCAGTTTTTAATAATCAAGACATATTCTGTTCATCAAAAATTGTTTTGCTTGTTTCAAGAAGAAAAATAAATCTAAGATGGCATAAGGGACATATACAATCCAAGAAAAGCTCATTATTGTTCAACATTTACATTATTACCATGTTGTGATAATTATGTATATGTCCCTAACAGGGTGGAATATTTTCATGGACATGTCTGAACAATCTACCCATAATTATTCTTTTCAGAGTCCCTGAGCTTGACCAAAATGAATTCCTTATAGTTCAACATGTCAATATTTTGGTAGAATGCTAAAAACATGAAAATCATGTCCTTTTTTTCCAACACTTATGAAGCCAAAATGTCACCGCATACCAGGAATGACCCATAAACGACCTCATTTAAGAGAAGAGAATTTCAGCTTCATAAAGAGAGATCTTTCGTGTCTCTGTGACAAGTATTTAATGAGTTACAGCTCTTTTTTCAGACGCGTTTCAGAAAGATTTTTGCGGAGACAGAGTGAGCTGAAAGCGCACCCTATTTAATTTATTTATTTTACAAAAGCACAAGGTTTTGATATTAATAAGAGTGTACGCAAAAAAGAAGACCCTCTATAGTTTATAATCATGTATTGATTTTATTTATATGACCATTAATGACGGAGTATTTTAAGTCTATGTTGCAGCTATGTGAAAAAAAACGATTAAAACGCGGGGACACGTTTTTGTCCCCAGAGGGTTAAAGAACCAGACTGCTGGCACTTCTGAATTAACTTTCTGCATTGGCCGGGAATCGGACCCGGGTCTCCGCGTGGCAGGCGAGAATTCTACCACTGAACCACCAATGCTCGACAACCTCAAACAGACACGTCCTTGAGTGATCGCTAAGAACAGGTAGTGAGGTTATGCTTCATTGGTTGCATAAGAGATGGAAGATGAGGAACACTTGTTGATCTTGAGTTAAAACACATTTAACGTGGGTTACATTATTTGGGGGTTGCAAAATGATGACAAGTTTCAAATAGGCAAATTATTGCCTTTGAGCTTGCATTCGCTGTCAGTAATGTGGATTAGCAGAAGTTACATAACAAAGCTTAGAAGAACCAAACCACTGGCACTTCTGAATTAACTTTCTGCATTGGCTGGGAACTCGGACCCGGGTCTCCGCGTGGCAGGCGAGAATTCTACCACTGAACCACCAATGCTCGACAACCTCAAACAGACACGTCCTTGAGTGATCGCTTAGAACAGGTAGTGAGGTTATGCTTCATGGGTTGCATAAGAGATGGAAGATGAGGAACACTTGTTGATCTTGAGTTAAAACACATTTAACGTGGGTTACATTATTTGGGGGTTGCAAAATGATGACAAGTTTCAAATAGGCAAATTATTGCCTTTGAGCTTGCATTCGCTGTCAGTAATGTGGATTAGCAGAAGTTACATAACAAAGCTTAAAAGAACCAGACCACTGGCACTTCTGAATTAACTTTCTGCATTGGCAGGGAATCGGACCCGGGTCTCCGCGTGGCAGGCGAGAATTCTACCACTGAACCACCAATGCTCAACAACCTCAAACAGACACGTCCTTGAGTGATCGCTTAGAATAGGTAGTGAGGGTATGCTTCATGGGTTGCATAAGAGATGGAAGATGAGGAACACTTGTTGATCTTGAGTTAGCAGAAGTTAAATAGCAAAGCTTTAAAGAACCAGACTGCTGGCACTTCTGAATTAACTTTCTGCATTGGCCGGGAATCGGACCCGGGTCTCCGCGTGGCAGGCGAGAATTCTACCACTGAACCACCAATGCTCGACAACCTCAAACACACACGTCCTTGAGTGATCGCTAAGAACAGGTAGTGAGGTTATGCTTCATTGGTTGCATAAGAGATGGAAGATGAGGAACACTTGTTGATCTTGAGTTAAAACACATTTAACGTGGGTTACATTATTTGGGGGTTGCAAAATGATGACAAGTTTCAAATAGGCAAATTATTGCCTTTGAGCTTGCATTCGCTGTCAGTAATGTGGATTAGCAGAAGTTACATAACAAAGCTTAAAAGAACCAGACCACTGGCACTTCTGAATTAACTTTCTGCATTGGCAGGGAATCGGACCCGGGTCTCCGCGTGGCAGGCGAGAATTCTACCACTGAACCACCAATGCTCGACAACCTCAAACAGACACGTCCTTGAGTGATCGCTTAGAATAGGTAGTGAGGTTATGCTTCATGGGTTGCATAAGAGATGGAAGATAAGGAACACTTGTTGTTCTTGAGTTAAAACACATTTAACGTGGGTTACATTATTTGGGGGTGGCAAAATGATATCAAGTTTCATATGGGCAAATTATTGCCTTTGAGCTTGCATTCGCTGTCAGTAATGCTCGAATGCAAGCTCAACCAATGCTCGACAATCTCAAACAGACACGTCCTTGAGTGATCGCTAAGAACAGGTAGTGAGGTTATGCTTCATTGGTTGCATAAGAGATGGAAGATGAGGAACACTTGTTGATCTTGAGTTAGCAGAAGTTACATAGCAAAGCTTTGAAGAACCAGACCGCTGGCACTTCTGAATTAACTTTCTGCATTGCCCAGGAATCGGACCCGGGTCTCCCGCTTGGGAAGCGAGAATTCTACCACTGAACCACCAATGCTCGACAATCTCAAACAGACACGTCCTTGAGTGATCGCTAAGAACAGGTAGTGAGGTTATGCTTCATTGGTTGCATAAGAGATGGAAGATGAGGAACACTTGTTGATCTTGAGTTAGCAGAAGTTAAATAGCAAAGCTTTAAAGAACCAGACTGCTGGCACTTCTGAATTAATTTTCTGCATTGGCCGGGAATCGGACCCGGGTCTCCGCGCCCGGGCCGTGGATTGTTCAGCTAAACGGCCCTAAACAGTTTCCCATTCATTTTCAATGGTAGTGCTAAACCACTACGGATGCAATATCATTCCGGCCACTAACGCACTCCTGGCGCTCTTCCGTGTTTTGGCAGCCCCGGGATATTTGAAAGTAGCCATTTTCATCCCGACTCGAAGAGTGATACACAACAGAGTTTGTTTTAGTCTACACATTTTCAACTAATCAACAAACGTAAGTAACTTTATTTATCTTTTACTATTAACGTTAATACTGAAACCTTATATGCGAACTGATTCTGAGCCAAACTTTAATGTTACCCCGTCGGCTTTTCTTTCTTTCTTCCAATTCCAATTCGTCGTAGTAGCCTATGGTTTGCTTGCTAAATTACGAATGAACATTAGTTACCTTTCATCATCCCTTTTCAGTGTTGTGTATTTTGTGTTTACATAGCCTACATTTTATTTTTGTTTTCCGTGGTTGCTACGTAACGCTACGTAATCTTACCAGCTTTACTCTGTTTTTTGTTTGTGGATTTTTTTTTAATTCTTAGCTCCCTAACGTTACGTGGATTAACTTAAGTGTTATTGAGAGATTGCACAGATTAAATAGTTCAAAACTTTTAGAATGTTTTCGTTCTAATTATCCATTTTACCACAGTAAAAGAGTACAGCAACAGTATTTACTAGTAGCTTTTCAATAACCATATATTTTCTATTATTGTTAATGTATTAACCTAGTTTTGACCATGATATTTGTAGTGTAACCTCTGTAATATAAATGTAACTCTCTCTCTCTCTCTCTCTCTCTCTCTCTCATATATATATATATATATATATATATATATATATATATATATATAATGTATATAATGTGTGTGATATATATATATATATATATATATATATATATATATATATATATATATATATATATATAATGTATACATACATTAAAAACATTAAAATACTGCTTTTTCTGTCTCTCAGATCAACATGCACAAAACAGTCATGTTTTACCCTGGAAGGGTTCAGGTTGTGTTCTGTAAGGGACCTCTTGGTTATCTCCTTCAGGATCCAACTGATGAGGCCAGGCTGATCAAAGACAACCCATCTCTACAGGACAAGTCGGCACCTAAGAATCAGGAGTTGGTCCATCAGAATGCTCTGACTGTGGTCCGTCAGAGAGGAGGTGATGCCTCAGACATAAGAGAGGTATTGGGCGAGTACATCTTGCAGTTTGGGAAGTACCAGGGGAAATCTTTCCGGTGGCTCCTAGAAAATGATATGGGGTACACCATATATCTGATGAAGACCCTGCATAAGGAAGAGGCAGCTGGAGACTTTATAGCAAAGGGACACAGCAAAAACAGCCTGATGTCGTTTGTCAGATATGCTCACAGCTTTGAAGAAATTGAGTCTCTTCTTAGTTATGTGACCAGAACTGCAGCTGCGCCCGCAGCCTCGTCAGAGGATGACCAGCTAGTTGGTTTCGGGGCTAGTGCCAAAAGCACATGGCAGGAGATTTGGAAAAGCAGGTGTGATGGATATGCATCCTTTGTATTGGGGGCAAACTGTGTCCCAGGGACTCGGATGCACAAGCTGCAGCAATACTTGCGGAAACAACAACAACAACAACAACAACAACAGCAGCAGCAGCAGCAGCAGCAGCAGCAGCAGCAATCTACCTGTCCACCTGTACCTACATCAAGTGCCATAACTCAACTCAAGGGTCAGTTGTGTATTTTCTTTCATTTGATCTTCAGCAGTACATATTGCCATTGTAACTTATGGTTTTACTCCTACATTACACTTCAGTTAACACAAGCTATATTTTAAGAAATCTATTCTGTGAAAATGTTTTTTTTTTTTTAACAACCTGTTGATTCTTGTCTTTCTCCAACACAGAGATGGATGAAGATGTTGAGTTGGAGAGTGCAATGCTGAGCATCACCCCCTCCAAGCTACAGGTGCTGTGTAAGTATAATTTCCTTCTGTTATAAATTTATTGTGTTCTGTTTTCTCTCAAATGTAATGTTTTTAATGATTTGTGTTTTACCAGCACCACCATCATCTTCCTCAGCAGCTGAACTGGGGCGGTCTATGGAGAAGGAAAAAGGTTTTTGCGCATTGGGTTCAGCACTGGAGCACAGTTCTGTTGAATTGTGAGATGAAATGATCTCCAGGACTGATCATAAATCCTTGTGTTCTCTGTGTTCTGGCCATGTTCTGGCCTTGTTCCATTAACAATGCGTTTGCTGTTGGCATTATAGTAAATGTCCCTGGGGACTATGAATTAATTTCCCCTTCATGAATTGATACCTGCAACAATCAGGGTAAGTACTGACTTTTGTCAACTTGTAAATATTACTAACATATGATGAAATGCATATCCTTGCATGTTTTGTTCACATGCCTCCTGGGGATATGTAATTTTATAACACTAAGACAAGTTTGTGAAGTAAGATTAGGTGTTTTTGTCTTTAAACATATACATTTATCATACAGGACCTTCTGCTTCCCTCTCCAAATCACCTGCTGAAAAGAAACCGCGAGTGACACCAGTTCATGGTAAATGCATTGTAATTCTGCCCATCAATTCAAAAGTTTGTCTCATTTACTATGATATTGATCTTTTTATTGTTCTTTGTTTTTTATATTTTCTTTTTTTAGCACCACCCTTGTACCCTACAATACCTGTGCCCATTCCTGAAGAGTTGAAGTTTCTTGTAAAGAAAGATACATTGGGTTCGACACAAGGTGAGAGAACAGTTTCAAATACAGGTGTGTTTTATAGTAGGCTTTGTGCTATTTTGTTATTCTAAAGTCACATTGTATCTGTTTAGCATTTAAAATCCTGTTTAATATTTATAATACCTCACCAATTTTATAAATAATTGTTATTAGATAAATGTTTCTCCGTTTCAGGAGACAACGGCACCACAGACAGCGCTCGAGTGTGCAGGACACTTACATTTGAGGAATGTGGTATAGCTGGTAAGGGTGTACTGCATATAGACTTGACAAATGTAGAATTTTCAATGAAGCGGAGTTAAAACTAATACTGGGTTAATATCTTTCCTCTTCAGAGACCCCTTCCCACGTAGCTGAAGCATCACACAGTAAGATGATTGCTTTACTCTGCTGCTGCAAAATACTACATTTTCCTGAGCATTTTTCTTGTTCAATTGCTTGCGCTTCATTTAATGAATGAGTTTTTAATGTAGCTTTACAAATGTCTGCATTATGAATTTGTTTGTTCTGATTTTTTGATTGCTACTTTTTTATTATCTTAATTTAAAAGAAAGATCTTTATTGTTATATTATTTGTCTATGTATTTGTAGAGCCATTGTCCTCTGCTCCTGATGCTTTGTCAAAGCCCAATCCAGTTCCTTTACAAATTACAACACAAAGTAAGTATCTAGATGATTCTTCAAACATCTGCCTGATTGATAGATTGAAGAAAGTCTCTAGCTATTCTTCTGTCTTCATTTTAATCAGCCCATCCCAGAAATCCTCCTCCACAACTTAGCTATGACCATGATGTCCGCCAATGGAAGTGTTCCCAGCAGCAGAGGATCTGGATGAAGACAGAGCTGGAATCCATGGGTCTATGGCCTGGCTCGGTTCCTGTGAGCAACCCCATGAAGACCGTGTCATTGTGGCGTTTACCACCTCAGCCAGAGCTGATGGACACCATCACTGATCTGCCATCTCCTAAATATTTTCAGCTTCATCCCTTTTTCATTTGGAAGCCTGAAAATGATACCCTGATGGCTCGGCTGAAGAATAACTATTCTCTGCCATGCAATGATGAGTGCAAACAGCCACAGGTGACATCTGCAGGGGTTGGTAGACCTCGTGTGATTACAGGCATCATGGGTCAATACTACCTGTTCTCGTCACGTCTGTGCTGCAAAGTCTGCAAAAAGAAATGGTTTGCAGACAACCCACAGTGGCTGGAAAAGCTCCCCAAAAGATTCACAAACTTGTTGCCAGCAGTTCTTACTTATAAGAAGGCTATTTGTAAATCTTTATTGGATGAATTGCGACGCACAGGTAAATCACCCACAGACATGGCCAATCAAGTAATGGAAATGATGCACCTAAAATATGAGCGTGCACACTTGGCCTACCTCCTCAGTTGCCAGAATGTCCTAGATGCTGAGGCTGGAAGGTATGGACAGAAAAGCATCACAGGATTCCTGAGAAAAGAGACCCAGCCTGCTCCCTTTGGGGAGTATGATGATCCCAGTGGATGGAATGGAGTTGCTGTGTCTGCACACTACCTCACTGACTGCCTCCTGTACGAGTACCAACGCCAACAGGGAACCTTTGGGCAGGCTTTCCGTTCCGACCACACACGGAAGGTGGCCAGGAAGGTTACATTTACATCTGGCACGATGTCATTCTATGCCATCATGAATGAAACCTGGATGATCTTATCATGGGTTATGGTACAGTCAGAAACGGAAAAATCACTGGAGCCCATGTACAGGGGCCTTGCAAACCGGTACAGGATGGCAGAAGTGGAGAAGGCACAGTTCCACTGGGTAGACAGGTAGGCCATGGGGCATTGTGAAAATGATCATATAATTGTACTTTGACTGATTGCTACAGCAGCATTAACATTATACTTTTCTTTTCTTATTTCAGAGATTGCTGTGCAGCGTTCAGAGTGCCAGATCCTCACAAAACAGCACACCTGAACTGGGAAGCATGGCAGACTACTGATGCCATTATTGCTGAAGCCACTTCCAGAAACTTACAGAACACCTGTGCCTCCAGATCTCACTTTAATCAGCACATCACCGTCAAGCTGGACCTGTTCCATTGTATGAGGCGCTTCCTCCGTGAGTGTGTTTCAGAGCACCATGCCCTTTACAGCTCCTTCTCCCAGTTCTTGTCTGCTGCTTTCAGTCTGGTGGATCAGGAAGACCTGAAGAAGCTCAAGGATGCATACACATTTTGTGGGATTCAGCCTGCCAACCCCACAAAGCAGCACATTCGAGAGCACTGCAGAACAAAGATCCCACAGCCTGGAGAACTGCGTGAGGAGGGTTGAGGATGTTATGCACCATTTTCATTTGGCAGCAGATCCTAATGGTGTTCCCCTGTACAAACCCTCTATGCTTAAGACATGGTGCATTCAGCGCGTTCACATTCTGCGGGGCTGTTTAAGTGATCCAGAGGTTGCAGGTCAAATCCTTTACAGGCATGGTGGAACACTGCAACTTAACCACGTCCTGGGCGAGGAAGCAAAAGTTCCAATATGGATCCCCATAAGAGGAACATCTCAGCAGGAGGGCTACCACTTCCACCAGGCTCAGTGGGTCACTGGCACACGTGTCTCCTCAGAGCTGTTTCAAGCCCAGGGGATGACAGGAGTGGCACGCTGGAATTTTCAGCGTCTGGTGGATCTGAAACAGTCAAGTGTTCGGCTTCCAGGAGCTTTTGATCCCTCTCTGATTGCTGATTGCAGAAAGGCTGTTGGGTATGCCGAAGTATCCTGCCCTTCAGGTAACTAACGTAGATACTGGAGAAGATTCGGGCTGGAGTATGTTGAACCTGGATGCCGCCCTGTTGTTCTGGACTGGGAAAAGCACAAGACCAAGACCACACAACCTGTAAATCTAGCTGAGCAGGTTGATCCATCCACCGCCCTATCTCAATACCCATCTGCTGCTCTTGATATAACTCCTCAGTCTTGAGTCAGGTAAACTTTTACAGATCCAGGAATTCAAAATATACTGTTATTAGACTTTTTACCCATAAATTAACAAAATGTTTTAATTTCTGTTGTTGTAGTAACCACCAGCACTCAGTCTGTGCCCACGCTCTCCTCTTCTTTTGCTGGCCGTGCAGCGCCTCGTTCAGAGACAGGTAAGCATGTGATATACACACAAAGTCAGTCCATAAACACCTTTATTTTTCCTTTATTCAAAAAGTAATTACAAATGTTTACTTCCTGTTGTAGTAACCACCAGCACCCAGTCTGTGCCCACGCTCTCCTCTTCTTTTGCTGGCCGTGCAGCTCCTCGTTCAGAGACAGGTAAGCATGTGATATACACACAAAGTCAGTCCATAAACACCTTTATTTTTCCTTTATTCAAAAAGTAATTACAAATGTTTACTTCCTGTTGTAGTAACCACCAGCAACCAGTCTGTGCCCACGCTCTCCTCTTCTTTTGCTGGCCGTGCAGCGCCTCGTTCAGAGACAGGTAAGCATGTGATATACACACAAAGTCAGTCCATAAACACCTTTATTTTTCCTTTATTCAAAAAGTAATTACAAATGTTTACTTCCTGTTGTAGTAACCACCAGCACCCAGTCTGTGCCCACCGCTCTCCTCTTCTTTTGCTGGCCGTGCAGAGCCTCGTTCAGAGACAGGTAAGCATGTGATAAACACACAAAGTCAGTCCTTAAACACCCTTATTTTTCCTTTGTTCAAAAAGTAATTACAAATGTTTACTTCCTGTTACAGAAACCACCAGCACCCAGCCTGTGCCTGCTCTGTCCTCATCTTCTGAGCCTCGTTCAGAGACAGGTGAACATTCATAGATAATCCTGCCAAAAATCCTGTTAGTATGTATTATCTAGGTCAAAGACTGATTATATATTATTGTGATTGATGTAGGAACCACATTCACACCACCTCTGCCTATGAGGGCCTCACCAACTAGCACCCGCACTGGACCGGTGAAGACTGGTGGTAGGGTCTTTATGTTGGATCACAAAAGGTGGACAGCTCCAATGAAGGAGGCCATTGACACCTTACTGAAGAAACACCATGGCAAGAAGGACATGATTAGGCTTGTGGATCAGGAGTATGCGGCAATGGTTCATAACTCCTGTACTGATCCCAACAGCATGCTCCATTCAACCACAAGACTGCACATTTCACAGTATGTCAAGCACTTAGCTAAACTCTTAAACACCAGTTCTTCCTTGAACACAAGTCCAGAAAAACTTTGTGACAGACAGCAACTCTGGTATTCACTGACAGAGGGTAGTGACACTACCAGTGTTCCGGTTATGACAGTCATCCCAGCAGTAGTAGTACACCCACCTGCACAATCTCTGACCACACCACTGACTCAAAAGGCCATTGAGGATATTGTGGAGGAAATAATGGTGAGACAGCAGCAGCAACAACAACAGCAGCAGCAACATACAGAAAAGAAGAAGCAAACAAAGACTTGTCTTGCCTGTGGACAGCCCAAATCTCGGTACAGAGAACGATGGCTCCTCCATCCACTTCTTCTTTCAGCAAGGTTCTGTTAGGTACTTCTATTGTTCCACAAAATTTTTTAAAACCTACAGTGGAGAAGGACTAACAAACCCAAGAATGCCATTCCAAGATTTTATGGAGACCGAGTTCTTTCAAAGGGAACTGGAAGCCACAAAAAAACGTGTTGAGGAGAAAGGGCAGTCGAAACGGAAGAGGTCTGATACTCAACACACTGGTCGCCTGTGCAGATTCTGTAAAATGGAATTGAAGCAGGGCCTAAATAGTCCACATATACACACAGGCTTTCCTGGGGTACCAGGGAAATATATTTACTGTCCTTCCAAAGTATTTTCTATCTACAAAGGTCAGGGCATGGACAAAGAGATGACCTGGAAAGAATTTCAAGACTCTGCTTTTTATGAGATGGAAAAGCAAAGATGGGTGACAGAGAAGGGAAAATGAATGTGGAAAAAAATTATCTTGTTTCTGTAATTGTCTGTGCATATATTCTCTTGATACCTTTTGATCTTTTATAGCTTCAGTTTTTATAGTTTTATACCAGTTTAATAATATATGAAGGCCTTTTGTGTGTGTGTTGGCTAAGGGAATTGTACAGTTAAGACCCTCAGACTGAATGGAACTGTAAATTGCAAAGCAATAAACAGTAAAAAGAAAGAAATCTTGTAATAGTCTTTTTATAATTAACTTTCTTTCACAAATTTCGAAAAAAAATCCCTGATTGTATAATTAAAGCTTTCAAATTTAAATAACATTTATATCTGTTTCATTATATCTGCTCATCTTAATTACGCTGTCCAAGGTCCTGATTTAATGCTATAGCTACTTTGGCGAATAAACAAAGAAAAAGTCAAAAAATCTTCTGACTAACGATTGAACGATTTTGTATGATAGATATAAACTTTATATGCAATGGGTTGTTTTTTGTGTTTATATTGGCTCAGAGTTGTGTAAAAACATATCTCAGGATTGCAATGAGTGGGATTTGAACCTACGTCTACAGGAGCATACCAAAAATAATGAGAAAAAATCTGATTGGCTGTAGAGGTAATTCAGCACCAAGGACAGTTCCAACAAAGCTTTAATTGCATTGGCTGTCACTGAGTTCCAACTATACATGACCTGCCCCGCTTGGGAAGCGAGAATTCTACCACTGAACCACCAATGCTCGACAATCTCAAACAGACACGTCCTTGAGTGATCGCTAAGAACAGGTTGTGAGGTTATGCTTCATTGGTTGCATAAGAGATGGAAGATGAGGAACACTTGTTGATCTTGAGTTAGCAGAAGTTAAATAGCAAAGCTTTAAAGAACCAGACTGCTGGCACTTCTAAATTATCTTCCTGCACTGGCCGGGAATTCGGACCCGGGTCTCCGCGTGGCAGGCGAGAATTCTACCACTGAACCACCAATGCTCGACAACCTCAAACAGACACGTCCTTGAGTGATCGCTAAGAACAGGTAGTGAGGTTATGCTTCATTGGTTGCATAAGAGATGGAAGATGAGGAACACTTGTTGATCTTGAGTTAGCAGAAGTTAAATAGCAAAGCTTTAAAGAACCAGACTGCTGGCACTTCTGAATTAACTTTCTGCATTGGCCGGGAATTGGACCCGGGTTCTCCGCGTGGCAGGCGAGAATTCTACCACTGAACCACCAATGCTCGACAACCTCAAACAGACACGTCCTTGAGTGATCGCTGAAGAACAGGTAGTGAGGTTATGCTTCATTGGTTGCATAAGAGATGGAAGATGAGGAACACTTGTTGATCTTAAGTTAGCAGAAGTTACATAGCAAAGCTTTGAAGAACCAGACCGCAGGAACTTCTGAATTAACTTTCTGCATTGGCCGGGATTCGGACCCAGGTCTCCCGTTTGGGAAGCGAGAATTCTACCACTGAACCCCCAATGCTCGTCAATCGCAAACAGATAAGTCCTTGAGTGATCGCTAAGAACAGGTAGTGAGGTTAAGCTTCATTGGTTGCATAAGAGATGGAAGATGAGGAACACTTGTTGATCTTGAGTTAGCAGAAGTTAAATAGCAAAGCTTTAAAGAACCAGACTGCTGGCACTTCTGAATTAATTTTCTGCATTGGCCAGGAATCAGTCCCGGGTCAACCGCGTGGCAGGCGAGAGTTCTACAACTGAACCACCAATGCTCGACAATCTCAAACAGACATGTCCTTGAGTGATCGCTAAGAACAGGTAGTGAGGTTATGCTTCATTGGTTGCATAAGAGATGGAAGATGAGGCACACTTGTTGATCTTGAGTTAGCAGGAGTTAAATAGCAAAGCTTTAAAGAACCAGACTGCTGGCACTTCTGAATTATCTTCCTGCATTGGCCAGGAATCGGACCCGGGTCTCCGCGTGGCAGGCAAGAATTCTACCACTGAACCACCAATGCTCGACAACCTCAAACAGACACGTCCTTGAGTGATCGCTGAAGAACAGGTAGTGAGGTTATGCTTCATTGGTTGCATAAGAGATGGAAGATGAGGAACACTTGTTGATCTTGAGTTAAAACACATTTAACGTGGGTTACATTATTTGAGGGTGGCAAAATGATATCAAGTTTCATATGGGCAAATTATTGCCTTTGAGCTTGCATTCGCTGTCAGTAATGCTCGAAGGCAAGCTCAACCAATGCTCGACAATCTCAAACAGACACGTCCTTGAGTGATCGCTAAGAACAGGTAGTGAGGTTATGCTTCATTGGTTGCATAAGAGATGGAAGATGAGGAACACTTGTTGATCTTGAGTTAGCAGAAGTTACATAGCAAAGCTTTGAAGAACCAGACCGCTGGCACTTCTGAATTAACTTTCTGCGTTGGCCGGGAATTCGGACCTGGGTCTCCCGCTTGGGAAGCAAGAATTCTACCTTTGAACCACCAATGCTCGACAATCTCATACAGACACGTCCTTGAGTGATCGCTAAGAACAGGTTGTGAGGTTATGCTTCATTGGTTGCATAAGAGATGGAAGATGAGGAACACTTGTTGATCTTGAGTTAGCAGAAGTTAAATAGCAAAGCTTTAAAGAACCAGACTGCTGGCACATCTGAAATTATCTTCCTGCATTGGCTGGGAATCGGACCCAGGTCTCCGCTGGCAGGCGAAGAATTCTACCACTGAACCACCAATGCTCTGACAACCTCAAACAGACACGCGTCCTTGAGTGATCGCTAAGAACAGGTAGTGAGGTTATGCTTCATTGGTTGCATAAGAGATGGAAGATGAGGAACACTTGTTGATCTTGAGGTAAACACATTTAACGTGGGTTACATTATTTGGGGGTGGCAAAATGATATCAAGTTTTCATATGGGCAAATTATTGCCTTTGAGCTTGCATTCGCTGTCAGTAATGCTCGAATGCAAGCTCAACCAATGCTCGACAATCTCAAACAGACACGTCCTTGAGTGATCGCTAAGAACAGGTAGTGAGGTTATGCTTCATTGGTTGCATAAGAGATGGAAGATGAGGAACACTTGTTGATCTTGAGTTAGCAGAAGTTACATAGCAAAGCTTTGAAGAACCAGACCGCTGGCACTTCTGAATTAACTTTCTGCATTGGCCGGGAATCGGACCCGGGTCTCCCGCTTGGGAAGCGAGAATTCTACCACTGAACCACCAATGCTCGACAATCTCAAACAGACACGTCCTTGAGTGATCGCTAAGAACAGGTAGTGAGGTTATGCTTCATTGGTTGCATAAGAGATGGAAGATGAGGAACACTTGTTGATCTAGAGTTAGCAGAAGTTAAATAGCAAAGCTTTAAAGAACTAGACTGCTGGCACTTCTGAATTAACTTTCTGCATTGGCCGGGAATTGGACCCGGGTCTCCCGCATGGCAGGCGAGAATTCTACCACTGAACCACCAATGCTCGACAATCTTAAACAGACACGTCCTTGAGTGATCGCTAAGAACAGGTAGTGAGGTTATGCTTCATTGGTTGCATAAGAGATGGAAGATGAGGAACACTTGTTGATCTTGAGTTAGCAGGAGTTAAATAGCAAAGCTTTAAAGAACCAGACCGCTGGCACTTCTGAATTTACTTTCTGCATTGGCCGGGAATCGGACCCGGGTCTCCGCGTGGCAGGCGAGAATTCTACCACTGAACCACCAATGCTCGACAATCTTAAACAGACACGTCCTTGAGTGATCGCTAAGAACAGGTAGTGAGGTTATGCTTCATTGGTTGCATAAGAGATGGAAGATGAGGAACACTTGTTGATCTTGAGTTAAAACACATTTAACGTGGGTTACATTATTTGGGGGTTGCAAAATGATGACAAGTTTCAAATAGGCAAATTATTGCCTTTGAGCTTGCATTCGCTGTCAGTAATGTGGAGTAGCAGAAGTTACATAACAAAGCTTAAAAGAACCAGACCACTGGCACTTCTGAATTAACTTTCTGCATTGGCCGGGAATCGGACCCGGGTCTCCGCGTGGCAGGTGAGAATTCTACCACTGAACCACCAATGCTCGACAACCTCAAACAGACACGTCCTTGAGTGATCGCTAAGAACAGGTAGTGAGGTTATGCTTCATTGGTTGCATAAGAGATGGAAGATGAGGAACACTTGTTGATCTTGAGTTAAAACACATTTAACGTGGGTTACATTATTTGGGGGTGGCAAAATGATATCAAGTTTCATATGGGCAATTTATTGCCTTTGAGCTTGCATTCGCTGTCAGTAATGCTCGAATGCAAGCTCAACCAATGCTCGACAATCTCAAACAGACACGTCCTTGAGTGATCGCTAAGAACAGGTAGTGAGGTTATGCTTCATTGGTTGCATAAGAGATGGAAGATGAGGAACACTTGTTGATCTTGAGTTAGCATTAGTTACATAGCAAAGCTTTGAACAACCAGACCACTGGCACTTCTGAATTAACTTTCTGCATTGGCCGGGAATCAGACCCGGGTCTCCCGCTTGCGAAGCGAGAATTCTACCACTGAACCACCAATGCTCGGCAATCTCAAACAGACACGTCCTTGAGTGATCGCTAAGAACAGTTAGTGAGGTTATGCTTCATTGGTTGCATAAGAGATGGAAGATGAGGAACACTTGTTGATCTTGAGCTAGCAGAAGTTACATAGCAAAGCTTTGAAGAACCAGACCGCTGGCACTTCTGAATTAACTTTCTGCATTGGCCGGGAATCGGACCCGGGTCTCCGCTGTGGAAGCGAGAATTCTACCACTGAACCACCAATGCTCGACAATCTCAAACAGACACGTCCTTGAGTGATTGCTAAGAACAGGTAGTGAGGTTATGCTTCATTGGTTGCATAAGAGATGGAAGATGAGGAACACTTGTTGATCTAGAGTTAGCAGAAGTTAAACAGCAAAGCTTTAAAGAACCAGACTGCTGGCACTTCTGAATTAACTTTCTGCATTGGCCGGGAATTGGACCCGGGTCTCCCGCATGGCAGGCGAGAATTCTACCACTGAACCACCAATGCTCGGCAATCTCAAACAGACACGTCCTTGAGTGATCGCTAAGAACAGGTAGTGAGGTTATGCTTCATTGGTTGCATAAGAGATGGAAGATGAGGAACACTTGTTTATTTGAGCTATCAGAAGTTACATAGCAAAGCTTTGAAGAACCAGACCGCTGGCACTTCTGAATTAACTTTCTGCATTGGCCGGGAATCTGACCCGGGTCTCCCGCTGGGAAGCGAGAATTCTACCACTGAACCACCAATGCTCTGACAATCTCAAACAGACACGTCCTTGAGTGATTGCTAAGAACAGGTAGTGAGGTTATGCTTCATTGGTTGCATAAGAGATGGAAGATGAGGAACACTTGTTGATCTAGAGTTAGCAGAAGTTAAACAGCAAAGCTTTAAAGAACCAGACTGCTGGCACTTCTGAATTAACTCTCTGCATCGGCCAGGAATTGGACCCGGGTCTCCCGCATGGCAGGCGAGAATTCTACCACTGAACCACCAATGCTCGACAATCTTAAACAGACACGTCCTTGAGTGATCGCTAAGAACAGGTAGTGAGGTTATGCTTCATTGGTTGCATAAGAGATGGAAGATGAGGAACACTTGTTGATCTTGAGTTA
This sequence comes from Hybognathus amarus, assembly GCA_030378365.1. Taxonomy (NCBI): domain Eukaryota; kingdom Metazoa; phylum Chordata; class Actinopteri; order Cypriniformes; family Leuciscidae; genus Hybognathus; species Hybognathus amarus. Next base: position 19,843 of record JAQIUQ010001826.1, on the reverse strand, counting down.
GCAGGAGTTAAATAGCAAAGCTTTAAAGAACCAGACCGCTGGCACTTCTGAATCTAACTTTCTGCATTGGCCGGGAATCGGACCCGGGTCTCCGCGTGGCAGGCGAGAATTCTACCACTGAACCACCAATGCTCGACAATCTTAAACAGACACGTCCTTGAGTGATCGCTAAGAACAGGTAGTGAGGTTATGCTTCATTGGTTGCATAAGAGATGGAAGATGAGGAACACTTGTTGATCTTGAGTTAAAACACATTTAACGTGGGTTACATTATTTGGGGGTTGCAAAATGATGACAAGTTTCAAATAGGCAAATTATTGCCTTTGAGCTTGCATTCGCTGTCAGTAATGTGGAGTAGCAGAAGTTACATAACAAAGCTTAAAAGAACCAGACCACTGGCACTTCTGAATTAACTTTCTGCATTGGCCGGGAATCGGACCCGGGTCTCCGCGTAGCAGGCGAGAATTCTACCACTGAACCACCAATGTCTCGACAACCTCAAACAGACACGTCCTTGAGTGATCGCGTAAGAACAGGTAGTGAGGTTATGCTTCATTGGTTGCATAAGAGATGGAAGATGAGGAACACTTGTTGATCTTGAGTTAAAACACATTTAACGTGGGTTACATTATTTGGGGTGGCAAAATGATATCAAGTTTCATATGGGCAATTTATTGCCTTTGAGCTTGCATTCGCTGTCAGTAATGCTTCGAATGCAAGCTCAACCAATGTCTGACAATCTTGAACAGACACGTCCTTGAGTGATCGCTAAGAACAGGTAGTGAGGTTATGCTTCATTGGTTGCATAAGAGATGGAAGATGAGGAACACTTGTTGATCTTGAGTTAGCAGAAGTTACATAGCAAAGCTTTGAAGAACCAGACCGCTGGCACTTCTGAATTAATTTTCTGCATTGGCCGGGAATCGGACCCGGGTCTCCGCGCTGGAAGCGAGAATTCTACCACTGAACCACCAATGCTCCACAACTGCAAACAGACACGTCCTTGAGTGATCGCTAAGAACAGGTAGTGAGGTTATGCTTCATTGGTTGCATAAGAGATGGAAGATGAGGAACACTTGTTGATCTAGAGTTAGCAGAAGTTAAATAGCAAAGCTTTAAAGAACCAGACTGCTGGCACTTCTGAATTAACTTTCTGAATTGGCCGGAAATTCGGACCCGGGACTCCATGTGGCAGGCGAGAATTCTACCACTGAACCACCAATGCACGACAACCTTAAACAGACACGTCCTTGAGTGATCGCTTAGAATAGGTAGTGAGGTTATGCTTCATGGGTTGCATAAGAGATGGAAGATAAGGAACACTTGTTGATCTTGAGTTAAAACACATTAAACGTGGGTTACATTATTTGGGGTGGCAAAATGATATCAAGTTTCATATGGGCAAATTATTGCCTTTGAGCTTGCATTCGCTGTCAGTAATGCTCAAAAGCAAGCTCAACCAATGTCTCAACAATCTCAAACAGACACGTCCTTGAGTGATCGCTGAAGAACAGGTAGTGAGGTTATGCTTCATTGGTTGCATAAGAGATGGAAGATGAGGCACACTTGTTGATCTTGAGTTAGCAGGAGTTAAATAGCAAAGCTTTAAAGAACCAGACTGCTGGCACTTGTGAAATATCTTCCTGCATTGGCCGGAATCGGACCTGGGTCTTCGCGTGGCAGGCAAGAATTCTAACCACTGAACCACCAATGCTCGGCAACCTCAAACAGACACGTCCTTGAGTGATCGCTAATAACAGGTAGTGAGGTTATGCTTCATTGGTTGCATAAGAGATGGAAGATGAGGAACACTTGTTGATCTTGAGTTAAAACACATTTAACGTGGGTTACATTATTTGGGGTGGCAAAATGATATCAAGTTTCATATGGGCAAATTATTGCCTTTGAGCTTGCATTCGCTGTCAGTAATGCTCGAATGCAAGCTCAACCAATGCTCGACAATCTCAAACAGACACGTCCTTGAGTGATCGCTAAGAACAGGTAGTGAGGTTATGCTTCATTGGTTGCATAAGAGATGGAAGATGAGGCACACTTGTTGATCTTGAGTTAGCAGGAGTTAAATAGCAAAGCTTTAAAGAACCAGACTGCTGGCACTTCTGAAATATCTTCCTGCATTGGCCGGGAATCGGACCCGGGTCTCCCGCGTGGCAGGCAAGAATTCTACCACTGAACCACCAATGCTTGACAACCTCAAACAGACACTGTCCTTGAGTGATCGCTAATAACAGGTAGTGAGGTTATGCTTCATTGGTTGCATAAGAGATGGAAGATGAGGAACACTTGTTGATCTTGAGTTAAAACACATTTAACGTGGGTTACATTATTTGGGGGTTGCAAAATGATGACAAGTTTCAAATAGGCAAATTATTGCCTTTGAGCTTGCATTCGCTGTCAGTAATGTGGATTAGCAGAAGTTACATAACAAAGCTTAAAAGAACCAGACCACTGGCACTTCTGAATTAACTTTCTGCATTGGCAGGGAATCGGACCCGGGTCTCCGCGTGGCAGGCGAGAATTCTACCACTGAACCACCAATGCTTGACAACCTCAAACAGACACGTCCTTGAGTGATCGCTTAGAATAGGTAGTGAGGTTATGCTTCATGGGTTGCATAAGAGATGGAAGATAAGGAACACTTGTTGTTCTTGAGTTAAAACACATTTAACGTGGGTTACATTATTTGGGGGTGGCAAAATGATATCAAGTTTCATATGGGCAAATTATTGCCTTTGAGCTTGCATTCGCTGTCAGTAAAGCTCGAATGCAAGCTCAACCAATGCTTGACAATCTCAAACAGACACGTCCTTGAGTGATCGCTGAAGAACAGGTAGTGAGGTTATGCTTCATTGGTTGCATAAGAGATGAGAGATGAGGAACACTTGTTGATCTTGAGTTAGCAGAAGTTACATAGCAAAGCTTTGAAGAACCAGACAGCTGGCACTTCTGAACTAACTTTCTGCATTGGCCGGGAATCGGACCCGGGTCTCCGCTTGGGAAGCAAGAATTCTACCACTGAACCACCAATGCTCGGCAATCTCAAACAGACACGTCCTTGAGTGATCGCTGAAGAACAGGTAGTGAGGTTATGCTTCATTGGTTGCATAAGAGATGGAAGATGAGGAACACTTGTTGATCTTGAGTTAGCAGAAGTTAAATAGCAAAGCTTTAAAGAACCAGACTGCTGGCACTTCTGAATTAACTTTCTGCATTGGCCGGGAATTGGACCCGGGTTCTCCGCGTGGCAGGCGAGAATTCTACCACTGAACCACCAATGCTCGACAACCTCAAACAGACACGTCCTTGAGTGATCGTGAAGAACAGGTAGTGAGGTTATGCTTCATTGGTTGCATAAGAGATGGAAGATGAGGAACACTTGTTGATCTTGAGTTAGCAGAAGTTACATAGCAAAGCTTTGAAGAACCAGACCGCAGGAACTTCTGAATTAACTTTCTGCATTGGCCGGGAATCGGACCCAGGTCTCCCGTTTGGGAAGCGAGAATTCTACCACTGAACCCCCAATGCTCGTCAATCGCAAACAGATAAGTCCTTGAGTGATCGCTAAGAACAGGTAGTGAGGTTAAGCTTCATTGGTTGCATAAGAGATGGAAGATGAGGAACACTTGTTGATCTTGAGTTAGCAGAAGTTAAATAGCAAAGCTTTAAAGAACCAGACTGCTGGCACTTCTGAATTAATTTTCTGCATTGGCCAGGAATCAGTCCCGGGTCAACCGCGTGGCAGGCGAAGAGTTCTACAACTGAACCACCAATGCTCGACAATCTCAAACAGACATGTCCTTGAGTGATCGCTAAGAACAGGTAGTGAGGTTATGCTTCATTGGTTGCATAAGAGATGGAAGATGAGGCACACTTGTTGATCTTGAGTTAGCAGGAGTTAAATAGCAAAGCTTTAAAGAACCAGACTGCTGGCACTTCTGAACTATCTTCCTGCATTGGCCAGGAATCGGACCCGGGTCTCCCGCGTGGCAGGCAAGAATTCTACCACTGAACCACCAATGCTCGACAACCTCAAACAGACACGTCCTTGAGTGATCGCTGAAGAACAGGTAGTGAGGTTATGCTTCATTGGTTGCATAAGAGATGGAAGATGAGGAACACTTGTTGATCTTGAGTTAAAACACATTTAACGTGGGTTACATTATTTGAGGGGTGGCAAAATGATATCAAGTTTCATATGGGCAAATTATTGCCTTTGAGCTTGCATTCGCTGTCAGTAATGCTCGAAGGCAAGCTCAACCAATGCTCGACAATCTCAAACAGACACGTCCTTGAGTGATCGCTAAGAACAGGTAGTGAGGTTATGCTTCATTGGTTGCATAAGAGATGGAAGATGAGGAACACTTGTTGATCTTGAGTTAGCAGAAGTTACATAGCAAAGCTTTGAAGAACCAGACCGCTGGCACTTCTGAATTAACTTTCTGCATTGGCCGGGAATTCGGACCTGGGTCTCCCGCTTGGAAGCGAGAATTCTACCTTTGAACCACCAATGCTCGACAATCTCATACAGACACGTCCTTGAGTGATCGCTAAGAACAGGTTGTGAGGTTATGCTTCATTGGTTGCATAAGAGATGGAAGATGAGGAACACTTGTTGATCTTGAGTTAGCAGAAGTTAAATAGCAAAGCTTTAAAGAACCAGACTGCTGGCACTTCTAAATTATCTTCCTGCATTGGCTGGGAATTGGACCCAGGTCTCCTGCTGGCAGGTGAGAATTCTACCACTGAACCATCAAATGCTCGACAACCTCAAACAGACGCGTCCTTGAGTGATCGCTAAGAACAGGTAGTGAGGTTATGCTTCATTGGTTGCATAAGAGATGGAAGATGAGGAACACTTGTTGATCTTGAGGTAAAACACATTTAACGTGGGTTACATTATTTGGGGTGGCAAAATGATATCAGTTTCATATGGGCAAATTATTGCCTTTGAGCTTGCATTCGCTGTCAGTAATGCTCGCAATGCAAGCTCAACCAATGCTGCACAATCTCAAACAGACACCGTCCTTGAGTGATCGCTAAGAACAGGTAGTGAGGTTATGCTTCATTGGTTGCATAAGAGATGGAAGATAAGGAACACTTGTTGATCTTGAGTTAGCAGAAGTTACATAGCAAAGCTTTGAAGAACCAGACCACTGGCACTTCTGAATTAACTTTCTGCATTGGTCGGGAATCGTGACCCGGGTCTCCCACTTGGGAAGCGAGAATTCTACCACTGAACCACCAATGCTCTGACAATCTCAAACAGACACGTCCTTGAGTGATCGCTGAAGAACAGGTAGTGAGGTTATGCTGCTTTGGTTGCATAAGAGATGGAAGATGAGGAACACTTGTTGATCTTGGGTTAGCAGAAGTTACATAGCAAAGCTTTAAAGAACCAGACCGCTGGCACTTCTGAATTAACTTTCTGCATTGGCCGGGAATCGGACCCGGGTCTCCCATTGGGAAGCGAGAATTCTACCACTGAACCACCAATGCTCGACAATCACAAACAGACACGTCCTTGAGTGATCGCTAAGAACAGGTAGTGAGGTTATGCTTCATTGGTTGCATAAGAGATGGAAGATGAGGAACACTTGTTGATCTAGAGTTAGCAGAAGTCAAATAGCAAAGCTTTAAAGAACCAGACTGCTGGCACTTCTGAATTAACTTTCTGCATCAGCCGGGAATCGGACCTCGGGTCTCCGCATGGCAGGCGAGAATTCTACCACTGAACCACCAATGCTCGACAATCTTAAACAGACACGTCCTTGAGTGATCGCTGAAGAACAGGGAGTGAGGTTATGCTTCATTGGTTGCATAAGAGATGGAAGATGAGGAACACTTGTTGATCTTGAGTTAGCAGGAGTTAAATAGCAAAGCTTTAAAGAACCAGACTACTGGCACTTCTGAATTAACTTTCTGCATTGGCCGGGAATCGGACCTGGGTCTCCGCGTGGCAGGCGAGAATTCTACTACTGAACCACCAATGCTCGGCAATCTTAAACAGACACGTCCTTGAGTGATCGCTAAGAACAGGTAGTGAGGTTATGCTTCATTGATTGCATAAGAGATGGAAGATGAGGAACACTTGTTGATCTTGAGTTAAAACACATTTAACGTGGGTTACATTATTTGGGGGTTGCAAAATGATGACAAGTTTCAAATAGGCAAATTATTGCCTTTGAGCTTGCATTCGCTGTCAGTAATGTGGAGTAGCAGAAGTTACATAACAAAGCTTAAAAGAACCAGACCACTGGCACTTCTGAATTAACTTTCTGCATTGGCCGGGAATCGGACCCGGGTCTCCGCGTGGCAGGCGAGAATTCTACCACTGAACCACCAATGCTCGACAAGCTCAAACAGACACGTCCTTGAGTGATCGCTAAGAACAGGTAGTGAGGTTATGCTTCATTGGTTGCATAAGAGATGGAAGATGAGGAACACTTGTTGATCTTGAGTTAGCAGGAGTTAAATAGCAAAGCTTTAAAAAAACAGACTGCTGGCACTTTTGAATTATCTTTCTGCATTGGCCGGGAATCGGACCCGGGTCTCCTGCGTGGCAGCGAGAATTCTACCACTGAACCACCAATGTCTCGACAACCTCAAACAGACACGTCCTTGAGTGATCGCTAAGAACAGGTAGTGAGGTTATGCTTCATTGGTTGCATAAGAGATGGAAGATGAGGAACACTTGTTGATCTTGAGTTAGCAGAAGTTAAATAGCAAAGCTTTAAAGAACCAGACTGCTGGCACTTCGGAATTAACTTTCTGCATTGGCCGGAAATCGGACCCGGGTTTCTGCGTGGCCGTCAGAAGTTCTACCACTGAACCACCAATGCTCGACAACCTCAAACAGACGCGCCCTTGAGTGATCGCTAAGAACAGGTAGTGAGGTTATGCTTCATTGGTTGCATAAGAGATGGAAGATGAGGAACACTTGTTGATCTTGAGTTAAAACACATTTAACGTGGGTTACATTATTTGGGCTGGAAAAATGATATCAAGTTTCATATGGGCAAATTATTGCCTTTGAGCTTGCATTCGCTGTCAGTAATGCTCGAATGCAAGCTCAACCAATGCTCGACAATCTACAACAGACACGTCCTCGAGTCGATCGCTGAGAACAGGTAGTGAGGTTATGCTTCATTGGTTGCATAAGAGATGGAAGATGAGGAACACTTGTTCATCTTGAGTTAGCAGAAGTTACATAGCAAAGCTTTAAAGAACCAGACTGCTGGCAGTTCTGAATTATCTTCCTGCATTGGCCGGGCAATTGGACCAGGGTCTCCAGCGTGGCAGGCGAGAATTTTACCACTGAACCACCAATGTCTCGACAATCTCAAACAGACACGTCCTTGAGTGATCGTGAAGAACAGGTAGTGAGGTTACTGCTTCATTGGTTGCATAGCAGAGATGGAAGATGAGGAACACTTGGTGACTCTGAGTTAGCAGAAGTTAAATAGCAGCTCTTAAAGAACCAGACTGCTGGCACTTCTGATATTAAGCTTTCTGCATTGGCCGGGCAATCGGACCCGGTCTCCCACGTGGCAGGCAAAGAATTCAACCACTGAACCACCAATGCTCGTTGCCATCTCAAACAGAGCACGTCCTTGAGTGATCGCTAAGAACAGGTAGTGAGGTTATGCTTCATTGGTTGCATAAGAGATGGAAGATGAGGAACACTTGTTGATCTTGAGTTAGCAGAAGTTAAATAGCAAAAGCTTTAAAGAACCAGACTGCTGGCACTTTTGAATTATCTTCCTGCGATTGGCCGGTAATCGGAACCCAGGTCTCCGCGCTGGCAGGCGAGAATTCTACCACTGAACCACCAATGCTCGACAACCTCAAACAGACACGTCCTTGAGTTATCGCCAAGAACAGGTAGTGAGGTTATGCTTCATTGGTTGCATAAGAGATGGAAGATGAGGAACACTTGTTGATCTTGAGTTAAAACACATTTAACGTGGGTTACATTATTTGGGGTGGCAAAATGATATCAAGTTTCATATGGGCAAATTATTGCCTTTGAGCTTGCATTCGCTGTTAGTAATGCTCGAATGCACGCTTAACCAATGCTCAGACAATCTCAAACAGACACGTCCTTGAGTGATCGCTAAGAACAGGTAGTGAGGTTATGCTTCATTGGTTGCATAAGAGATGGAAGATGAGGAACACTTTGTTGATCTCGAGTTAGCAGAAGTTACATAGCAAAGCTTTTGAAGAACCAGACCACTGGCACTTCTGAATTAACTTTCTGCATTGGCCGGGAATCGGACCCGGGTCTCTCCGCTTGGGAAGCGAGAACTCTACCACTGAACCACCAATGTCTCAACAATCTCAAAGATACACGTCCTTGAGTGATCGTGAAGAACAGGTAGTGAGGTTATGCTTCATTTGGTTGCATAAGAGATGGAAGATGAGGAACACTTGTTGATCTTGAGTTAGCAGAAGTAACATAGCAAAGCTTTGAAGAACCAGACCGCTGGCACTTCTGGAATTTAACTTTCTGCATTGGCCGGGAATCGACCCGGGTTCTCCGAATTGGAAGCGAGAATTCTACCACTGAACCACCAATGTCTCAACAATCACAAACAGACACGTCCTTGAGTGATCGCTTAGAACAGGTAGTGAGGTTATGCTTCATTGATTGCATAAGAGATGGAAAGATGAGGAACACTTGTTTATCTAGTGTTAGCAGAAGTTAAATAGCAAAGCTTTAAAGAACCAGACTGCTGGCACTTCTGAATTAACTTTCTGCATCGGCCGGGAATCTGGACCCGAGTCTCCGCGTGGCAGGCGAGAATACTACCACTGAACCACCAATGCTCGACAACCTTAAACAGACACGTCCTTGAGTGATCGCTAAGAACAGGGAGTGAGGTTATGCTTCATTGGTTGCATAAGAGATGGAAGATGAGGAACACTTGTTGATCTTGAGTTAGCAGGAGTTAATAGCAAAGCTCTAAATAACCAAACTACTGGCACTTCTGAATTAACTTTCTGCATTGGCCGGCTAATCGGACCCGGGTTCCCTGGCAGGCGAGAATTCTACCACTGAACCACCAATGTCGGCACTCTTAAATAGACACGTCCTTGAGTGATCGCTAAGAACAGGTAGTGAGGTTATGCTTCATTGGTTGCATAAGAGATGGAAGATGAGGAACACTTGTTGATCTTGAGTTCAAACACATTTAACGTGGGTTACATTATTTGGGGTTGCAAAATGATGACAAGTTTCAAATAGGCAAATTATTGCCTTTGAGCTTGCATTCGCTGTCAGTAATGTGGAGTAGCAGAAGTTACATAACAAAGCTAAAAGAACCAGACCACAGGCACTTCGGAATTAACTTTCTGCATTGGCCGGCAATCAGACCCGGGTCTCCCACGTGGCAGGCGAGAATTCTACCACTGAACCACCAATGCTCGACAACCTCAAACAGACACGTCCTTGAGTGATCGCTAAGAACAGGTAGTGAGGTTATGCTTCCTTGGGTTGCATAAAGAGATGGAAGATGAGGAACACTTGTTGATCTAGAGTTAGCAGAAGTTAAATAGCAAAGCTTTAAAGAACCAGACTGCTGGCACTTCCTGAATTAACTTTCTGCATTGGCCGGGTATCGCACCTGGGTCTCCGCGTGCAGGCGAGAATTCTACCACTGAACTCATCAATGCCGACAACCTCAAAACAGACACGTCCTTGAGTGATCGTGAAGAACAGGAAGTGAGGTTATGCTTCATTGGTTGCATAAGAGATGGAAGATGAGGAACACTTGTTGATCTTGAGTTAGCAGGAGTTAAATAGCAAAGCTTTAAAGAACCATACTGCTGGCACTTCTGAATTAACTTTCTGCATTGGCCGGGTTTCGGACCCGGGCTCCGCTGCAGGCGAGAATTCTACCACTGAACCACCAATGCTCAGCAATCTTAAACAGACACGTCCTTGAGTGATCGCGAAGAACAGGTAGTGAGGTTATGCTTCATTGGTTGCATAAGAGATGGAAGATGAGGAACACTTGTTGATCTTGAGTTAAAACACATTTAACCTGGGTTACATTATTTGCGGGTTGCAAAATTACTGACAAGTTTCAAATAGGCAAATTATTGCCTTTGAGCTTGCATTCGCTGTCAGTAATGTGGAGTATAGAAGTTACATAGACAAAGCTTAAAAGAACCAGACCACTGGCACTTCGAATTAACTTTCTGCATTGGCCGGGAATCGGACCCCGGGTCTTTCCGCGGGAAGCGAGAACTCCACCACTGAACCACCAATGCTCGTCAATCTCACAACAGATAAGTCCTTGAGTGATCGCTAAGAACAGGTAGTGAGGTTCAAGCTTCATTGGTTGCATAAGAGATGGAAGATGAGGAACACTTGTCTGATCTTGAGTTAGCAGAAGTTAAATAGCAAAGCTTTACAGAACCAGACTGCTGGCACTCCTGAATCAATTTTTGCATTGGCCAGGAATCAGTCCCGGGTCAACCGTGGCAGGCGAGAGTTCTACAGACTGAACCACCAATGCTCAACAACTCTCAAACAGACATGTCCTTGAGTGATCGCGAAGAACAGGTAGTGAGGTTATGCTTCATTGGTTGCATAAGAGATGGAAGATGAGGCACACTTGTTGATCTTGAGTTAGCAGGAGTTAAATAGCAAAGCTTTAAAGAACCAGACTGCTGGCACTTCTGAACTATCTTCCTGCATTGGCCAGGAATCGGACGGGTCTCCGCGTGGCAGGCAAAGAATTCGACCACTGAACCACCAATGCTCGTACAACCTCAAACAGAGCACGTCCCTTGAGTGATCGTGAAGAACAGGTAGTGAGGTTATGCTTCATTGGTTGCATAAGAGATGGAAAGATGAGGAACACTTGTTGATCTTGAGTTAAAACACATTTAACGTGGGTTACATTATTTGAGGGGTGGCAAAATGATATCAAGTTTCATATGGGCAAATTATTGCCTTTGAGCTTGCATTCGCTGTCAGTAATGCTTTAAGGCAAGCTCTAACCAATGTTCTAGCAATCTCAACAGACACGTCCTTGAGCGATCGCTGAAGAACAGGTAGTGAGGTTATGCTTCATTGGTTGCATAAGAGATGGAAGATTAGGAACACTTGTTGATCTTGAGTTAGCAGAAGTTACATAGCAAAGCTTTAAAGAACCAGACTGCTGGCAGTTCTGAATTATCTTCCTGCATTGGCCGGGAATTGGACCAGGGTCTCCAGCGTGGCAGGCGAGAATTCTACCACTGAACCACCAATGCTCCACAATCTCAAACAGACACGTCCTCTAGTGATCGCTAAGAACAGGTAGTGAGGTTATGCTTCATTGGTTGCATAAGAGATGGAAGATGAGGAACACTTGGTGATCTTGAGTTAGCAGAAGTTAAATAGCAAGCTTTAAAGAACCAGACTGCTGGCACTTCTGAATCAACTTTCTGCATTGGCCGGGAATCGGACCCGGTCTCCTCCACGTGGCAGGCAAAGAATTCTACCACTGAACCACCAATGCTCGTCATCCCAACTGACACGTCCTTGAGTGATCGTGAACGGGTAGTAAGGTTATGCTTCATTGGTTGCTTAAGAGATGGAAGATGAGGAACACTTGTTATCTTGAGTTAGCAGAAGTTAAATAGAGCTTTAAAGAACCAGACTGCTGGCACTTCTGAATCATCTCCTGCATTGGCTGGGATCGACCCGGGTCTCCCGTGCAGGCGAGAATTCTACCACTGAACCACCAGGTTCGACAACCTCAAACAGACACGTCCCTTGAGTGATCGTGAAGAACAGGTAGTGAGGTTATGCTTCATTGGTTGCATAAGAGATGGAAAGATGAGGAACACTTGTTGATCTTGAGTTAAAACACATTTAACTGTGGGTTACATCATTTGGGGTGGCAAAATGATATCAAGTTTCATATGGAAATGATTGCCTTTGAGCTTGCATTCGCTGTCAGTAATGTCTCTGAATGCACCGCTTAACCAAATGCTTTCAAATCTCAAATAACACGTCCTCTCAGTGATCGCTGAGAACAGGTAGCTAAGGTCATGCTTCATTGGTTGCATAAGAGATGGAAGATGAGGAACACTTGTTGATCTTGAGTTAGCAGAAGTTACATAGCAAAGCTTCCAAGAACCAGACCACTGGCACTTCGGCACTGACTCCCTGCATCTGCCCCCGGGAATCGGACCCCGGGTCCTCCCCGCTAAAGCCGAGAACTCTACCACTGAACCACCAATGTCTAGACTCAGAGACACGCGCCTTGAGTGTATCGCTGAGAACAGGTAGCTAAGGTTATGCTTCATTGGTTGCATAAGAGATGGAAGATGAGGAACACTTGTCTGATCTTGAGTTTAGCAGAAAGTAACAATAGCAAATGCTTTGAAGAACCAAGCCGCTGGCACTTCTGAACCAACTTGCTGCATTGGCCGGGACTTTGAACTTGGGTCTTTCTCACCCTGGAAGCCGAACTTCTACCACTGAAACCAACCAATGTCTCAACAATCACGAACAGATAGGTCCTCCAGCTTATCCCTAGAGAACAGGTATGCTAGGTTATGCTTCATTGATTGCATAAGAGATGGGAGATGAGGAACACTTGTTTATCTAGGTGTTAGCAGAAGCTAAATAGCATAAGCTTTAAAGAACCAAGACTAGAACTGGCACTTCTGAATTAACTTTTCGCATTTTGCCTGGAATCGGACTGCGTCAGTCCTCCGCGTGGCAGGCGAATGAATATGCTACCACGTGAAACCACCAAGTCGACACACCTCTAAACACAGACGTCCCTTGAGTGATCGCTGAAGAACAGGGAGTGAGGTTATGCTTCATTGGTTGCATAAGAGATGGAAAGACTGAGGAACACTTGTTGATCTTGAGTTAGCAGGGAGTTAAATAGCAAAGCTTCAAATAACTCAAACTGCACTGGCACTTCTCGAATTAACTTTCTGCATTGGCCGGGAATTCGACCTCGGGTCTCCGCGTGGCAGGCGAAGAACCTCACCACTGAACCACCAATGCTCGGCAATCTTAAAGATAGACACGCCCTCTGAGTGATCGCTAAGAACAGGTAGTGAGGTTATGCTTCATTGGCTGCATAAGAGATGGAAAGATGAGGAACACTTGTTGATCTCTGGAAGCTGAAACACATTTAAAAACGTGGGCTACATCATTTGGGGTAGTTGCAAAAACGATGAACAAGTTTCACAATAGGCACCAATTGCCTTTTGCCAGCTTGCATTCGCTGTCAGTAATGTGGAGTAGCACAAGCCACATAACAAAGCTCAAAAAGAAGCCAGACCACAGGCACTTCTTTGGAATTAACTCTTCTGCATTGGCCGGGAATCAGACCCGCGTGTTCTCCCACCGTGGCAGGCGAGAATTCTACCATCACCCAAACCACCAATGTCTGACAACCTCAAAAATACAGACACGTCCCTTGAGTGAATCGCCAAGAACACAGGTAGTGAGAGTGATGCTTCATTGGTTGCATAAGAGATGGAAGATGAGGAACACTTGTTCGCATTCTTGTAGAAGTTAGGCAGGAGTTAAATAGCAAAGCTTTAAAGAACTCAGTACTGCTGGCACTTCTGCATTGGCTTTCTGCATTTGGCCGGGAATCGGATCGGGAACTCCGCGTGGCAGGCGAGAAATCTCACCACTCAACCACTCAATGCTCAGCAATCTCAAACAGACACGTCCTTGAGTGATCGCGAAGAACAGGTAGTGAGGCTTTATGCTTCATTGGTTGCATAAGCGATGGAAGACTGAGGAAAACAAACACTTGTCCACTCTTGAGTTAAAAACACATTTAACGTGGGTCACATTATTTGCGGGGTTGCAAAATGATGACAAGTTTCAAATAGGCAAACCATCGCTCCCTGAGCTTGCATTCGCTGTCAGTAAATGTGGAGTAGAGCAGAAGTTACATAGACAAAGCTTAAAAGAAAATGCCAGACCACCGGCACTTTCCGCACCAACTTTCTGCATTGGCCGGGAATTTCGGATCCCGGGTCTTCCCCTCGGGGAGCGTAAGAATTCTCACTCACTGAACCACCAATGTCTTTCCCTCAATCTCAAACAGATAAGCTCCTTGAAGTGATCCGCTAAGAACAGGTAGTGAGGTTAAGCTTCATTGGTAACGCATAAGAGATGGACGACCAGGAACACTGGTCCATCTCGAGCTCAGAGCAGAAGCTGAATAGCAAAGTCTTTAAAGAACCAAGACTGTCTGGCACTTCTGAATCAATTTTCTGCATTGGCCAGGGATCAGTTGCCGGGTCAAATCCGCGTGGGCAGGCGAGCGTCCAAACAACTGAGCCACCAATGTCTTAGATTCTCAACAGACATGTCCCTCCCAGTGATTCGCAAAGAACAGGGAGTGAGGCTTATGTCTTCATTGGTTGCATAAGAGATGGAAGATGAGGCACACTCTGTTGATCTTCTCTGAGTTAGCAGGAAGTTAAATAGCAAAGCTTTAAAGAACTCACACTGCTGGCACTTCTGAACTGATCTTCCTGCATTGGCCAGGAATCGGACCCGGGTCTCTCGCGTGGCAGGCAAGAGAATTCGACTCACTGCAGTCCACCACGTAGTTCGAACGACCTCAAACAGACACGTCCTCGTGAGTGATTCGTGACAGAGACAGGTAGTGAGGTTATGCTCCATTGGTTGCATAAGAGATGGGAGATGAGGAACACTTGCCCATCTTGAGCTAAAACATTTTCATTTAACGATGGGTCACATTATTTGAAGGGGTGGCAAAATGATATCAAAGTTTCATATGGTGCACACTACTGCCTTTGAGCTCTGCATTCGCTGATCAGAAATGCTCGAAGGCAAGCTCAGCGCAAGGCTCGAGACTCTCAACAGACACGTCCTCTGAGTGATCGCTAAAGAACAGGTAGTGAGGCTTTATGCTTCCCATTGGTTGCATAAGAGATGGAAGCACCGAGGAACACTCTGTCGATCTCTGCAGCTAGCAAAAGTTGAACAGCAAAGCTTTAAAGAGACCGACAGAACGCCTGGCACTTTCGGATCGAGCTCTTCTGCATTGGCCGGGAAAATCGGCCTACCCGGTGACGACCCCGTGTGGCAGCCGTAGAATTCGTACCACCGAACCACCAAATTGTCCCGACAATCTCAACAGATAGTTGCGCCCCTCGAGTGATCGCAGAAAGAACAGGTAGTGAGAGTCATGCTTCATTGGTAGCCCATAAGAGATGGACAGCTGAGGAACACTTGCTCATCTTGAGTTAGCAGAAGTGAAAATAGCAAAGCTTTAAAGAACCAGACTGCTGGCACTTCTGAATTAACTTTCTGCATCTGGCCGGTAATCAGACCCGGGTCTCTCACTGGCAGGCGAGAATTCTACCACTGAACCACCAGTGTAAGACAACCTCAGAGAGACACGTCCTTGAGTGATCGCTGAGAACAGGTAGTGAGGTTATGGTTCATTGGTTGCATAAGAGATGGAAGATGAGGAACACTTGTTGATCTTGAGTTAAAACCATTAACGTGGGTTACATTATCTTGGGGGTTGCAAAATGATGACAAATATTCAAATAGGCAAATTATTGCCTCTGAGCTTGCATTCGCTGTCAGTAATGTGGATTAGCAGAAGTCACATAACAAAGCTTAAAGAACCAGACCACTGGCACTTCTGAATTAGCCTTCTGCATTGGCAGGAATCGGACCTTAAGTCTCCGTGGCAGGCGAGAGATTGTACCACTGAACCACCAAGTACAACAACCTCAAACAAGAACACGTCCTTGAGTGATCGCGTGAGAATAGGTAGTGAGGTTATGCTTCATGGCGCTGCATGTAAGATGGAAGATAAGGAACACTTGTTGATCTTGAGTTAAAACACATTTAACGTCGGTTACATTATTTGGGGTGGCAAAATGATATCAAGTTTCATATGGCAATTATCGCCCTTTGAAGCTTGCATTGTGTCACATGTCGAGCTAAGTCTAACTCAATGCTCTCAACTCAAGACAAAACACGTCTCGAGTCGATCTGACGAGAACAGGTAGTGAGGTTATGCTTCATTGGTTGCATAAGAGATGGAAGATGAGGAACACTCTGTTGATCTCTGAGTTAGCAGAAGCTACATGAGCAAAGCTTTGAAGAACCAGACCGCTGGCACTTCTGATGCTAACTTTCTACATTGGCCGGAGAATCGGACCTACAGGTTCCCCGCTGGTAGCGAAGAACTCTACCACTACCCACCAATCTTTAGACAACCTCAAACAGATGACATCCCCTTGAGTGATTGCTAAGAACAGGTAGTGAGGTTATGCTTCATTGGTTGCATAAGAGATGGAAGATGAGGAACACTTGTTGATCTTGAGTTAGCAGAAGCCAGAATAGCAAAGTCAAAAAGAACCAAGACTTCTTGGCACTTCTGGAATTAACTTTCTGCATTGGTCTCGTGGATTTCGTGACTCGCGGTAGTCTCACGCGTGGCAGGCGAAGAATTCTAACCACCACTGAACCACCAAATCAATGCTCCTGACGAACAACCTCAAAAACAGAACACGTCCTTGAGTAATCGCTACAGAACAGGTAGTGAAGGCTCATGCTCTCATTGGTTGCATAGCAGAGATGGAAGATGAGGAAGTACTTGTTGATCTTGAGCTCTAGCAGAAGTCAAATAGCAAAGCTTTAAGAACTCAGCAGCTGCTGGCACTTCTGAATTAACTTTCTGGCATCTGGCCGGAATTCGGACCCGTGTCTCTCCTGCATGGCAGGTCGAATTCTAACCACTGAACTCACCTATGACTCAAAGCAATCTCAAACAGACACGTCCTTGTAGCTGATCGCCAGAGACAGGTAGTGAGGTTATGTTCTTCATTGGTTGCATAAGAGATGGAAGATGAGGCACTCTTGTTGATCCTGCGTTAGCACAAGTTACACAGCAAAGCTTTAGAGAGCCAGACCGCTGGCAACTTCTCTGAATGAACTTTCTGCACATTGGCCGCGAATTCAACTACTGGTGCTCCCCCTCCGTGGCAGCTGAGAAATTCTACCCACTGAACCACCAATGCTCGCACGACCAAAACAGACGCATTGCACATCCCGAGCTGATCGCAGAACAGGAAGCCAGGTTATGCTCTCATTGGTTGCATAAGAGATGGGGAAGATGAGGAACACTTGTTTGATCTTGAAGTTAGCAGAAGCTAAATAGCAAAAGCTTTAAAGAACCACGACTGCTGGCACTTTCTGAGCTAACTTCCCGCATTGGCTCGGAAATCGACCTCGGGTTCCCGCTCTGGCAGCCGAGACTTCACCCACTGAACCACCAATGTTCGACAACCTCAGTACACACACGTTCCACGAGCCAGCGCCCGAAAGAACAGTGGTAGTGAGGTCATGCTTCATTGGTCTGCATAAGAGATGGAAGATGAGGAACACTTGTCTCACCTCTGAGCTAGCACAAGTTAAATAGCAAAAGCTTTAAAGAACCAACTGCCGGCACTTCTGAAGAATGCGCAACTTTCCGGCATTGGCCCCGGGATCGGACCCGGGTCCCCCGCATGGTGCAGTGCGAATTCCAATCTCACTGAACCACCAATGTCTCACAGTCTCAAACAAGACACGTCCCTGAGTGATCGCTAGAGAACAGGTAGTGAGGTTCAGATGCTTCATTGGTCTGCATATAAGAGATGGAAGATGAGGAACACTTGTTGATCTCGAGTTAGCAGAAGTTAAATAGCAAAGTCTTTAAAGAACCAGACTCTGCTGGGCACTTCTGAACTAGCTTTCTGCATTGGCTCGGGGTAATCGCGACCCGGGTCAACCGCGTGCGCAGTTGCGAGAATTCTGACCACTGAACCAACTACAGATGCTCGACAATCTCAAACAGACACGTCCTTGAGTGTATCGCTAAGAACAGGTAGTGAGGTTATGCTTCATTGGTTGCATACATAAGAGATGGAAGATGAGGAACACTTGTTGATCTTGAAGTTAGCACGAAGTTAAATAGCAAAGCTCTAAAGAACCAGACTCGCTGGCACTTCTGAATCAACCTTCTGCATCTGCGCCGGGAACCGGACCCGGGCCCGCGTGGGCAGGCGATAGACTCAGACCATCTCAACCAGCCAATGTCTCAACAACCTCAAATACAGACACGCCCTCGAGCTAGATCGCGAGAACAGGAAGCTGAGGTTATGCTTCATTGGTTGCATAAGAGATGGAAAAGATGAGGCACACTGTTGATCTCCGACGTTAGCAGAAGTTACATAGCAAAGCCTCCCAAGAACCAGACCGCTGGCACTTCTGAACTGAACTTTCTGCATTGGCCGGGAAATCGTGCATCTGCGGGTCTCCCGCTCTGGGAAGCGAGAACTCTACCACTGAACCACCAATGCTCCGACAATCTCAAACAGACACGTCCCTGAGTGATCGCCGAGAACAGGTAGGTGAGGTTATGCTTCATTGGTTGCATAAGAGATGGAAGCATGAGGAACACTTGTTGAGCTTTGGAACCAGCAGAAGCCAAATAGCAAAGCTTTAAAGAACCAGACCTAGCTGGCACTCCTGAATCCAGCTCTCGGCATTTGGCTCGGGCACCTTTGGAACCCGGGCTCAAACCCGTGTGCAGGCGAGAACTCCACCACTGAACCACCAATGCTCGACAATCCCAAACAGACACGTCCCCCAGTGATCGCTGAGAACAGGTAAGTGAGGTTATGCTTCATTGGTTGCATAAGAGATGAGAAGATGAGGAACACTTGTTCTGATCTCCGGAGCTAGCAGAAGTTAAATAGCAAAGCTTTAAAGAACCAGACTGCTGGCACTTCTGAATTAATTTTTCTGCATTGGCCGGGCAATCAGACCCCGGGTCTCCCATCGTGCAGGCGAGAATTCTACCACTGAACCACCAGATGTCTCAACAACCACCAAACAACGCCCTTGAGTGATTCGCTGAGAACAGGTAGTGAGGTTATGGTTCATTGGTTGCATAAGAGATGGAAGATGATGGAACACTTGTCCACCCGAGTTAGCAGAAGTTAAATAGGCAAAGCTCTTAAAGAACCAGACTGCTGGCACTTCTGAATTAACTTTCTGCATTGGCCGGGGAATCGGAATCCCGGGCCTCGCGTGGCAGGCGAGAATTTACCATCTTAACCACCAATGCTTCACAGCCACAGACACTGCCCCCTGAGCTGATCGACTAGGAACAGGTAGTGAGGTTATGCTTCATTGGTTGCATAAGAGATGGAAGATGAGGAACACTTGTCCACCTTAGAGTTAGCAGAAGTTGAGTAGCAAAGCTTTAAAGAACCAGACTGCTGGCACTTCTGAATTCAACTTTCTGCATTGGCCGGGAATCGTCACCCGGGTCTCGCGCGTGGCAGGCGGAGAAGATCTCACCACTGAACCATGCCAGATGTCTAACAATTTCAAACAGAGCACTGCCCCCAGTGAGTCGCCAAGTACAGGGAAAAAAGTGAGGTTTATGCTTCATTGGTAACGCATAAGAGATGGAAGATGAGGAACACTGTCCACCGGAATCAGACAGAGCCAGAATAAGCTTCAAAGCCCAACTGTGCTGGCACTTCCTGAATTTAACTTTTCCGCATTGGTCGGGAATCAAACCTCCAGGTCCAACCCTGTGCAGGTCTTGAAGACTTTACTTCACCAACCAACTCAATGCTCTTACAACCTCAGTATATTGCCCCTAGAGTGATCGTGCTAAAGAACAGGAGTGAGGTTATGCTTCATTGCTCATAAGAGATGGAGATGAGGAACACACTTGTTGATCTTGAGTTAGCAGAAGTTAAATAAAGAGGAAAGCTCTAAACTACTGCTGGCACTTTTGAA
>JAQIUQ010001825.1:0-123875 GCA_030378365.1 Hybognathus amarus | reverse complement strand
CAAAATAAAACCATTTGTAATGTTTCAGAAATACATTTATTGACAAGATAATTGATTAAAATCCAAAGCTATATTCATTGTAAAAACATTCCCCCGTGAAGATGCAGCAGTACTCACAAATATTACCCACTGTGTTGAAATATACATATATTCATATGCCAATTAGCATTACAAAATCTCTGGATTGGAATGAGTGGAGGAAGTGGACAAACAAGTTTTTTTCAAATCATCATTAAAAGGCTTGCAGAGAATAAGACATTGCAAACAAGTCGCTAATTAGATTTGTGGTTGTATATATACATTTTATTCAATCAAACACTGAAAGTAAGTACAGATTGCATTCAAAAATGTTGAGGAACACAGTTTTAGAAGATGAGAGTCAAAGAAATGTTCCATTAGCTAAAGATATTGTCCCGGAACAGTTGAGTAACCTGGGGTGGATAAGGTTTGTTAGGAACGTAATTTCCACTATATGCTACACTAGGTGCATATGTATTAGCAGGCATGTAAGCTCCAGGAGGTGCATACATAGGTCCTTGGTAGGGGTACATGCCTGGGTAATTTGGATACATATCTTCACTCGGTGGACAGGAAGTACACAGAATGATCCCTCCAAACAGAAGACATGCTGAGGCGCCCCAGCCAATGTATATGGATGCCCCAAGCTCCCTCTTTTGTGTCTCGATTGTGAGAACATTCTGGAAATCTGAGATGGTTACAGCTGACGACCAGCAGACCGGAATAAGACAGGCGACTCCGGCTACAATGCAGAGGATGCCACCCAGGATCAGCACTTTAGCCATGGAGGACTCTTTCTTCAGACAGCTACTGCACTGGCCACCCACAAACGTCAGTAACATCCCAATGGCGCCGATCACTATCGCGATGATGGTCAGCGCACGTGCCGCTTGGCAAGTCCTGGGTCAGTCGCATTATTGAGTCTTGGATTTTACACTGCATCTGTCCTGTGCTCTGCATTACACAGTTCATCCACAAGCCGTCCCACACAATCTGTCCAGAGACGATGTTGGCGCCAATGTACGAAGTGACGCGCCACAATGGGATGCCACAACAGACACATATACCAACAAATCCAATGAAGCACAGGGTCTGCCCAGTAACCTCTTCAGCAATCCTTCCCATGGTGTTGTCACAATCAAAATCAGCTGTTGGTCTGGTCTGTAATCCATGAGTGTGTGAGAAACAAGCAGGAAGTGATGGCCTGTTTGACACAGATCCTCATTTGGGAGGAGTCTTGCAGAGCTGTTTGTTTTAAACCTGCTGAACAAGATTCTTAAAATATGCAGCCATTCCATGAAGATCTGCATTTGGTACAATACATGCTTTCCAAACCATTTCAGGGTCAAAGATTTGAAGATTCTCTCAGATGAGAGGAAATTAATTACAAATGAACAAATAGTGTTTAACACAAGATTTGAAATGAAATGAATATTTGAAAGAGGTCAAATGTTGTAAAAACTGTTTATTATTACAGTATAGAGGGTATGCGCGGTATGGGTATGTTTTCAGTGTCAATTCCGCGAAAAACAAACATAACACATATAAAGTGGGAAAGAGCTTTGCGATTGACTGTACAACTAGATTTGACAAAAAAATCAGAGGTATATTTTTACAGACTGCTATAGAAAGAAGAGCAAATGGATCGCTGCAATTCACAGAAACAACTGGACTCCAGTCAGCGAAAGGTGGATTTGCAGTTATCATTTTGTGTCAATATGCTGAATTTAGGTGTACCATACCCATATATTTTGTATTGTTATATATATTAACAACTCATCAATTAAATATTTATCATTGCATATTCTGCATTATATTATGTTCTTTAATAAACACTGACCAAAAATAAAATATATATATAATATATATATATTTTTTTTTTAATTTTTTATATATATATATAAAAGCATTCACCGGCAAATTTGCTTTATGTTTAGGTCTATATTGCTTTTATTTCCCCGGTGGCAAAATCAAGCAAACATAAATGTCAGGCAACACGATTCCTGGCTGCGTGTCAATATCCATCATGCGATCACTGGATCTTTGGTAAGTTGTAAGGAACACTATATTCAGTCCAACATTAGTTTAGATTGATAAAATTGTTCGTTTTAGTCGCATTTTCCCCTATTAAATCCAGTCACGCAGCAGATCTTTTACCGCTCAGTCAGGCTGAGGGGGGTTATTCCTGCGGGAAAATGACATCAATGCATTCCCTCTATTACTAATTTGTAAAAAAAAAAAAAAAATTGTCTTGAGCTAAAGCAGTGTTTTACAGACAAGGTAACCGCTAGTTTTTAGAATGTTTACACTTTATTTTGGGTTACAAAGTTATAGCATAAGACTTATTGTAAGTGCCCTCTAGGATCTTAACAGAGTGTCTATAATTTGGACCCATTAGTCAGTACAAGCCTTGAGTTTCCATCACTGAAATTAGAAGCTCACTAATAATGTGCAGTTAAAACTGTCTTTGCTCAGTTAAAAGAGCAATGACACTCCAATGAATGTGAAAAATGAAAATATTGTATATTAAAGAGGCCAGTGCATACTTCACTATACACAGATCCAAGAGAGAAATATTCTGACATTTTGATGATTAGGCTTCAGAATTTGTCATCAGATTGAAATGTATTATTATTATTTTTTTTATTATTTTTAGAGAAAACATTGTGAAAGTATATTGGAAGTGGGCTGTTGCCCAAGAGTTTTTAAAACTTGTATGAACTGATATATGCTTTAATTAATACCAGTCTGAAGACTTGAAATATGTTATTTATTGATGGTAGTACATTATGACCAAAAAAAAAAAAAAAAAAAAAAAAACAGAATACACATGACAAATTACCGAAGAATACAAAAAAAGGTATTATTGTAAGCATTTTAAATAAACCCCCCATCCATTTAAGGTGTACATTTTAGCAATTCAAACATTCCCAGATGATCAAAGCCATGATGTGTCTAACACTTTGACCAAAGGTTTTTGCTACTGGAATGCCAACATATAAAAGAACATCATTTTGCAGAATTATCTCTTCCAGAAGATATTCATTGCTAGGGAGATTGAAAATGTTACACTGTTAAAAAATCCCCCGAGTGATTATACAGATGAATTGTTGACAAACAGTGATTCGATCTGTGCATTTTTCGAGTGCATTTTAAGGCCAGTCATGTGGGTTCTGCATCTCAGACAAATTCTCTTGTTGAACTGGACCTCACAGCGGAGAACTTAGGGTTGTAGATGCGTTCTTGCTTTGGCGGGCAGCTCAACAAAGTATTCCTCCTCCTAGTAAGAGCAACCCAGCAGCACCCCAGCGATATACAGAGCTGCACCCAACTCTCTCCGCTGGGCCTCTATCATCATCGGATTATAGAAGTTCTGATGATCGTGTTTGCTGACCATGAAACTGGGATCAGACAAAGAAGTCCAGAGACAAGGAAGAAAATTCCTGGAATGACTACGCCTTTGCTTTAGACCCTGGGTCCTCAATACAGTTGGTGCACTTCCCACCAGCCATAGAAATGATAATTCCAAAGAGTCCGGTCAAAATGGAAATGATGATCATGGCCCGGCCGGCTTCGAAGGTCAGAACTGAAGCGCCAGCATGGAGTCGTAGACTTTACACTGCATTTGTCCAGTGCTCTGCACCACACAGGTCATCCACATGCCCTCCCAGATGATCTGTGCTGTGACAAGTGTTGGCTCCAATAAACGCAGACACCCTCCACTGGGGCAAAGCACACACGACAATGACCCCCAGCCAACCCAGCATGGCTGTGACCATGCCCATAATCTGAAGTCCTTGGGAGACCATGTTTTTAAATCACAGGCCTGCCTTTACAGTGATAAAGAAGCCAAAAGTGTGCAAACCAGACATGTTTTCTCTTTATAGGAAAAGTGTGAAAGGGCGGAGTTTGGTTGTCCTGAGTTGATGATTTCTGGAGAGCCCCTATGCTTTCCCATTTGGCTGCTTACACTATAAACACAAAACAAGAGCAACTGACAAAGCACAGCAACACTTTGAGGTTCTTCAAGGTCAGTTAAACAATTACTTTTCAAAATGACCTTGCATTAAAGCTACTGTGAAAAGATATGGCCATGGGTGATTATGGTTAGAAATATTTCATGTTCCTCACCATTTTATGATGGTAGATGATACAACAAACAAAATTGCAAGAAATCATACAAAAATGCACGCCAACCATAAATTCCCTTATCCTAACTTCTAAACCTAACCATGATTGTAACAGGGAAAACAATGAAAATGTATTTGCATGATAATAACTGTACTCTAAAAAAATGCAGGGTTGTTAAACAGGATGGGCGGGTGGCGTGATTTCTGATGAGAAACCACCAGTGTGTTCAGCACCGGTCTCCGTATCCTCCACGGTGGAGCTTCGGAGGCATCAAATGAGGAGAAACAACAGGAGAGACAAGGACGAGAGAGGACTAGGCCTGGCTTTACGTGTAGGTGTCTTTGTTTCCACAGTATTTTCAATTTTGACATTTTTCAGTCAAACCGTTGTTGTCTACCAGTCATACACTGGAGGCTAAGGGGGTCCACGTCAAAGAGCATGCACAGAGAAGTCAAAATTAAACATGATTTAATGACTCGTAAATGTAAGTACACATTGATGGCCTAAGACACAAAATGAGCAGTTTTTGTGAGAAAACGTCAAGTGATCTGAATCAGTTGTGCAATGTCCAACTGAACCGAACTGAATCAGTTCAATGTCGTCTTCCATTGCGGTTTCCCGTATATGTAAATATGTTTAGTGAAAGGTAAAACTTCCGAAATCTCTGTATAAACAAAGAGTGACGTAGGCGCGCAAGCGATCACTTCCGGCGCATGCGCAGACCGAAGCGCCCGTGCCAACAGATCATTTTGTCATGGCTATGATTACAAGAGGTAAAAACGGTATAAATACTGTTTGTTTTCTCACACAAACCGCTCGTTTCGTGTCTTAGGCCATCAATGTGTACTTACATTTACGAGTCATTAAATCATGTTTAATTTTGACTTCTCTGTGCATGCTCTTTGAGGTGCACCCAGGGTGGACCCCCTTAGCCTCCAGTGTATGACTGATAGACAAGCAACGGTTTAACCGAAAAATATCAAAATTGAAAATACTGTGGAAACAAAGACACCTACATCTTAGATGCCCTTGAGGTATGCTAAAACATATCAAAAATTTATTTCAAAGTGAACTATCCCTTTAATATCTGACAACTCTTTATAGTGATGCTCCTCCAACAGACACTCTACTGACTATAAGTAACATAGCAACTACATGTCAACTTATTCTTTTCCCCAGCCCTACCCTGCTTCGACTTAATACTCTACTAATACTCTAATGAGAGTTAGTAGACCTGTAGGTGCAACATTACTTAAAGTCAACTGAATGTGTTAAAGGGACCATCCAAATAAAGTGAAACCTGATGCAGTCCACCATGAGGGGCTGCCGCCTTTACTTTCATTTTGTATTTATTTATTTTATGATTATTAAAGTTTATTAAACATTCGCCAGTTCCCGCCTCCTTCTTCCCATAACAACTAATCACTTATACATAAAAGGTTCACTTATAAATCAAAACTTTAAGACAGAAAGAAAATATTTACCCACTTGCATCTTTGTTTGGAGTGTAAATACATGTATGTATATATATGTATATGTTATATACAGTATATAAGCAAATACAGAAACTCAACTTTATTTCTAAAGCGCCTTATACAATATAGATTTCACAGCAGCTTCACAATAAAAACAACTTCAAATTCTGCTGTAAAGCAGCTCTAACAAGCCAATAGTGTCATTATTCAGCTCAAGTTCAGTATTGCTTAAGTTTAGTTACATGTGTGTAAAATTCATCATTTGAGCCATTTGACCATACTGTACATACTAGGCTTGCTTTAACATTCAATTTAATATTTAAAAATAATATCTGCCTACATTGACACTATTATACAAGAACATTATACAATAACTGAACTGAGCTGGACATCACAGTTTACCCCAGAGTGGCTTTATATATATATATATATATATATATATATATATATATATAATATATATATATATATATATATATATATATATATATATATATATATAAACCTCACAAATTGCTTAAAGTAATATTACCCACTTATGTATCAGATAATTTATTGAGAACAGAACCGTTCTTTAAATAGTAAACATTTAAATGGGTTTGCTAGATTCATTTATAAATAATAGACAAGCAAAATGCAAAAATCCACTTTTAACTGTGTGTAATGAGGCACAAGACACTAATCTGAGTGTTTGTAACGAATTTATTTGTTGCAATGCACATATTTGAAATGTTTTCTAGCTCAAATCTGTCACAATTTTAAAACACAATATGAATACATTTACATTTGATATAAATTCTTAACAGTTTAGACTCATCCTCAGAGTGAGAAGCCAGTCAGCAAAGTTAAGAAGAGATATTTACAGTGTTCTTTGGCTGGAGAGTTCTGTTCAGACACATTCACACTGATACATTTCACCATTCCTGTCATATCTTGGAGAGCTGAGGGCTAATTCAACCATTTGGTCAGTGATAGAGTGTTCGCATGCATGGTCAGTTGTTACACCACAGCTGACCAAGGGACAACGTTCACAAATTGGGCAGTTTGGATGTCACTATTTGCAGTGCTTTTTGGCTCCTCTTCACACATACCCTTTGGTTCCTCCAGGCCGAGCAGTGTACTTCGTGATGTACTGATCCCGAGGGTGGGCAATTTGCACAAAGCAGTGAGCCGCCAATAACCAGCAGTGCCGAAGCAGCCCACCCAATGAACAGCGAAGCTCCCAACTCTTTCTTTTGTGCACTGATGGTTAACGGGTTGTAGAAGTCCCTTATTATTGTGTTGGCGGTCCAGCAGACTGGAATCAAACACAGAATCCCAGCGACAATGAAGATGGCTCCTGAAATAATGCCAACTTTGGCCTTGGCTGTCTCATCTTCAATGCAGTTGGTGCATTTCCCTCCAGCCGCCGCTGAGCAGGATCCCAACAACACCCACCAGGATGGAGATAATACACAAGGCACGGGCCGCCTGCAGGTCTGAGCTGAGGGCCAGCATTGAGTCGTAGACTTTACACTGCATCTGGCCAGTGCTCTGCACCACACAGCTCATCCAGATTCCTTCCCAGGTGATCTGCGCTGTGACGATGTTCTGTCCGATGAAAGCCGTGACAAGCCACATAGGGAGAATGCAAACCACAATCACCCCCATCCAGCCAATGACAGCCAGGCCAATGCCCAGCATCTGTAACCCTGCTGAGACCATGGTGGACGCTTCTTTGCTTGTGCGTTGAAGTCAAAGAGAGTGAAAGAAACAGTCTGCTTCACTCTTTAGAGCCAATTTTGTGAACATGGGAATAAAGCAGGCTCTTTTATGTGACGGGGAACAAGGAGGGGCAGCAGGGAATCACTCACAGGCACACCGTCACCATGATTCGCCCCCTGGCCTTCGCTGTCATCGAGCAAGCAAATCCCAGGGCGGGTCTTAACTCATGCTCGCATTAGGCTGGACTTCTTTAGGGCATTTTATGAATCATTAGTTATTCATAGTTTTTGTGGAAAATAACATGATTCATGGTTCAACAATAGGAGTGATCCATAAATGAAGATTAAAGAAGCAAGGCAGACACAAAAATGTAATACACAGAAGGCACATGAATGGTTTTGAAAGATAAAGTAACATTATGAACTCTAGGCAAAACGTTTAAACATTTAAATTGTACAAAGAATTGTACAAATATTCGATTCGGCCTCTGAAACACACCCAAAACACTCCTAATTTTGATTCACTGCATGTCTTTTGTCTTCACTAATTGTAGCTGTTTTAGCTTAAAGATGATTTTCCATAATGCAAAAGATACCACACATTTATACTTAGGCATAATCATGTGACCATTATATGCAGTTTTAGTAATGTTTTAGACAAATGATTTAATGAAATCAGTCATCTCGAGCAAAGCGTACTTCATGCCACCCTCTCACCAAGACTTTTTTAATCTCACAAAAAGACATTCAAAAAGGCAGTTGCTTAAATTACTGTAGATCAGGGTTCCCCAAACTCGGTCCTGGAGAGTTTAGCTCCAACCCTGATCAAACACACCTGAGTAAGCTAATCAAGGTCTTCAGGATCAGTAGAAACTCACAGGTAGGTGTGTTTGATCAGGGTTGGAGCTAAACTCTCCAGGACAGAGTTTGGGGAACCCTGAATTAGATTAAAACAGTTACTATTTGAAGCTCCACAATCTTCCATTATTGAAATATTTCATATTTTTACTAAATAGTCCAATTTCTAAAGAAAGGGGAAAAATCAGTAAAATGCTGACCTGGTTTCCAATGTCCAGAGAAAGG
This sequence comes from Hybognathus amarus, assembly GCA_030378365.1. Classification (NCBI taxonomy): domain Eukaryota; kingdom Metazoa; phylum Chordata; class Actinopteri; order Cypriniformes; family Leuciscidae; genus Hybognathus; species Hybognathus amarus. Next base: position 115,465 of record JAQIUQ010001825.1, on the reverse strand, counting down.
AGGAATCTTTCCTAACGCCACTGCTGCGCTATATAGTTAAAAGAGCGAAAATGCGTTTGCTGTCCAAGGGTTCGCAGGGAACAGACATTAGAAGCACATGGTGAAGGGATGAAAATCAATCTCAGGTGTTTGCTGTGTAGAAAATGGAGGGGAATAAGAGGGACAAAGTAAGAGATACTGTTTGTTTCGTGAATGAAAGACGGCTCTGTTTGGTGGCCAGAAGGACAAGAATGGCTTTATTTTACATGGCAGCTCATTAAAATCCCCTTGGAAAGGAGAAAGAGGATACGGTTCCCCACAGAGAAGGAATGTCTGCAATTAAGGAATTGAGGAGAATGGTCTGCCAAACTTTACCTTCTCAGATGGGGCATTTTCAATTCTATGAAATCCTATTTGAGGCTGTGGTATCAAACATTTCAATACAGACATCAGAATTTATTCAATTGGTATTGAAAGATTATGTAATCATAATCACATGACTGTAATTTAGTAAACAGGTAACAATGAATTTGGTTACTATTAGTGTTTATTTGTTCAAACATCCAAGAGCATTATTTAATTGGGTTTGTCCTGTATGGACACACAAGTTAGAGGTTTCTACAGCAGAAGAACAGAATCATTAGCTCTTGCGAGGCTCTTGAAAACAACAACACATAAACGGCTGTGGAGAACTGGCTGGTCTAGATGTTAGGCAAATGAATATTACACATGTGGAGAACTGGCTGGTCTCACTGTTAGGCAAATTAATATTACACATGGGAAAATGAACAAGAGCAGCTCATACTATGAGTTTTGTAATGTGAGAAGAACATTTTCATAAAATATAAGCCTCTTTGGTATGTGTAAAAATGTAATTCAATTTATATATATGTATTGCATTAATTAACCTTTTTGAATGTTAGTTAATACAAATGTTCACAGAGCATAACAGGTACAACTTTTGAACTTACAAGTATTTGTATTAGTAAGTGTTGAGATTAACATATGTAATATATGATAGACGTATTGTTCATTGTTAGTTTATGTTGACTAATGTAGTTAACAAATGAAACTTAATTGTAAAGTGTTACCAAACAATAAGATAAATTTCATTTCTGTAAGTATTAACAAATATTTCCATCTGTGGCAATGGGAAATGTTTTTACTTCTACTTTCAGCAGTGAGTCATTTGTCTCCACACTGTTTACAGTCACCTGGGTAAATACTAATCAATCTTTAAATAGTTTCTCCCTCCCCAGTGACGGGGGAGTTGTCTGACGGCAGAGAGTTTCACCCCCGGGCTTGTGGGACGCGTAGACAGTTTCTATGGATGATCAAGCCTGTGATAGCGATCTAGAAGAATGAAAAGACGGATGACTCAGCGGTGCTTTCCAATGATCACACAAGAACACACCACACTGAGAACACTCGATGCTTGACCCAGCCAGATCATTAAAGACTGCTGAGTTTCTGAACAATTAACATGCTTGACCAGACACAGAACAGTGGACTACACATCTTGCTCAAGCTCATCAGAAAATAAACCTTAAAGTTAATTGTCTTCACTTTCAGAAGTTATATGTGATGTAATTAAGACCAGAAGACTGTTGAAATTAAAATACAGAGAAACAATGGACAGGTTTGATATATTGCAAAGGGAAAGTCAACAAATCAATCATTTAAAATGGAACAAAATCAAATACTTTATTCCTGGTAGTACTATCTGGTAGTTTGGATGTGGCTTGTAATTATTCATGTTAGTAAATAAATAAGCAAGCAAATAAATAAATGCATACACACACACACATAAAAATAACTTATTTTCAAATTGTCTACCAAATGCATTATATAGCAAATATCATCAAGTCTAGCGCTTTTTACAAAAGATTTAAAGCAGATTTACAGAGATAACAGGAAAATAATGCAACAAAGTTTGTTTCCAGAAGAAAATAAAGAGCTTTATTTCACACTCCAGCTTAAGGAAGCTCAGTGATGTTTCATTTTTGCTGTGAAAAAGGTATTAATTTAGTGAGAGAGTATTAATTTAGTATATATATATATATACATATACATATATATACATATATATATATATATATATATATATATATATATATATATATATATATATATATATATATATATATATATATATATATAGCTGCTCTTATATCATTGTCCAGTTCAGTTCTTGTAGTGTCAATTTAGACACATTTTGTATATATGTATATATACATATATTATATACCTATAAACCAGCATAGGCTATTTGTGGTTTCTATCAAAAATTATATTTTTTCTGTATAAGATATTTAACAGAGTTGAACTACTGAGTTTCAGGCAACCAACAGGCAAAATACACATTATTTCAATATCCTGATAGTTATATGAGGAGTATGTTAATTAGCTTACAAAATGATTTCCAAATGTTGAGATGCTTGTCTGGTATTAGGAAATGACATGAAGACTGTGTGAAATACTTTTGCCCTGTAATCACAATTTAAGGGATAAAAAGTTTTTGCTGTTTTCGGCTGGAAAACGCAAAGAAATGCATACATGCATGCAGATACTTAGGCAGTCACATTTTTCAGAAGACTGAATAAATATCGACTCTAGAGTACCACGTGCACCGTCTGAGAAACTAAATGGTGGAACAGGTTCACACTCCCACACAGAAATGCAGTGCTGACCTATTTTAAACATAACAACCTGTAGTCAGTAAAAAAATTGTTAATAATTATTATTATTACTAACAAAAGCACATTTTACACCACACTTTAAATCCTTGCACTTGTAACGCTCACATGGTCCTGAATATATCATATTTTAATAGTAATAAAAAAAGACATTTTTCATTGCTAAAGTTTGTTTGCATTGCTGTCGTGTTTGTTCTCACAAAACCAAACCTGTTTGAGTGAAATGAGTTTTTATCTAGTAGCTCCCTCTATCAGCTGAATGCAAGAACTAAAACACACAACATGTGCTGTTCACTGTCGGCACGCTCTCAGAGCACAAAAGAAGTACTGTATGTGAATAAAAAAATTATATATATATATATATATATATATATATATATATATATATATATATATATATATGTAGTAAATGTCTTGAAAATGTATTTGATGTTTATCAAATTTGATATTACTCAGAATCTGAGCAATCTAACCTGTGAACAGTGTTTTAGCCTTGAAAACAACAGCAAATCTTTTGAAACACAGATGGATGCACTGGGAGAACTGGTCTAATCTCCATCGATTTAGTTTTTATGTCCAGTCAGTTTAAAGCCCTTAATTTATGTAATTTTCCCATTTTCCTTGAACAAATCTAAAGTGAGAACTATTTACAGCTAAAATGTTGTTAAAGGGATAGATCACTTTGAAATGAATTTTTGATATGTTTTAGCCAACCCGATCACACTTTATAGCACGCATGTGTATTGTCTTGTAATATATACGCTAAAGTGAGTTTTTACGTGCATATGATACGCATTGGTAGGTTAGGTTAAGTTTAGGTGTGGGGTGGGTGCGTGTGTATTATACGTTTGCCTAGAATTAGTGGTGTGGGGTGCGTGTGTATTATACGCAAATGAACTGCGTATCTGCGTATATATTACACGACAATACACATGCGTGTTATAGAGAGATGCATTTACGTGAGAACAGGCTGGTTTTAGCTTACCTCAAGGGCATTCAGGATGTAGGTGTCTTTGTTTCCGCAGTAGTTTCAATTTTGATATTGTTAGGTCAAACCGTTCTTGTCTGTCAGTCATATAATGCAGGTCTATGGTCACCACCTCAAAGAGCATGCAGAGAAGTCCAAATTAAACATGATTTAATGACTCATAAATGTAAGTACACATTGATGGCCTAAGACACTAAAAGAGCAGTTTGTGTGAGAAAACAAACAGTATTTATATCGTTTTTACCTCTTGTAACCACAGCCACGTCCAAGTGATCTGATGGTGCAGGCACTTCTGGTCTGCGCAAAGTGCTGGAAAGTGCCGGAAGTGATTCTCGCACATGTACCGTCACTCATTGTTTACACAGAGATTTCGAAAACGTTACCTTTCACTGTGAAGATCTAAACATATTTAGATAGACAGGAAATCGCAATGGAAGATGGTTTCGATATATCAACAGACAATTTTTTTTGCAACTGCACGAGAGATCACTTTCGGCGCTTTCTGGCGCTTACGCAGACCAAAGCGTCGCATGCCCTCAGATCACTTGGACCTGGCTGTGGTTACAAGAATGTGTACATCAATGTGTACTTATACATTTATGAGTCATTAAATATATCAAAAATGTATTTCAAAGTGAACTACAGTATCCCTTTAACAGAGGATTATTTAACTCTTCACATATGAACTAATTAACCAATAATAATTGTGTTACAGTTTTTCAAAAATGCTTACACACAGTTTTTTAACTATGGCTCCATTTCTCCAAAATCTACTCACAAAACACACAAACAAGATTCAAAACGTCACACATCTCTTATAAATGCAAACGCTTCATTCAAAACTATTTTAACTCTTCTAAAAATGCTATTTTTTAGGAAGTAACTTTATACACACAAACAACGACTTAGGAATACACATATGACCAGAAGGATGCATATGGGGAATCACTTGTCGCAGGTGGAATATTTCAACCCCAGGGTGGCAAGGTGGCTTGCCAAGGGAAGGACACATGCTCAGAGAGCCTTACAGTGGAAATACACATGTGGGGGTTGCTCACGGAAGGGACCATGCACACGTGAGGCACCTAGCCGATGCGAAGGCAACAGACACTGGTGCCAACGTCAGAAGTGCTGGAGGAACTCAGGGCTTATGAGGCTCACCTGAGGAGAATATTGCACGTATACAGTCTGTGGAGTGGAATGGCGAGCAAGCGTAGACACCTGAGCGGGTCCGGTACTAGCTGGTTGTCTGTTAGCGAGGATGCCTAGAGGATGCCACACTCCGGGTAGAGTGGGCAGCCACACCAAGGGGCACGGTCGATGTTGCTGCTGGTATGCCAAAGCGATGCACGTCCACTATCCAGTGGGACAACCTTTGCTTAGAGAGAGCCTTTCCCTTCAGCTTTCCACCATAACAGACAAAGAGTCTGAGGTCCTGAAACACTGCGTTCTGTCTACATAGATGTGAAGAGCACGTACTGGACAGAGCAGTGCCAAGGCTGAGGTCTGCTCCTCCAGGGGCTGCGCATGCAGGTTCACCACCTGGTCCTGGAAGGGAGTGGTAGGAAGCTTGGGCACATATCCAGGCTGGGGTCTCAGGATCACGGGAGAGTAGGCCAGCCCGAATTCCAGGCATGCTTCGTCAACAGAGAATGCATGCAGGTCCCCTGCCCTCTGATCGGAGGCCAATGCAATCAGAAGCGCTGTCTTCATTGACAGGAAGTTAAGCTCGACTGATTGCAAAGGCTCAAAAGGCGCACTCTGCAGGGCAGTTAAGACCACTGAGAGGTCCCAAGAGGCACGAAAAGGAGAGCGAGAGATATTCGTCTCCTCGCTCCTCTCAGGAACCTGACGATCAGGTCGTGCTTCGCTACCGACTTACTTTCGAGTAAGGTCGTGGTGTGCGGCAATAGCGGCGAAATAGACCTTGAGGTGAAGGGAGACAGCCTTCGCTCCAACCCATCTTGAAGGAAGGAAAGCACGACACTGATCGAACATCTCCAGGGGTCTTCTTGGTGAGAAGAACACCAGTTGACAAAGAGCTTCCACTTCAACGCGTAGACGTGTCTCGTGGACGGGGCTCTAGCGGAAGTGATGTTAGCCCCCACCGCTGGTGGTCAGGGTACTCAAACCTGCCTCTGACCCCGTCCAGGAGCCTCGACCCATTAATGTAAGCAGCACAGGGTGATCTGTACAGACAGCAACTCCAGGCAATTGACGTGCCATAGGCACCGGGGTCTTGTCCAGGAGCAGATGGACAAAAGATCCGATTCCTGGAGCGTCAAGGGAAACCTGTGGGACATCCGAAAATAGACCCGGGGAATCCCCTGAACACTCCGGGTCACTGAAGAGGGGGCGGTGTTCACGGACAAACAGTCTGTGGTTTTGTTCCACGCTCGCACCCTCAGGTCACCCTGACCACCAGCCGAAGTAGCACCTCACGTGGAGAGTGTTAGATTGGGGTGTGGATGTGGGGACTCTCACTAACAAGATCATTGAGTCTCGACCGTAATGACACGTATGGTCACCTTCCCGTGGGGAAACGTGAGTCATCCACAAACGCTGCTGCTAGCGTGATCAAGCCCAAGCACGCATAGCAGAGAATGTGCCCATCAAAATCGGAAATGAGTCGACCGCACCTTTAAAAACACGTGTCGCATGCAAGCTCTTTTGTGAGAGGAGGAAAAACTCTGCGATGTTGAAGCTAGCAGGGAGAAACACACTCACTGGCAGATCACTGCACAGGCCAGCAGGTAATGTGAACTCGCTGCAGATCGCGTTGCATACCAACACCAATCGAGAGAGTGGCTCGCTCTGAAGAGTGAAGTCAGAAATGGCTGTGGAGGGAAGAGATACTCCTGGCTCTGAAGCGAAAACATGTCTGCATATTCTGCCGGCGTCCTCCTTTCATACTACTAGGTAAGGTGGAGATACGCTGGGCAATTCCACAGACCCATGGCGTTTCTTTACCATTGGCTCGTTTAATATTGAGCCAAGTTGATAGGCTGTTTATATTGAGCGATGTTGATAAGGGAACTATAATTGCAGTCACAAAGAGAATGAAGAAATCACTATAGGATTAATGTATTAACAGCCATTTATAAAACTATTAATATAAAAATATTAATTAACTATTTGGAAATGATTTGTTAATACTTTATTAAACTATAATTTTATAAAGTGTTACCAATATTTTTAGTATTGTGAGTGGATCATTGTCATTTTGGGAATGGTGAAAAATGTTGGCACAGTACGGAACAGTGAAATTGTTTATATTGCTTGACTGATCTTTAACAGATGCACCACAGGAGCACCACTGAATTGCTGTCTGTATTCGATTGGTTGTAAGCATTCTTTAGCATCCTTTAAATTCATAAAGTCAAAAATCTTAAAGATGACACATTACAACATATTACTTTTTATCATTATTATTACTATGATCTGCAGAGACTTTTCTCAAGTTATTCCCACACATGATCTCTGAATCTCAACCATAGTGAGCATTGTGTTCTTGGCTCTCACTAAGGCACTTTACTCCTGGTTGCACAGTTTGGCGTGGTGGCCAGCTCTAAGGAAGATTCTCTTCATTTTAAGGAAGAGACTTCTCATCAAGACTTTCATTTCAGAATTATGGAGACTACAGTGCTCTTGGGAACCTTTAATAAAGAATAATATTCCTCCAAGTTTGTGCCTTGACACAATCTCTGAGCTCTGAATGAGCTTTTGCTCTAATATGCATGTTCAGCTGTTACACACACACACACACGCATATATATATATATATATATATATATATATATATATATATATATATATATTAGGGCCATGATTGAATTAAAAAAATTTAATCCTAATTAATTAGAGGCTTTGTAATTAATTAATCGAAATTAATCGCATTTTAATCGCATAAATATTTGGACTAAGAACAGTGAGAAGATTTTTTTTTCAAATGGATTTTTAGTAGGCCTATACTATTGAATAATGACTGAATACATAAGCTTAAGCAACAAAATATTGTTTATTTTTGTTCAACCAAGTCCAACAGACCAGTGCAATTGTATGTTTTGCATTGAGGTGAAACTTGAGGGTCGATGTGATATGCGAATTCCTTGTTGCATAGCTTGCACACAACCCTGCTCTTAATGACGCTTCCATACAGCGCTTGACATTAACTTTTTTGCTCACTAGCCAATGTGGCTGGTTTTACAAAATTACTAGCCACACAGCACTTTTACTAGCCACATTTTAAATGGGGCTTTAAACGTACTAAAATTTAATAATTTTATCATTAGCTCTGGTTGTAAAGCTCATTTTTTGAAAACATGTTGTCTATTCTTAGATTCTATAGATTCTTATTGTATATAATAAAAGTGCTGCATCTTTTTTTACAGCAGTAAATAATACAGAGTAGAACAATTATCTGCATTAGAAACAATGAGCAAATGTGATATGACGTGACATAAGGGGAGCCCTGCTAGTAGTTACACTGTGTACCTTAATCATGAAGATTATTATTTTTTTCTTTATATCGGCCACGCACTCACAAACTGACTGAACGCTGTGTTGATGTGTGTGCGCGCGTGACCAGTTGCGTGTGATGATCATTTGACAAGTCTGGAATGGATGTACATATTTGGCGTGCGCACCCTCGCACAGCGGCACTGCAGGAGAGCGAGACGCGCCTATGTTCTGGATTATCCTGCTATTAAAAAAGATCGCTATATCAAATTAAGTTGATAATTAAGGGCAGACTAAAACAGCCCTCAGTCCGACGGCCAGCCCGAGAGTTTAATCTCCACGTGTTTAATGTCGTGCAATTCGTTTGTTATGTCAGATGTCTTTTGACAAGACTACAATTTTTCAACATGCCAAAGTGGCTAGTGGGAGTGACTGTGTTACCCGCCACGCGTGAAATCCACCCGCATTTGGCGGGTGTTAATGTCAAACCCTGCATCCGTTCGTTTTTATAACATAATTTCCCATCCACGGGACCAACCAAAGCGGTCTCATCAGCTTCTTCGTGTTCACTGTTTGTTGTTTAGTTGTCTGAAGCACTGTAAAAAAAGTCATGAACGCTAGCTGGTGCTCCAGTATAATCAGTCCGCCGAAACTAATCCAGAGAGAAATGTTCCGCGGTGGGAAAATACGTGCGATTAAAATGCGTTAATTTTTTTGTGTAATTAATTAATGCGTTAAAGTCTGTAATTAATTAATCGTAATTAACGCGTTAAAGTCTGGCTAACATATATATATATATATATATATATATATATATATATATATATATATATATATATATATATATATATATATATATATATATATATATATATATATATATATATATATATATATTGATCTTTGTAATAGATGATTTCCAAATGATAGGCCTATATAATTGCAAATTATGCAAATTTTATGTATTTCTGCATAAATATGACCCAAAACAGACAAAGAACCCAATCAAAGAAATGAGGGGGAAAAAGAAACATTTTGTCATCTATTTATTGAGAAAAAATGATCCAGGATTACATATGTGTGAGTGGCAAAAGTATGTGACCCTTTGCTCCTAGTATCTGGTGTGACCCCTTGTGCAGGGTCACACCAGATACTAGGATCAAAACTTCTGATTCAAAATTCTAAATTTCTTTTGAATTGCTGGTATAATTCAGAATTCATTGTTCCATCCTATGCTGGAATGCAGTGTTTTTCTTTCTCACCTAAACCAAAAAGTTGTATTTTTGCTCTTATCCATCCATAAAGCATTTGGTAACACTTTATTTTGATGGTCCCCTTTGAACATTCTGTTAGCTATATAAGTAACTTTTCAACGTCATGTCAAATAGCTTCCATTAGAGTATACGCAGACTGTCTGCTTAATATCTGCTATCACTTTATTTTGATGATCCTTCAACTGAGTATTGATTATCCTTATACTGAGTATAAGTAACTTTGTCAACTTACCTAACCCTAACCCTGCCAGTCTACTAATACTCCATTAACACTAATGAGTTCAAGTGCAACGTTACTTATAGTCAACAGAATATGTTAAAGGGACCATTAAGTGAAACCAAACATTTTCCAACAGCCCTCTTGCCAATGCATGATCTTTAGCAAACTGCAGATAGGCAGCAATGTTCTTTTTGGAGAGCAGTGACATTCTCCTCGCAACTCTGCCATGCACAGCATGGTGTTCTTCTGATGGTGGACTCATGAATATTAACATCAGCCAATGTAAGAGAGACCTGAGAGTTGCTTAGAAGTTACCTCTGCGATCATTTGTGACCTTGCGGACTATTACACCTTTTGCATCTTGGAGTGATCTTTTTCAGCCTGGTGAGCAACAACAAATCTCCTGTCCATGCCATGATACACTTCCACAAACATTGTGAAGATTCAGACTTTGATAGATCCCTGGGGCCTTATCAACACTGCATACGTACAAAAACACAGCGTACGCCAGTTTTCACGTTCACGGCCAGATGTACTAACAGTGAAATTAATGTAAGATTGTACATTCCTCCTAGGAAACTTCATGTCTGGCGTACGTACATTTGCCTTGATTTTTGTCCATTGGCGAACTCATAGAGGAAATAAAGTGAAGTTGCAAACATTACACTACGAATTGTTCTGTCGCACTGGCACTTTGCTTCACATTTTGCATCGTTAATTCGGGCAGACAGGAAAGATTGGTGGTCCACACTGCGAGTTTTCATTGCTGGTGCTGCTGCGTCGCATGCATCCTTCTGGGTGAGTGTACCCCTCAGCGGGGTTCCGTTTTCAAAATGGCCGCCAAGTGAATAAGGCGAATACACATGAAGTACACTTAAGTACAATCTTGATACACTATTTTAGAAGGTACAAAATGACAATGTGTAACTGCAGGCTTTTTTCACACCTTAGTAACATATTTAAATACTTGTTGTTACACTGAGTAGTACAACATACTTTTTTATATAATTGAATTGTACCAAGTTGTACCAACACGTATGCTGCCCAGTAGCTGCCTATTACATGAGTGTAATTACATCTTACTCTTACAAGTAAAGGCTGTTCCATAACTTTGTTACATGTTAATTACATTTTGTTACATGTTATTACAACATCTACTACTAATTAATTAAGTAATTACTCTGTATCATGGACACCGGTAAAATAAAGTGTTACCCAGATTTGATCAAAAATGTCTTCATTTGTGTTTCGAAGACGAATGAAGGTCTTACGGGGTTGATGCAGCATGGGGGTGAGTAATTAATGACTTAATTTTCAGTTTGGGGTGAACTAACCCTTTAAGTGTGTTAGAACCTGATGCACAATATGAATGCCTATGATTACTGCTGAGATCCCATTGGATTATGTCTTACTCCTGAAGACAAAGAGATGAATTTGTCCCTTTGCAACAAGCAGTGATTCAGCAGATCTAAAGGTTATCGGAGAAGTGGACACATGAGACACTAGTGGAGTTTCATTTTAATGTGGGACAAAAATGTATTCTTTAATATAATGCCAAGGTATGCAGGTGTAGAAAGAACAGAAATCTGAACCATACAATTACTGGGACTGAGGGAAGAAAGAAATATATGTTATTTCTTTTTAATGCATTGTGTGTGTGTGGGGGAGAACTTTATTGCAACGTTATGGCAAGAAATGGAAACATTTATCAGTGATCTGCAGGTTTATGGGTTTTTCTATTTTTCTAATTTGTTTCTAATAGTGTTTCAAATGTTGTTTCTAGTAGTGTTTGTTATTACCTTGAAATATTATTAATACAATACTTCTTTCTTATGCCTTTAACTGTAATCATTTCAAACACTTTTTTCACTACCGACATGTATGATACATGACGCTATTCTTCTATTTCCCCCCTATTTTCTTATGTCATTAAAGACTAAAGAATTACATAACTGGAATACAAATATTTAACAATCCAGGTATGAAGCATTTGAGAGGATCATTTGAATAATTCCACCCTGTTGTGTGCTTAAAAAAGACCCAGTCTCTCTTGTACCACACAAAACATGATGCCATCTAAGACTCCACCTTCCATCTTTCTCTTAGCACTATAAAGAAGGTAGAAACTTCATCCCCCCCCCTCTCTCTCTCTCTCTCCCTTTCTCTCTTTCACCGTTTCTTCATTTAAGCAAGTCTTCAAGTCTCAGGACAGCTCTAATATCAAAGCTAATTTTCAGTGTTTAGTCCTGGATACCGAGGACCACGGTCTGTGAAACTGCACACAGCAGAAGAGCACAATGGCTTCAGCCGGGCTGGAGATCCTGGGGATGATCCTGACTGTGGCGGGGTGGCTCGGCGTGATGGTCGCCTGCTGTTTGCCCATGTGGAGAGTAGCGGCGTACATTGGCCAGAACATTGTCATCACACAGATCGTGTGGGAAGGTTTGTGGATGAGCTGCGTGGTGCAAAGCACAGGACAGATGCACTGCCGAGTGTACGACTCCATGCTGGGGCTGCCGGACGAGCTGCAGGCGGGCCGCGCTCTCACCGTCGTCAGCTCTCTGCTCGGGGTGGTGGGCATGGCTCTGGGCAGTGGCTGGGGCGAAGTGCACCAACTGCACCTCAGATGCAGCCAGCAAGCCACGCATCATGATGGCAGCTGGGGGCACCTTCATAACCTGTGGGCTGCTGCTGTTAGTGGCCGTCTGTTGGACAGCTGAACGGCATCGTCATGGATTTTCACAACCCGCTTCTAGAGGAGACGCAAAAGAGGGAGTTTGGGAACTCGCTGTACTTCGGATGGGGTGCCTCCTGCCTGCTGATCCTAGGTGGAGCCATTTTGTCTTGTTCCTGTTCCTCAAAAGCACAGAACAATGCCGTGCCGACAAGAGTGGACTACTCAGGGGTCAAATCCCTCTCTGTGAATGGATACGACAGGAGAGACTATGTTTGAGGGCTCTGAATCTTTGCACATGAAGGACCTCCTTGAGAGAAAAGCCAACAAGTCTGCTAAAGGACAAGCATTCAATGTCAACAACAAATTAACGATTGATGCTGAATCTTGAATAGCAACATGGCAGATATAAAATAGTATTATTGTTTTTGTTTTCATTTGAATGTATTCATTGGAATTTTGTCTTTTGACCCAGTCGCTAATAGGTGAATAATCAGTAGCTCTGACTCACTGAAATGATTATAATAGATGCTGTTCCATTCAAACTGCAAGATTAATTAAATGATCAATGAACATGATTTTGTTGAAACAGACATTGGTCCGTTTATTAATAAGTATTTTGACAATTTTGCTAAGGTAACAATATTATTTTGATGGTGCCTTTTGAACATTCTTCTGACTATAACTACTTTGCAACTACATGTCAACTAGCTCTCATTAGAGTAATTAGTAAACTATCTGCTGAATTACTGCTATCTTTATTGTGATGGTCCTCCAACAGACATTATGCTGACTATGAGTAACCTTATTCATTCTACTAACCCAAACCCTACCAGTCTACTAATACTCTATTAATACTCTGATGAGAGTTAGTAGACATGTAGGTGCAACGTTACTATAGTCAACAGACTGTGTTAAAGGGACCATAAAAATTAAGTGACATCGCTAAATGCTAGATTTTGTCCAAAACAAAAAAATCATATATATATATACATATATATATATATATATATATATATATATATATATATATATATATATATATATATATATATACACATTTGAAAGTAATGAAATGATTTGAAGGAAAACATCAGTACATGTTGTTGTTGTTGTTGTTTTACTTTTTCACCCTTTCCCCTCAAATTCTATCAAAGTTTATAACATTGAATCATGGAGGAACTTTGGAAACAAAGTACTTGGAAAACTCAGAAACTAGAGTGAAGCAAAGAGTGCACTTTATCATCATTTGAAACCAATTCTACTCTTAAAGGTCTACCAAAAAAATAAATGATACTCTCCCAGTTGTGAATGGAGACAATGCGCTGGTTGTTCTGGTAAATCTCGAAACCTCTTTGTGCCTGATTCTTTAGTCAGAGAGAGCGTAACTGAGACTACCACCGAAAGATAAGGTGATCAGAGGACACCTAGATATTACTATTTACTCTAGTGTTTGGTAATTAGTAAAATGTGTAAAGCTTTAGTGGGTTATTATACTAACCTTCTTTTGCAGCTCGTTAAATATTATAATTTGAGGTACTATAACTGCATTTTGTTTACTACTCATTTAAAGGGATAGTTCACCCAAAAAAGTAAATTCTGATCAGTAATTACCCTCAAGTTGTTCCAACCCCGCTTCTAAGGGATTTAAACTTGCTGGCCCAGAAAAGTTATTAAAGACATTGTAAAAATAGTCCAAGTGACTACAGTGGCTCAATCTTAAGTTTATCAAGTGACGAGAATATTTTTTGTGTGCAAAACAAACAAACAAAGGTAATAACTTTATTCAGCTATTAAAGGAGCTGTATGGAAGAAATGTATTTCAATTAATCATACATTTTCCCTGATATGTCACTAGACATTAAGAAATCATATTCATTTCAAATACTTATATCACTGACAACAGTAGTCCGGCCAGGATATTGTCATTTAAAAAGTGAAGTCGCAGCCCTTGACTGATGTTGATGTTGTCAAGTTGTGTTTTGTTCTGATGCGTCACCCTCCACCGATCTACCAATCACAGACTCAGTAGTGTTGCGGCATTCGGGTTGCCAGCTCTTCTCTAGTTGTCACAGCTGCAGATACAAACATGTTGGAATCGGATAAAAAAATTCTAACGTTGCGAAACCCTAAAAAACTTGATATGAATCCGAAAACTTTGTTACAAACTCTGAAATAAATAATTAACAGAAAAAAACTCACTGTGTAGGACTCGTCACTTGCCATTGGAAGCTTCTTGTAGCAGCCTACATTCCTGCTGGAACCTGCAGCATATCTGGCAACCTCGAGTCATGGGGGAAGTGGGGATACACCCTAATTTGAAAGTGATTGCAGTACCAGTTTTGGCCACAATCTTACATAGAGCTCCTTTAATTTCCTTCTCTGTGGGCCTCGAGCTGAGTGTCTGTACATCACACGCATCACACACATGACCAGCATCAGCCAATAGTGAGCCTGTGACGTCAACACATTCTCATCTCAAAATGTCATCTAACTGACGCTTTTGACCATACGATCATCCAACGTTTTAGGGCACCCTTTAACGTCAGTTAGATGACAAACCTAGGGCGTCATCCAACTGACGCTTTACCTTTAGATGATGACGTGGTAGGTTTAGGTCTGGGGTAGGGTTAGGATTAGATAGCGTCATCTTACTGACGTTAAAGGGTACAAAAAGTATTCTGGTCGCTTGATAAACTTAAGATTGAGCCATTACTAAAAGTCTTACGGGGTTGGAACAACATGATTGTGAGTAATTACTGTCAGAATTTTTGGGTGAATTATCCCTTTAAGTTGAAATATTTACATATGATATAAAACAAATGTGTCTGAATTAAGTATTGTTTCATGCAACAAAACAGCAATTTCAGCGCACATTAATGGGATAGAATTGAACTTACTTTTGCACACAGAAAAGATGCCCATTCCACTTGTTCCTTAGTATCATGCTCCTAAATAAATAACCACTGGAAAGGTTAAAGCAAGGTCACAAGACATGCAACATACCTATGCATGACTGATTAGAGTGTGAGTGTGTGTATAATGTGTGTGTGAGAGAGAGCTGAATATAGAGCTGAATAGATGCTGTTCTAGATTAGATTGACTCTGTTATTTTGTGGCCTTGTGGAGCTGATAGCAGCAACAGAAATGCTCTCATGCATCAGTGGACATTATTGCTCCTTCTCAAAGTAAATCCTGCAGAATCAGCTCCCTAAGTTGAATTATCAATTTTCCAAACAAAATGATGAAACCTTTGCTTGTGGTTTACTTGCTTAAACGTTTCAATCATGCATTATAATCTCATACCGTTGAAATTTTTCTTCAAAAGTGTGGTCTTGTCGGTTATCCTTTAACCAGTTCCCGCTGGGCTTTTGTTATCTATCCACTATTTGGTCTCGGAGTGGGAAATACCAGATGAAGAGAGTTAAATCATTAAACAAACTCGTTTCCTGGCCAAGGTTAAGTTTACTCAAAAACCAGCACAGTTTAGCCAATCCCCGAGACTTTTTCAGCATAACTCCACCTTCCTCACCGTTGCCATTATAAAGCCTTCATTGTGCTGAGAGCCTTTCCTTAAGCGAATGCAACCTGTGAGATTATATCCTAGCACGTTCTTCCAGCCTAAGTGATCAGAATGGCAGCTCTGGGGTTAGAGATACTAGGAGTCACCCTGGCTGTGTTAGGTTGGATTGTGGGCATTGTGTCTTGCGCTTTACCCATGTGGAGGGTCACGGCTTTCATCGGGGTGAACATCGTGACGGCGCAGACCATATGGGAAGGAATCTGGATGAGCTGTGTGGTGCAGAGCACTGGCCAGATGCAGTGCAAAGTCTACGACTCAATGCTGGCCCTCAGCTCAGACCTGCAGGCGGCCCGGGCACTGTGTGTGATTGCCATCGTGACGGGAGTACTGGCGCTCCTCCTTTCTATTTTAGGGGCCAAGTGCACTAAATGCCTAGAAGAGGAGCGTGCCAAAGCCAGAGTTATGATCACCGCTGGAGTCACCTTCATCTGTGCTGCGGTCATGCACTTGATCCCTGTGTGTTGGTCTGCTCACAGTATCATACGAGCCTTCTACAACCCCATAATCATCGAGGCACAGAAAAGGGAGATAGGTGCGTCTCTCTACCTGGGATGGGCGTCCAGTGCCCTTCTGCTCCTTGGCGGGGGCCTTCTCTGCTGCAGCTGCCCCCCACAGGAGGAGAATAGGTACGGTCCACCCAGCAGGATGGTTTACTCCGTTGCACGTTCTGTTCCACCCAGTGGCTTTGACAAACAGAATTATGTGTGAACAGACGTACTCTTTTTGAACAGAAAATGTGTTGACACAGGACAAGACAATGTGCAGTGAGCTCTGTGGGTTTGCCATTCAAATGTATTTCCCAATTTGGTGGTGTTACCCAGTTTTGAAGAATTGCAAGTATTACATTATGACTACTGAGCACATCTATATATAAATATGATAATGATGTTGTAATTGTTAGTATTGTGTTTTTACCAATAATTAAAAATTCTCTTCAGTGTTTCATTATATTTTTGTAAACATTTCAGTGTTTACATGTTGTATGAGCTCATGTTCTCTTAAGACTTATTTTCTAAGTGTGCCACTCTCTGTTGTTTGGCTGCAGGGTGTTTTTATTAATAACCAATAAAAACATAAAAATAGTTGTTAAAAATATAAATGAATTTTTATCTGTATTCCATTTTTTTTCTGGTTCTAACTAAAATGCACTGAACAAACTGACTGTGCCATCTTTCTTGAGTCTAGTATGAAACAAAACCTTTCATAGCCTCAATAATGAGGTGATGAGTTGAGTCGGCTGTCACTACCTTGTTATTCACCTGTTTTCAAGATCTATTTGCTCTCTGCACAAGAATCTTGTCTTTGCCAGGGCCCTAATCTAACTGTTCAAGCGATTCCCAGACAATGGGCCTGTTTCAGGGATGAAGATGGGTCATGGAATGTAACAAAAATCTCTTTGTGCTTCTTACATTTAATAATGGATCTTTGAGAACAACCATTGAGCTTAAAGATCAAGAATTCTACAGTTGAGTATTATGCCATCCGTAAAGTACACTCTTAGAAAAAGGGTTCATTAGGGTTCTATATATGAAGCATAGGGTTCTTTACTCAACTCCAAAGAACATTTTATGCTAAAAAGATTCCATAATGACAAGAAAGAACCTTTTTGGCACAAAGGTTCTTTATAGACTATTATTCATTAATATATTACATTATTCTGCAACATTTTGTTGTTGTAATTAAATTATTGTTTAGTAAACTGTTTTTGAAAACTGATTTTTTAAGGAGAAAAACTGAAATGGCACTCTTTGTGTGATACTGATGAACTACAGAACGTGATATAAATATATAAACATTTTAGAGTCTTGATGTTTGTCAATAATATTAAATATTTAATCCGGAAAGGACAAAACAAATGATAATGAATGAACCCAAAAGGTTCCATATACTTTAGAACCTTTTTCCTGGTTACAAAGAACCCTAAAGGGTTCTCATTTTTGAACCCTTAAAAAGGCTTCTGTATAGAACCTGTGTATAAGACAGAGCTTCCTGTTGATATGTCAATAGTTAAACACTTAGTGGCATGCCTCTACAAATGAGTGATTAGGGCAGCAACTGCGTGAAAGCAAACAGACATGTTCTGCATCCATATTCTTTCCCTATTTGCCACTATATGCATCCGCCATTTTGTAGTGCTGTCCAAATTCCAAGGGAACAGTTAAGTTTTATTCCCTTTATTTGTGCACTCTGATTTATGGGGTGCAACCTATGTAGACTTATGTAGCAGTGATGTATAGCATCTAATGCAAAGAGGACTGGCAAGTTTTAAATAGAAATACATGCCTCTTTATTTTACACTTATTTTGCTCATCTTTTTCTTGACGAATTTACTGAGGTAATGTATTATTGTTATCGGAGGAAATATTATTTTGTGGATGATTCTATTATTTTCTATAGGTAACATATTTGTCTAATCATTGAATGTTGTTATAAGTGCTTCATGGTCTGATGTTCACTGATATGGTAAATAATGTTTCTAGATACCAACATAATAAATTCAATCATTCAAATGTGTTTTTTTTATTTATCATATATTAATTATTATATATTATATCATATCAAACCATTTAGCATTTTTTAATTATATCAAATCAATTTAGCATTTAGATATTTAGATTCCTCTCTGGTGCACAAAAATTATGTCGACGTCTAAAAATGAAAAGATAGATGGTTGCACCTTTTGAAATTGTAATTTTGGACTATATGGCATTTAATATACAAGGAATGTTAATTGAGGTAACAAGCTATTGCCAAGATGTTCAGGTGTTGTTAAAACCAAACATCAGATTTAGAAATAGAATATTATTCAAGGGAATTGATCTTGAAATGACTGTAGGTGCATATTTCCTGGAACTGTCATGCACAGTAGTATGTGACAAACAAAATAACAAACAAACAAACAAACAAACAAACAAACAAACAAACCATATACAGTGGGTTCCACTTCTGCGGATGAAAATGCCTCGTCAATGAGAGACGTCTGAAGTTATAGAAGAAAAGGCAGATTTTTCAGCCAATTTCCAGCTGTTGGCCTCATTTAACTGTAGATGCACGATATAACTTTCCTGCATGAGTTATTGTCTTTTTTTTATGTATTAGAGCCAGTGGTGAGG
The DNA here is from genome assembly GCA_030378365.1 of Hybognathus amarus. Taxonomy (NCBI): domain Eukaryota; kingdom Metazoa; phylum Chordata; class Actinopteri; order Cypriniformes; family Leuciscidae; genus Hybognathus; species Hybognathus amarus. Next base: position 96,480 of record JAQIUQ010001825.1, on the reverse strand, counting down.
TGAGGTCTCATGGCCGTTACAGTGACCAACTGAGAAACCACTGTCCCTCTGAACCAAACACTTTGCACTACAAATGCGAACAAGGTTTTTGCTCCTTGAATCGTCATTGACATATTACACAGCAAAAAAACATCACAAACATTCACAGTGTATGCTATATGAATTTCATCCTAATTCAGCCCATTACAATAGTTTGTTACCTTTCCTTGTGCTCTTGTTATTTTGGAAAGTTTTTTGCATGTCATAAAATCTGCAGTAACTGTGAAGGTCCAGAATGTAAGAAATCTTTCCAAATCTTTCCTTGTTGAATCCTTGCCACAAAAAGAAATCAGGCTGATACCCAGTATCAGAAAGATGTGCCTAGTGCCCATTGAGTCTAGGCCACCTGACTCAATAACAGTGCATTGGTCTGCCTCAAGAATGTGAGGAATGATGGCAACTTTCCAAAATATTTGTGTTTTGAATTGAGTTTGAATAGAATTACATTTTTCTTGTTCCAATGACACATTTCTAAGACTTATTTTGAAAAAACATGATCTTGTTCTCCTTTAAAAACACCCTACACAAAGTATTTCACTGTTTAAATGCTGAAAACACAAATGCAAAGATACAGAAACCATGAAATCATGTTACCTTTGTTTAATCAAATTTAACCTAGTTCAACACAGATCATGTCTTTTAGTGTTACCTGGCAGCATTATCCAAAAGCTCTGCGTTGGTTTAGCAAGAGATCACCTCTTTAAAACATTCTGCACTGATAGTTCCACAAAAACATGTTCTGCATCTTCAATCCACAGGAGCAAGTAATCAATGTACACAAACATCAATATGTTGAAGTTACAAATCCCTTATTGTCCACAATTTTTCTACAGTATATGTAACATTTGTCAAGTCACCTTTATTTATATAGTGCTTTATACAATACAGATTGTTTCAATGCAGCTTTATAATGATAACAGGAAAATTATGTTTTTTCCGGCTGTTGTTCAGCTGAAGTCAGATCATCAATGATCTGTTGTCAAGATCAGAATCTGTTGTAAAGATCATCAATTTCATGTATAAAGGAGTTCTGCAAATTAATGTCATCGTCCAGCTCAGTTCAGTTCTCATACAAAAGCATCAATAAGTCAGATCAATAATATTGTTGAATATTAAAGTGTTTCTAACTAAGCAAGAACTTATGCACAAACTTCTGTTTGTAAACAATCAGTGACTTCCTGAAAGGGTTGCTTAATATATGCAATAAATCCAACACAGTACATACAAAATCTTGTGTAAAATGAAAAAAGGTATCACAAATTGCTTACAGCAGCATCTCACATACATCAAATGTTATCCATGGGCAGACCATGAAAAATCCCAATTTCATAGAGAGAGATGAATTACATTTTTGAAAGAAAGATCCTAACTTACAAAATGGAACCGATAGCTCTTAAAGGGATACTCCACTTTTTTTGGAAATAAGCTCATTTTACAACTTCCACAAAGTTAAACAGTTGAGTTTCACCGTTTTCAAATGCATTCAGCCGATTTTCTGATTCAAGAATTTAAGAATCTGATATTTATTAAGAATCTGATATTTTCTGATATTTATTGGGTAACTAAACCCCTGGTCAGAGCCTGACTCCACCCACTGGCAATATTTGAAAATGCTGAAAAAGTGGGCAGACACCAGTGGCGATAGAGGGGACGAAATAGATGCTAAAACACTCTATCCTGATCGTTTTCAATACTCACAATTCCAATTCCTGACTCCCTACAGTGGTTTTGACGACACAAGATGGTTTTTATACTGCCAAGGGTGTAGCTCGCGTGGTGAGCTGAAACCTGCGTACGTCACGAAGTGCAGAACATCCAATAGGAAAATTCAACTGCAATTTTCTATTACACTCTATTAGATATGCATCAAAGTAGATTCTTTGTAAGGTCATCCAGATTTGGGTAGTCACGTCTGGTGGCACAATTATGTTGCAAATTATAAAGTAACTTTGACAAAATGTCAAATGCCCTTCCGTGTTTTATTTACTTATACTGATCGAATTGAGTAACGAGGACTCAAGATATGATATGCAGTGGAGAAGTAGCTTGTTGCATTTGTGTAATTAATACTATGGTGAACACATTGGAATTATCGAAAATGAACACACAGGGTTTTAGAATATTTCAGCGTGATACATTTACCATTTGGTCATAAAGCTACTTTAGACAAATTAAGATGTTTACCATGTCTCACGCGGTGCTAGCCTGGCATGCCAGACCTACATTAAGATGTTAGGTCTGGGAACTCATCATTGACAGGGCTTAATCCAAGGGGCGGGATAAACGGTTGTCTTTCAAATTCTCTCTGCACGCAATTGGATAGCGCTACAGCCAATCAGAGCAACGAAGAAGGTGACGTAGTCAGCGGAGCAAGTTGATATATTAAACGTCATTATGTTAAGCCCACTCACCGACTCTATACACGATGTGATTGGTCCGGCCAGGGGTTTTCCAGCTAAAATGTCTATGGAGAGTTGCTAGACCACACTTTGCTGCAAAATAATTTTTGCTGCCGCTCAGGGTGCGTTTCTAGGCTAACGCAGTGCATGACTTGTGCCAGGGCTAGCATCGCTAATCATAGCTTACATTAACTTTTACTAGCAGTGATTTTAAATGGATTTATCCAAATAGCATGAAAAACTTTACCTGTCTAGTAGGATCTTCGCAACTGCGGCATCAGTGGGAAGCCCAATCTGTGCTTTCAGCGCACGCCAGCATGTGAAATATTCATCAAAAATCACTCGTCCAAAATCGCACATCCAAAATTGCACGTAGGACGGCCTTATGTAAACATATCACCAGAATGATTGACACTTAGGTGGACCAATAGTATAGGCTACCCACCCGGAAAAAAAATCCTCCGCTATACCTTTAACTTGATAAACATGCAGCATGGCACTTGTGTGCAGAGCCAGTCCAGCTGAGTTGATTTATCCTCTTCACCTGTTGTCTTGTTAATTCATCTCAGTCCTTTGATTAGACCTTGAGTATGTTATCCCTGTGTTTAGTTCAGTTAAGTTGTCTTTTATTGTTGCGTTTGGACAGTTGTTGTGTTTCGTGTTCTTGTTATCCTGAGTTCATTGTAATTTGTTGCAATTGCATTTGGTGACACAATAACAGACCTTCAAAAATGGATTTAGCAGCAGTAAAAATTCTATTCCTCTCGCAGTGAGACCAGTGAGAGAGACACACACAGAAATTGGATTTGCAACATCTTGCAACATCTTGTCCATAACGACGCCAGCCTGTGTGTGTTTTTCAGGGCAGGCCTCAATGCCAGAGCGCACCTGCCCAGAGGCCCTTGGGAAATTTAGGGTATGTGTTCTGGGTTCTCCTCTGCAATGGTTCCCCAATTACCATCGGCGAGAGCAAGGAGAAACGTCCCGGGTTATGACTATAACCTTTGTTCCCTGAGAAGGGAACGAGACACTGCGTCGATGAAAATCGACTCTTTGGGGACGCTCCCTGAAGCGTGCGCCTCTGAAGTATGAATGAAACTAATCAAATCCTGATTGGTGTTGCGTCGTGACGTAACATGTGACGGCATACCCAAAAGTATAAAAGTGATGCTGTCACAACACACACTAGCCTCGCGATGAAGCAAGACGCTCAAGGGTCTAAAAAGGGGCGTGGCAACACGACGCAGGGAACAAGGACTATAGTCATAACCGGAGATGTTCCCTATCGAGGGAACTCTACACTGCGTCGATAAAATCGACTCTTTGGGAACGAGTGCCCACTAGGCCACGCACCGAACAGACCTGCCCCAGAGTGAAACTGTACAGTCACTCAGCAAGGGCTGAGTACGTGTGCACCGGGCGTACTGGGAAGGTGGAGACTATAAAACCTGATGAAAGTATGTGGGGTTGCCCAGCCAGCTGCCTCACAGATCTCCTGTAGAGGTACTCCCGAAAGCAGGGCCCTAGAGGAAGCCATACCCCTAGTTGAGTGGGCCCTTAAGGCCAGAGGTGAAGGCAAACCACGCACCTTGTAAGCCTCAGTAATAGCCTGGACAATCCAGTTACTTATAGTCTGCTTGGTTGCCGGGAGTCCTCTTTAGGTGACCCAAAACATACTAACAACTGGTCCGCCTTTCTCCAAGAAGCGGACCTCTCAAGGTATACACTCAAAGCTCTGACGGGGCAGAGCAAGTGAAGTCTCTCGTCTTCCGCCGACACATGAGGTGGAGGATGGAAAGCTTGAAGGACTACAGAACGAGCCATATTAGAAGGAACTTTAGGCACGTAGCCTGGACTCGGGTGCAAAAAGGCCTTTACTCTGCCAGGGGTGAACTCCAGAGCATGCCGGCGTCACCGCCAGGGCATGGAGATCTCCCACCCTCTTAAGTGAGGTAATAGCTAAAAGAAAGACCATTTTCAGTGTTAAGTCCTTAGGCGAAGCTGACTCTAAAGGTTCGAAGGGGGCCAGGGATAACCCTTCTAGAACTATTGCCAGGTCCCAGGCAGGAACCCTGGACCTGGTCGCCGGCCTCATACTCCAAGTACCACGGAGAAACCGAATGACCAACTGGTGCCTCCCCAGAGGTCCACCATCTAATGGCGCGTGGAAAGCCGAAATGGCAGCCACGTACAACTTAAGAGTGGACGGGGAGAGACCCGCAGAGAAACGATCTTGGAGAAATTCCAGAACTGAAGCCACCGGGCAGTTCACTGGATCCAGTACACGTTCTCTACACCAAGTGACAAACACATTCCACTTGAGGCCATATAATCTCCTGGTAGAGGGAGCCCTGGAGCTAAGTATGGTCCGACCACTCCAGCTGATAACCCAGCATTCAGGTACCGAACCCCCTCAGAGGCCAGACCCACAGCTTCCACAGCTCTGGGCGAGGATGGAAAATTGTGCCCTCTGCCTGAGACAACAGATCCCTCCTCAGAGGAATCTCCCATGGCGGAGCTATGAGGAGTGATATTATGTCCGAGAACCATGCTCGTGTTGGCCATTTTGGGACAACCAGAATTAGACTGATGCCCTCCTGACGGACCCTCTCCAGGACTCCCGGGAGCAGAGCGATCGAGGGAAATGTGTACAGGTGAAGCCTCGGCCAGGCCTGTACCATGGCATCCAACCCCAGTGGGTCTTGATGTGAGAGGGAGAACCAAAGTGGACAGTGGGACGTCTCTCAAGACACAAACAGATCCACTTCCATCGGTCCAAACCTCTCCCATATCAACTTCACCACCTCCGGGTGAAGTCTCCATTCCCAGGGTCGAGTTCCACAGGACCAAAAAAGTCGTAGACTGGGATGGTTCTAGCACACTCTTCTTCACATTGAGTCTCAATCCCAATTTTTGAATATGGCCAAGGACGACATCTTCGATGCCGAATTACCATCTCTCGAGACTGAGCCAGGAAAAGCCAGTCGTCGAGATAATTCAATATACGAATCCCTTGAAGTCTTAGTGGAGCAAGGGCTACGTCCATACACTTGGTGAATGTGCGGGGAGAGAGCGCTAGGCCGAACACGAAGAACCCGATATTGGTAAGCTTTCGCCCCGAAAGCGAACCTCAGGTATCTCCTGTGACATGGAAGGATGGAGATGTGAAATAGGCGTCTTTCAGATCTATGACAAACCAGTCCTCGGACCTGATTTGACTTACGATCGGCAGGACTGCAGTCTGTACCCAACTCGTATTATCTGCAGGACCCATGCCGATATGTTGGGAAGATGATAAAACCCCTCTACAAAATCTACTAAGGGTACCAGCCTCTCGAGGCTGGCCTCTGCTGTCTTCAAAGTATCTTTTCGACTACCTGAAGCGGAATACCGGCAGGCTGTAGTCGATACGGTCCTTGCGAACCATAACCGATGCTTTAAAATCGATATTTCGCTGGAAATTGATGCGGCCCGAACGCTGCTAACGGCGGGCATGCATCTTTTCTTAGGAGGGCCCCGCTGTGAGGCAACCGAGGTTGTTCTCACAGGGGGCAGCCCTCTGAAATCCTGCCACGGCTAGGACTTCTTTCCTGAAGCCCTCCTAGCCTGAATGACGTCCCTCAGGTCGCCCTTCTGGCTGGAGGACTTCAGTTTCTGAGAGCGTTTTCTCTGTTGCCAAGTCCCCGGAGGGGGGCTCTGGAGGAAACGCTCTCTTTGCTCTGCCCTGTGAGAGGAGCTGGCTGATGGCTTGGGCTAATCACTTTGCCCCAACCTACTCGATTTGGATTTCGCCTTCGGGGAGGTACTGCTGGAATGCCGCAGATTGTTTTTCGTCTCCTGAAACCTGTCGACGACCAGATTAATGGCGTCGCCGAACTTGAACTTGACGGCCAGAAGGTGAAAGCGGCGCATCCAGCAGAAAAGAAACTACCTTTTGTCCTTAATGCCCGATAGGTTCAGCCACAGATGTCTCTCCGTGGCCACCATGGCTGCCATGAGAGCGGCCAATGGCGCCGGGCTGTTCTCTCGTGGCCAGGAGAGACAGATCTGTGGCTTTCCTACAGCTCCGAGATGTCCTCTGGAGTAGGCCCCTCCCCCTCCATCCAAATCTTTCAGGAGATCGGCCTGGTATGCCTGCAAAATCGCCATAGAGTGCACACATGAACTCAGCCCGACCTGCCGCCATGTCCGCGGGACCGGAACCCTGGGGAACGCGAGCCTGACCATGCTCGTCAAAGCACGCAAGCCAGGAGCGCAACACTCTCATAGGCATAGCCTCACAGTGTTACAGGCAGCCCCCTCGAGAGCTGCCTGTGCGTGCTGCACTTCCAAACAACTCACACATAGAGAGTGTGCGTCCCACCCGTGATGTAACGAGGCAGGGATGCACACACCTCTTGAATTGTTCACTGGCCATATTTTCTTATATATAGAGAGACAAACAACGCCAAATAAGATACACAGTTTCAACATAGAGCGCTTGCTGAAGAGCGAAAGCTAGTGTGTGTTGTGACTTTTATACTTCCGGGTATGCCGTCACATGTTACGTCACGACGCAACACCAATCAGGATTGGATTAGTTTAATTCATACTTCAGAGGCGCACGCTTAGGGAGTGTACCCAAAGAGTCGATTTTATCGACGCAGTGTCAGTACGCTCCAGTGAGAGAAGTCCCTCTAGTCAGTCCATTCCAGTGAGAGAAGTTCCTGAGTCAGTCCAGAGAAGTTCCCGAGCCAGGTCATTCCAGTGAGAGAAGTTCCTGAGTTCAGTCCAGAGAAGTTCCCGAACCAGTCCATTCCAGTGAGAGAAGTTCCTCTTGTCAGTCCACTCCAGTGAGAGAAGTTCTTGAGTCAGTCCGTTCTGTGAGAGAAGTTCCAGAGTCAGTCCAGAGAAGTTCCTGAGTCAGTGCATTCCAGTGAGAAGAAGTTGCCGAGTCAGTCCGTTTGTTGAGAGAGATTCCCGAGTCAGTCCATTCCAGTGAGAGAAGTTCCCGAGTCAGTCCATTCCAGTGAGAGAAGTTCCCAAGTAGGTCCGATTTCAGTGAGAGAAGTTCCCGAGTCAGTCCATTCCTGTGAGAGAAGTTCCAGAGTCAGTCCAGAGAAGTTCCAGAGTCAGTCCGTTCCTGTGAGAGAAGTTCCCGAGTCAGTCCAGAGAAGTTCCAGAGTCAGTCCAGAGAAGTTCCAGAGTCAGTCCGTTCCTGTGAGAGAGATTCCCAGTCAGTCCTGAGAAGTTCCAGAATCAGTCCGATTCAGTGAGAGAGTTCCGAATCACTCCAGAGAAGTTCCAGAGTCAGTCCATTCCAGTGAGAGAAGTTCCAGAGTCAGCCCAGAGAAGTTCCAGAGTCAGTCCGTTCCTGTGAGAGAAATTCCGAGAGCTCAGTCCAGAGAAGTTCCAGAATCAGTTCAGTTCCAGTGAGAGAAGTTCTCGAATCACTCCAGAGAAGTTCCAGAGTCAGCCCATTTCAGTGAGAGAAGTTCCCGAGTCAGCCCAGAGAAGTTCCAGAGTCAGTCCGTTCCAGTGAGAGAAGAGTCTGAGTCAGTCCAGAGAAGTTCCCAAGTCAGTCCAGAGAAGTTCCAGGGTCAGTCGTTTCTGTGAGAGAGTTGCCGAGTCAGTCCAGAGAAGTTCCCGAGTCAGTCCAGAGAAGTTCCAGAGTCAGTCCAGAGAAGTTCCAGAGCCAGTCCATTCCAGTGAGAGAAGTTCCAGAGTCAGTCCAGAGAAGTTCCAGAGTCAGTCCGTTCCAGTGAGAGAAGTTCCCGAGTCAGTCCAGAGAAGTTCCAGAGTCAGTCCAGAGAAGTTCCAGAGTCAGTCCATTCCAGTGAGAGAGTTCCTGAGTCAGTTCAGAGAAGTTCCAGAACCAGTTCAGAGAAGTTCCAGAGTCAGTCCGTTCCTGTGAGAGAGTTCCGAAGTCAGGTCCAGAGAAGTTCCAGAGTCAGTCCAGAGAAGTTCCAGAGTCAGTCCAGAGAAGTTCCAGGGTCAGTCCGTTCCTGTGAGAGAAGTTGCCAGTCAGTCTAGAGAGAGTTCCAGAGTCAGTCCAGAAAAGTTCCAGAGTCAGTCCATTCCAGTGAGAGAAGTTCCAGAGTCAGTCCAGAGAAGTTCCAGAGTCAGTCCGTTCCAGTGAAGAGAAGTTCCTGAGATCAGTCCAGAGAAGTTCCCGAGTCAGTCCAGAGAAGTTCCAGGGTCAGTCCGTTCCTGTGAGAGAGTTCCAAAGTCAGTCCAGAGAAGTTCCAGAGTCAGTCCATTCCAGTCAGAGAAGTTCCAGAGTCAGTCCAGAGAAGTTCCAGAGTCAGTCCATTCCAGTGAGAGAAGTTCCAGAGAGTTCCAAGTCAGTCCAGAGAAGTTCCAGAGTCAGTCCGTTCAGAGAGAGAAGTTTCCGAGTCAGTCACAGAGAAGTTTCCAAGTCAGTCCAGAGAAGTTCCAGGGTTATCCGTTCCTGTGAGAGAAGTTCCAAAGTGAGAGAAGTTCCCGAGTCAGTCCAGAGAAGTTTCCAGAGTCAGTCCGTTCCTGTGAGAGAAGTTCCAGAGTCAGTCCAGAGAAGTTCCAGAGTCAGTCCATTCCAGTGAGAGAGAGTTACCGAAGTCAGTCCAGAGAAGTTCTAGAGTCAGTCCATTCATAGTGAGAGAAGTTCCCGAGTACAGTCCAGAGAAGTTCCAGAGTCAGTCCAGAGAAGTTCCAGAGTCCGTCCATTCCAGTAAGAGAAGTTTCCAGAGTTAGTGAGAGAAGTTCCAGAGTCAGTCCGTTTAAATCCATTCTGTGAGAGAGGCTCCCAAGTCAGTCCGTTCCTGTGGAAGAGTTTCCAAGTGAGTCCGTTCCAAAGAGAAAAGTTCCAAAGTAGTCCGTTCAAATCTGTTCCAGTGAGAGAGGTTCCCGAGTCCCGTTCCAGTGAGAGAGGTTTCCCAGTCTGTTCCAGTGAGAGAGGTTCCTGAGTCCGTTCCAAAGTGAGAGGTTCCCGAGTTCGTTCCAGTGAGAGAAGTTCCAGAGTTCATTCCAGTGAGAGAAATTCCTGAGTCTGTTCCAGTGAGAGAATTTCCAGAGTTCGTTCAGTGAGAGAGGTTCCCGAGTCTGTTCCAGTGAGAGAAGTTCCTGAGTCTGTTCCAGTGAGAGAGGTTCCCGAGTTCGTTCCAGTGAGCGAAGTTCCAGAGTTCATTCCAGTGAGAAAGGTTCCCGAGCAGTAGCGGTTCTAGGCACGGGCGAACCGGGCAGTCGCCCGGGCGGAATTTCTAAATGTCACATTCTATCATTTCGATTCAATTATTGGCAATGAGCGCCCTGCTTGCTGAGAAGGTGCCATGCGCAGAAGCGATGTCAAGGGGATCTCCTGATTAGTTCACGTATCTCGTCTTTTTGCAGCGCTCGAGGCTCGATTATTTCAAATCCTCTATGTTTCAAAATAGGCGCACGGGAAGCGCGCTCATTATGCGCTCACGGAAGCGCGCTGATAAACTTTTCAGTATGGGAGTGCACGTGCACCCAAACACTTGGTGTTTTCTTCTCCGTAAATAAATCTTTTAGCAGAACTACAAGCAAGCGTTTTTCTGTGGTGGAAATACATTAGCTACTAAAACGTCTTTGTCGTCTGTGGAGAGCGCAGTGTAATGAGTGCATGGTTCTATAGCAACGACAGCCATGGGAAAATCGGTACGAATTTTACTATTAATAATAAAAGATAAGCTACTGTGCATTATAAATGTCAGGAATGTATCTTTATTGACTCATTCTTTTTATAGAGATGATTTAAATGCTGAAATATGAGGTTTATCTTTTTATAAAACCTTTTTTTGTGTTAACCTTTTTTTAAGTTTAGTAGGTAAGATAAAAGACACTCCTTTAAAACAAATCTTTAATGTTATTAACTTGGTGAATTGATTTCACTGTGTATTAGGCTTTTTGAACAATATTCTGTGTATGTGATCATTTTGGTCACTATATTATCTAATAATTTTCATAATGATCAACTAAAATCAACTTTAATTATGTGTTTTTACAGTAGGCTATAAATATGCAAACGTTTTTTTTCGAAGGGGTTCTCGCCCTGGGTGTAATTCAAAGTGAGAACCGCCACTGTTCCCTAGTCTGTTCCAGTGTTCAGAAGTTCCAGAGTTCGTTCCAGTGAGAGAAGTTCCAGAGTTCGTTCCAGTGAAAGAAGTTCCAGAGTTCGTTCCAATGAGAGAAGTTCCTGAGTCCAAGTCATTTTGTTTTGTTCATGTTTGTCTGTGTGTCTGTTAATTTAACCTTGTTTCCCAGTGTGTCTTATTAATTTATCCCCTTTACATATTGTGTTAATTACTCATTAGTCATGTCAGCTTGTCTCGTTTCTTTGATTAGTCCCTGTGTATTTAAGTTAAGTCAAGTCACCTTCATTTATATAGCGCTTTCAAAGCAGCTTTACAGAGATAATAGGAAATTAACGTAACAGAGATTGTTTTGGCTTTACAGCAGCTCTAGAATAACGTTATTGTCCAGCTAAAGTTGAAAAGTTGTCCGTTGCAAAGATCATTAGTTATTAACTTACACTTACACCGCTTACATGACTCCATTCTAACCGAAAAACCTTAACACGTTCCGGCCGCTCATTCACACAACAACAGTGCCTGGTGGCTGGGGAATGCAAACCTTGAAATTTAAGCCTTGTGTTTTGTTTAGTTCAGTTTCTTTTATTGTTGCGTTTGTGGAAATGGTGAGACTTTTTTCTGAATTCTTTGAACAGAAAGTTAAAAGAACAGCATTTACTAAATAGAAATCTTTAGTAACATTATAAATGTCTTCAATGTCACTTTTGATCAATTTAATTAATTCTTAATGAATAAAAGCATTATGTTTTTTGTTTTGTTTTGTTTTGTTTTTGTTTGTTTGTTTTTTACCACATCTTACAAAAATGTTTGAATGGGATCATTGCATTAACAAAAAAAATAAGCAGCAAAAAAAATTAAACATTGCTAAAAATAATAATAATAAATGTTTCTTGAACAGCAAATCATTCATATTATAATGATTTCTGAAGTATCATGTGACACTGAAGGCTGGAGGAAAGATGCTGAAAAATCACAGGAATAAATTACATTTTAAAATATTCAAATAGGAAACAATTAATCTTAAATGTAATATATATATATATTCTTTTACAATGTTACTGCTAAATAAATGCTGAAGAGAATTCTTTCAAAAACATAAAAAACAAACAAACAAAAAAAAACATAATGTTTCCGAATTTTGACAGGTACAAAAGTCTCCAAGAATTGGGGAGTTAGCCATCCTTTTTTACAAAAAAAAACAGGCCTCGGGTCTCGGGCTCCGGCTGGACGGGCTCTGGCGCTGGCTGGACCGGTCTCTGGCGCTGGCTGGACGGTCTCTGGCGCTGGCTCGGACGGTCTCTGGCGCTGGCCGGACGGTCTCTGGCGCTGGCTGGATGGTCTCTGGCGCTGGCTGGACGGTTTCTGACGCTAGGCTGGACGGTCTCTGACGCAGGCTGGACGGACTCTGACGTCAGGCTGGACGGTCTCGGCGAGACAGGACTCTGGACGGGCTGTCTCCGGCGGGACGAGACTCTGGACGGGCTGTCTCGGCGGGACGAGACTCTGGACGGGCTGTCTCGGCGGGACGAGACTCTGGACGGGCTGTCCGGCGGGACGAGACTCTGGGACAGGCTGCTCTCGGCGGGACGAGACTCTGGACGGGCTGTCTCGGCGGGACGAGACTCTGGGACGGCTGTCTCAGCTAGACGAGAGCTCTGGACAGGCTGTCTTGGCGGGACGAGACTCAGGACGGGCTGTCTCGGCGGGACGAGACTCTGGCAAGCTGTCTCTGGATGGACGGTCTTTAGACGGACGCTCTCTGGACAGACGGTCTCTGGCTGGATGAGTGTAGAAGGGACAGGACTGGTGATCATGGCTGGAGATGGTGGTTGAGCGGCGATGTCATCATCCTCACCTACGGTGAAGGTTGAGCCACTCAACCACAGCACATGGTCCAGACATGCGGCCAAGGTCCCTGGGAACGCTGCTGCTGGGGCTTGCTGGTACAGATGATCATCTAAACCCAGCCAAAAGACTGACTTTAAGATGTCATCTGACCAGCTTACCCCAGCAGAGAGTTCCGAGGAACCTGCAGGACATACTGGAAGTCCAGAATGACAGCAAAGATAATGTTTAATAGCAAAATACAGGTAGGAAGGCGGGTCACACGCAGGGTTACATTCACACACACAATCGACAAAGACTGAATGGAACCAAGGGAACTAAATACACAAAGGAATCAGACATAATGGGGTGAAAACAGGTGCAACTGATGAACAAGACGATGAACCAGGAGACTGATGAGGAAGTGAGTTCAGGTGTGGAGACAAGAGGATCCTGGGACGTGTAGTGCAGATAACGCAGACAGACTGGTGCAAACGAGGGACTGTGACACAAACATCACCAGATCACCTTTTCTGTGTTCATCTGGCTGTTATGACTCATGTAAAGCAGCCAAACAAAATCTAAAGTTAATGATTTCAGGGTCAAGAGACAAACTAAAGCAAACACTGATCATCATAATGGTGACTTAAAATTACGGTTTTCTCCTGAGTGATTCTGCTTGTTACACCAGGTGTCTTCAATAATGCTCAATCATCACTCTGTTATTCACTTAATTATCTCATTAACTTTAACACTGCTTCAGTGTTCATTTAACACAGTTTCAGTGTTTATATGAATCCACACTCAGAGTGTTAAATTAACACTGGTGGTTTTGCTGTGTACCAAACTACCCGCAAGTGCTGAATTAACACTTAAACTGGTCAGTTTATGTAACAAATTCAAATTGTGAGGTAACACAGCAAAGTGTTTCACTTGGTTTACACTATTATAATAAACTGCATTTGAATGTGTTTAAACTTATAATGTTATTATATGTGTTAGTTTGGCTGTATGAGACTAGCAGTGAGATAAATCAACATGAGAATAACCTACTGATTATATCCTAACATTTCATTATGTTGAGCTATATAACATTGATTTGTTTTATGTACATTTGCTCACCTGTCTAATGAAGTAACATTACATGCAAGAGCGTCTCTGTCAAGTCTAAAGTTTGCCGTGGAGCTCTCGGCATCTCCAAAACGCCATGCTGATATGTATCCTCATTTTATTTCTCCTTTAGTCCTAAAGTGTGCTTGCCATTGTGCATTGTGTTTGAATGAAACAACAACAGTGTGCCGCAAGTATGGCGACAAATCAATGGCAATAATAACCAAGCACACAACTGATGCTGGCACACACAATAAATGACTTGGATGAGAGGATAACAGATCTACACGCGAGGAAATGGGAACTCGCGAGCTCATTCAAAAACCACGCGCCCGCAATTCCTCTGCATGCAATACAAGCCATTGCACGTGCATGATCATTCCCCACGCGCTCAATCTGCTCTCACCTGCTGCTTTTGCTCACTGGAACAGTTTTATTTTTGGCAGTCGAGGGGCGGGACTTACTGTTTTATTAAACCAAATGTCATTGGTTACTTCCCCTTTTCGGAAGTCAGTTGTGATTGGACGCCTGTCCAATGACCCATAATTCACTTGATTGAGACATGAGACATCACTTAATTTGTTTTATTTATTGTGGTTTATTAATGTGTAATGTGATTTAGAATAGATTCTTCCCAGATACTTTATTTACAGGAAGTCTTACTAGTGATTGCATTGTGTTGTTAAGAGATATTTACAGACTGTAATGACGCTTATCCATGGTTAGCATTAGCATTGCAAATGTACCCACATTTTTATACATTTTATAAGTGGTTCATTATGTTTTCTATTAAATGTAAAAGGGGTTCTGGCTTCTCAAGTTAAGATACAGTACACAGCATAAATTATAGCTTACAAATGCCTTTTCAGAATTTGCTACAGAATACAGAGTAACAAAATTAAACCCAGCAAATTTTTAAACCCAACAAATTAGATATTAAAATATTATATAGTGATGTTAATCATCTAACTTTTTGTAAGGATATAGGTATTTTCCCGGATAATTATTTACTTATGTAACAATGTAACTCAGTTACTAACTCAGTTACTTTTTGTGAGAAGTAACTAGTAACTATAACTAATAACTTTTTTAAAGTAACCTACCCAACACTGATGGCAGTACGGATAAAGTGGAAACGGATATGGGTACGGCTACGGCATGGATAAAGAGAATATTACATCATTGACAGGCGTACGAGTCAACAGGGATGGGCACTTTATAAAATTATGAATTTCTCTGAATTTACACATTCCTGGAATCATTTAGGATAATGTGAGTGCACAATTGAAAGAAATATCTCACACTGTGCAAGAGGTTTTTTTGATATTTTGATACAAAATTCTTACATATTGTACCTTCAAGCAAAAAAGCAACAACAAAAACTTTCCAAAAAGTTTTACAACCAATAGGAGATACAATATCACCAGTATACTTGCCTAAAAAGATAAGTTTTCAAATGAGATTTTAAAATTGAAGGAGAGAGTCACTATTGTTAATATCCTGTGGAAGTAAGAAGCCAGAGAAAAAACTAAGGAGAATGTAGACGATGACGAGTTTAATAGGGAGTAAATGTTGAAAAGTAGGTCAGATAAGTATGAAGGAGACAGGTTATGCAGTGAATTTCAGTGAATATAATATTCAACACACTGTTTAGACTCTAAACTAAAGTGTTTTTGAACTTGCTCGTGTTAATTAGACTCTGAATACTGATTATTTGGATCAGTATTTTATAGTGAAGATCATGGTAACCCACTAGTAATGACATAAGTGTTACCAAATCCATCGGAAGGAATTACTAATACAAATTACAATAGCTTTCACGAATGACAATACTTTAAAACTACTCAATATTAAGCTCTTTGTTGCTATTACAGAAAGAAAATGCTAATCCTTTCAAAAGAATACTTTCAAATGTATATTTTGTCTACCTTTATAAAAAAGAATGCGCACAAGCATTGGCAGAGGCAAATAAATGATGATTTGTTCTCAATTCCCAATACTTTCCAAGAATGGAGAGCAGTTTTAGTTCTGGTGTGACTAAGCCCTTCCTTTGTGTAATGTCTTCATCCTAACAGACTCCTCCTCTCCACCTGATCTGGGATATAAAGGACACTTGTTTTGTCACAGATGCGCTCCATTTGCTCTGAGGCATTGGCTTAAATTAGGCTTGTATCTGCTCTAGCTGCTTGCCCGGTTACTGGACGCTCTGGCATTGCATGTAGTAGTCGCAGATCTTTAAGAAGTCATGTCTTTAGGGCTGGAGCTCATAGGTATGATATCAAGTGTGTTGGGCTGGCTTTTGGCCATCGTGGCTTGTGCTCTTCCCATGTGGAGGGTCACAGCCTTCATTGGCTCCAACATTGTGACGGCTCAGGTCATCTGGGATGGTCTGTGGATGAGCTGTGTGGTTCAGAGCACGGGACAGATGCAGTGTAAAGTCTACGACTCCATGCTGGCCCTCTCGCAGGACCTCCAGGCAGCTCGAGCCCTGACCGTGATATCCATCCTCCTGACTGTCCTGGCTGTGTTGGTGTCCATCGGAGGAGCAAAGTGCACTGAACTGCATGAGAGGACGAGTCATCCAAAGCTAAAGTGATGATCTTCGGAGGGGTGATCTTCATCGTGGCTGGGCTTATGCAGCTGATTCCTGTGTCCTGGTCTGCCAACAGTATCATCAGGGACTTCTACAACCCTTTGCTGCCCGATGCCCAGAGACGGGAGCTGGGAGCCGCACTGTACATCGGCTGGGCAGCATCTGCGCTCTTGATCATGGGGGGTTCCTTGCTCTGTTGCTCCTGTCCTCCACAAGACAAGAAATACAGCCAGTCTCAAATGCCGTATCCTGCGTCTCGCTCAACGGGTGGAGGAGGGTATGACAGAAGAGACTATGTGTGAAACCAACAGCTCAGTATGTGGACATCATATTTTCTGGAGTAAAGTGGAAATATGCCACGGGGGAAACATGTCTGAGGGAGTAGTTAGATGTTTTTTTTATCTCTGTCAGTGCGGTTTTGGCTGTTCAGAATATGACCGTGTGAAAATGAACTTTGTTAATTGCTATGAAAATGTAACCTCGGACTGTTCCTCTCAGAAATCGATTCTCAACGAAGCATGATTTTCAGTTACCTGAGGTGTATAAAGCTGACTTTCTATTTATTGGCCATTTCTTTTAGTTTTGTAGGACTAGATGCACTAAGATTTTTGGCACAGACGAGTTGACTGTGTGTTTACTAAGTTGGAGAATTTAAACTTGTCATTGTGCTTTTTCCTCATCTAGACACAGGTAAATGTCCATGTTGTCATGTATTTACTTTACATGATTCGAATTGTAATGTGCATTTCTTTATTATTTATACAATGTTTTTCATCAAGCTGTAGGAATGGAATTTGAGAAGCACATACTCTTTTACATGTATCATTGTTTGATAAACACTTGCTGCCACTTCAATTTGTATTCGAAGAATTAAAAGAACTAAACTGAACTAAAAGTGGCTCTAGGATCATTGAAGTGGGCTATTGTGACACAAATTGGGCGAGAATGTGACTACTTTATAGTGAGCATTGAGGCAGAAAGAACAGCCGAGGATCTGAAGCACGGTCAGTTTAGTCTGTAAAGTTAGTAATCTGTGTAAGCTACTGTATTGTTGACCAGGAAAATTACATTGTTCCAGTTCAACAATAAATGAATACACCAACCCACGATGAATATTGCTGTATGGATCCTTGAATTCATTTCAGGATCTGTTCCTTTATAATCACGATGACTAGAGAAAACCTGAAACTCAAGCCATGGGGCCATGTTACCTCCAGTTAGCAACAAAGCCAAATACACACCATGAAATCATCAACAGATCACCTTACAAGTGTAGGTGGCAGATGGTGGCAAGTAAGAGACAGAATACAACCACACTTGTCAGAGGTTAATTGAAATAGAAAAACAATGGGCGATGGTCCTCCAACAGACAATATAAGTAACTTTGCAACTACATGTCAACTTATTCTAATACCTATATTAGAATCATCCTATACCAGTCTGCTAATACTACTAATAGTATGATGAGAATTAGTAGACATGTAGGGGCAATGTTACTTATAGACAACAGAATGTGTTAAAGGGACCATCAAAATAAAGTGAAACCAAACAATGCAACAAATGCATAAAAAAATCCTTTAACTGCGGTAACTCGAAATATTGAACAGGGACTCATATGAATGACGCATACATCAAGCATATCACTTTATCAGGGTATAACACCTGTTTCTATACTCACAGGATCAGTGTCAGCTCAGTTAAGACCAGCACGCAGGCTTAATTACGGACATTGATCATATTAACACCATTAATTGGGGTTTTTCAATATGCTTAAGAGATGGCATAATCTACTAAGTGTATTTCTATGGTCAACTACATTCAGCTGTTTGCTAAACTTTTGTTCCATCCATATAAAATCTATATGCAACAGATGATGGAAAGCATACTAACTGTAATGTGTTTTCTTTATTCCATGTCTAAAAGCACTGTAAAAGTCTAATGTGTGCAAAAATTAATGAGACGTAATGATTTGAATAAATTACTTGCTGAGATAACTAAAATGATTAGACAAACAGTAGAATTTCTTTCATTTGGACATAAACTCACTGCAGGGTCATTCGTGAGCATGCAGATGTTAAGACTTAACCATAATACGAACTTGAGATTTGTTGACTTAACATAACTGAAGTCAAGTCATCTGTTTGCTTTGACTTAGTTAAGTTTAGTCAACTAACTTTTTTTGCAGTGCATGGTCATTAATTTGATATGCCATTACTTGGAAAATAAGGGCAACATTTTAAAGTAAAACATTTTATCAAGTACTGTAACACAACAGTCAAAATGACACAAACATAACAGACGTTGAGGTTCACAGCCTGAAATATTCGTATCATATACTTATTTTTATCAAATACTTATTACCAAGTCAACACTCAAAAAAATTATATGTTGGCTTTAATTAATTTTAATTTGTCAACAGGTTCCACATAACTGGATTACGTTTAACAAACATAATTTGTTCATGTAACTTCAACATAATAGAATTATGTAATCTTAAATTACCCAATTTAAGTAGTCTTAACGTGAATTTTAAAGGCTTCCTGACATGATTCAAAGGCATTTTATTATATTCATTCATCCATTTATATTTCATTTGATTCAGTGACATTTCATTAAATTGATAGACTTTAGCTAGCTATTTGCTAGCAGAATCACATATTAGCATCTTGAATGCTAAGATTTACATGCTTCTTCATTCAAAGCAATTGAAAATAAAGAAATCAGTCGACAGCCAAACAAAATGCTCCACTCTTCTCCACAATGGTAATTTAAATGGTTTAATAATTCCAATATAATTTAACATTAAACACCATTACACACTATCAAGTCTTCCCCTTTCTAAATTTCTCAACAAAAAAAACCATAAAATAACACTTAATTTTAACATTTATTCTCTCTTAATTCAACCAAACACAAAGCATGCTGGGAACTAAAAGCACTGCCCAGTTTCTGTTAAGGCAACACAAATCAATCATGTAATCCAACACAAACGGATTAAGTAAACTTAAGTTGTTCGTAGATTTAAGCAGATTGAACACAATAAAATTAAGTTTGGGCAAAATGGCAGTCGGCTCGCACTATACTGCCACCCTCTGGATGTACACTTTTTTTACTTAACATAAATGGTTTGTGTTTAGACAACACATTAAGATTTTGTACTGTCAAGCTAGACACAATTACATAGACGTTTTTTTTATTCGCTTTGGTACTATTTTCACAAGTAAGGTGTATATTTTCAAAACTCTTAGTGCTAATATCACAACAGATCATCAAAAGTGCACTTTTTTCAAACATTTCATCATGTTTTCAACTGTGTTAGTACCATTCACACAATCACAAAGTATCCTTTTCACAACACAAAATAAGTGTTTCATCTACATTATTGTTTCATTCACAGTAACTGCCTTTCATAAAGCTCTTACTATCAAACTTTTGATTTGCATCTCTTTTTGTTCAGTTTAATACTTTTGTCTATTATTTAATCCAACAGATCTTAATGGTTAATCAATTAATCATTTGGTAAACCCATAGATTTTTATTTCAGCAATATACAAGTATATGGATTTTGAGAACTACAGAAATAAAATGTGTTTGTATGAATATTTAAATTACATGTAACCACACATGATGAATACTCGTTATAGCTAATTGATTTCACATAGTGGTAACCACAATTGGCCACTATATACAGTAACATTCATGTGGACGAGAATCTATGGCCAAATGCTCAGGACAGGCTTGATCCAGATTACTGTAATTTAATGTGTGCACTAAATGTTATGTTCTCATTTAGTTACATTTCATTATGTTACAATTATATCTGAAAAATAAAAACTATAATTTGCCTATAAATGATTGTAGAGGATGTCTTCATTGATCCTTCACTTGATTACATATGGATATTTGGAAATTATAGATTATGTAAATGTTGGGTACTGTAAGTGTATTGCCTAATGTTACAGTAAAACTGTGTAAAAGTTTTTTTTTATAGTACTGTAGCATATTAATTTCAGCACTTCTAAGGCCGATTTGAAACATGTGTCTTGCATTGTTTGCTGTTGGATGAACTGATTGTTAAAAGTACTAAACTGAAAGAAGATCATATTGTTGTGTTTCAGTGATTAAACCAAATGTTCTCATTACATATTACAATAATCTTGTGTTTGAAATAATGATTATGTGGACTGAAAACATGTGCAACTGACTGAAAGCATTACATCAGGTTTTGAAAGAATGACTAGCTGCGTTACAAGTGTGATCAGTTTGGAATTTTGTACTAAGAGTTTTGAAAATGTACACCTTACTTGTGAAAATAGTACCAAAGCGAATACAAAAAACTGTAATAGAAAAAAAAAACATGTAAAGTAAAAAAACACAATTATTATATGTAAACTATATATAAATATATTATGTAAAGTGCACAACCTCCCTAGTTAATTTTTTTTGAGTGAATGAGGGTTTTGTTTACATGAGATCTCAGACTACACTTTAATAATTGTATTGATTGTGTTACAGTTTTTCTCAATTGCTAAAACACTAAAATCCATTGGCTGAACAAAGTTCTCAATTGCCTGAACTCATTTAGCTAATTGTGGAGTCTGTTGTCAATACCATAAACAATTTCACATGGTAAAACACAATTTGCAGATCTCACTTAGACTTTTCAGCAAAACTCTGAACACATTCTCATTCTCAAAACACATTCTGCACTCTAATGCACATATCATCCATACTGGTAAACACAAGTGGCAACAATCAAATACAAATAGAGAACAAATGTCATTTGATTGAACACAACCACTCAAAACTGATTCAACCTGTTTCAAATGATGTGACAACCAATATTAGCCAGTTCAGACAGCAAACTGAACTGAGAGATTGTTGAAGGTGGAAAGGAGAAAGTCTGAGAATGGATAGAAGAAACAATGTGAGAGGACGAGGGCGTATGCGAGGTGGTCGATGAGGAGGAGGGCAAGAAAGAGGAAGAGGAGGAGAAGGGCAAGAAAGAGGTAGAGGAGGAGGAGAAGGAGGAGGGGGCAAGAAGAGGAAGAGGAGGAGGAGGGAGGCAAGAAAGAGGAGGAGGAGAGGGGCAAGAAGGAGGAGTGCAAGGAAGAGGAGGAGGAAGAAGAGGAGGTAAGAAAGAGGAAGAGGAAGAAGAGGAGGAGGGCAAGAAAGAGGAGGAGGAGGAAGAGGAAGAGGAGGAGGGCAAGAAAGAGGAGGAGGAAGAGGAGGAGGGTAAGAAAGAGGAAGAGGAGGAAGAGGAGGAGGGCAAGAAGAGGAAGAGGAGGAAGAGGAGGAGGGCAAGAAAGAGGAGGAGGGCAAGAAAGAGGAAGAGGAGGAGGAGGGCAGAAGAAGAGGAGGAAGAGGAAGAGAGGGCAAGAAAGAGGAAGAGGAGGAAGAGGAGGAGGGCAAGAAAGAGGAAGAGGAGGAGGAGGGCAAGAGAGAGGAGGAGGAAGAGGAGAAGGAGGATGAGGAAGAGGGGGGCAAGGAAGAGGGAGAAGAGGAGGAGGAGGGGGACAAGGGACAATGTTGCTTGTGATGTCGACGAAGTGCTTTTGCCTGACCCAGGCCAAAGACAAGAAGCACATTGATCACGTTTACTCCTTTCATTTGTGTCCCTTTGAGTATCGTATACTGTAGTACAGTGCACTGCTGGAGACTGTACAATGAAAAAAAGATGACATTTGTTTTGAGATTAAAAATGTAGTTCTCCCTGAGAACTATATGTTTTGAACAATGTGTTTTAAATTTTTTGGTGTATTGTTTACTGACTGCTTGATGGTGTACAGCATTTTGAACACTTTGTTTATGTTTTGAGAGCAGTGTTTGAATTTGAACACATAAAACTGTTTTGGGAGCAGTGTTTGAATTTGAACACATAAAACTGTTTTGGGAGCAGTGTTTGAATTTGAACACAGATAAAACTGTTTTAAGAGCAGTGTTTGAATTTGAACACAGGTTAAACTGTTTTGGGAGCAGTGTTTGAATTTGAACACAGGTAAAACTGTTTTGAGGCGAAAGTTTCATTTTGCAAGAGGAGTCAGAGGTTTTGTAAATAGTGCTTGAAGATGAGGTTTTGTGTTTAATGTTTTTAGAAAATGGAGCAAGGTTTCAGAAATTGTGTTTTAGCAATTGAGAAAAACTGTAATTGCACTATTATAAAGTGCACTTTGTAATAATGCCAAATTAAAAGTTTTACATTTTAAATAGTGGTTTTAAAAATCTGTTGTGCTTTAAAGAAGCACACATTCACAAGTTCAACTATAACGGACTTTAAACTTTGATGGATTTTCATTTACAGTTTTTTTTTCAATTGTTTACACGCAATTTTGAAAACCGGGTTCTTTTTTTCAAAATATAATGACAATTATCCAAACACCAAACTCAATTTGCATAATTCCTAGATTGTTTTCATTATGACACACTTCTGTCAAAACATACACACTTTAGTCAAAAGATACACATATTTGTAAAAATGCTATTAGTTTTCTTTTAACCAACACAGTCCTCAATGATCAGACACTATTGCAGCCAGTTTCACACTGCTGTGATAAATAAAAAACACATTTGTAAAAAAAATAATAATAATAAATAAAAAACTACTTTTAGGAGGGATAATTTAGATGAGAAAAAATAGTGACAAACTCACAACATTGTTCATGATTAGTTTGAGATATAGGGAGAATGTACACAAATATACTGTGTAAACTTACCAAGCACTGCACAACACTGATGCTGCAGACTGAATATTTCAAGTATTTATTTCAATACTTACAGTATTTCTTACCATAATCAGTTACAGCAATCAACCAACAATGAAATCAATGAAACAAATAAAATCTGTAGACAAATTATAATTACTGCATGAAGTACATACACTTTGACTCTGAAGAAAAACTACTGTAAAAGCAACAAGAATATTGTAACTATTCAGTTACAGTATCAACCAGAGATTTAGTTGATCTCTTTGTCCAGCTTCCAGTGTCAGTCCATGGTTGATAACAAGGTAACATGGTCAATAAGTGTTGCATGGATTTCTTGAGTCAAATTTGGTCCTCGTCTTCTTTGTTCAGGTTCTATCAACCCTTCAAGTCCTTCTCTACCTCTTCCTCTACCTAGGCCTCTTCATCTATCTCCTTCTTCTCCTCTTCCTCTGCCTCCTTCTCCTGTTCTTCATCCTCTACCCCTTCTCCTCTTCCTCTACCACCTTCATCCCCTCCTCTACCTCCCTCTCCTCCTCCTCTACCTCCTTCTCCTGTTCTTCATCCTCTACCCCTTCTCCTCATCCTCTACCTCCTTCTCCTCCTCCTCTATCACCTTCATCCCCTCCTCTACCACCTTCTCCTCCTCCTCTACCTCCTTCTCCTCTTCCTCTACCCCCTTCTCCTCATCCTCTACCTCCTTCATGTCCTCTTTGAGCTCCCCCTCTTATTCTCACTCTTCTTCTTCCTCTTCTTCTTCTCCTAGATCCTTCTATTTTTTTGAAGACTCACCTGCTGCCTTTTATTGCACACCTGAGTGCTGTGTTTTCAAATTAGCACATGTGTGCTTCCACACCTGGTGGATGTGAATATCCAATTCGTTCATTTGTGCGGTCAATGGCAAACTGGGGCTTTGTAATGACAAGGAAGTAACCTCACAATCCTTATCTGTGTCTAAGGTGTGAAAATGTGTGTAGAGTTTTACAAATCACTGTGTGTATTGTTTTGCAAAAAGGGTTAAGCTGACAACGTGCTTCCAATTGTGCAAATCTAGGCCAGTGTTTTGCTCCTTGAGTGTAGGTTTTGCTAATAGTGGGAAAGTTTTAATTTTAGTGTGTAAGCGATTGAAAAAAACTGTAATAGCAAATGGCATGCAGTTAAGTAATACACATAAGTATACAGTATTATTTCTGTAATAAGTGTACTTAATTTTTAAAAGTATAGCCCATAAAAGACAAAACAGAGCATACTAGCAGGTGATCAGAACACTTTTAACAATTACATTTTACATTTACATTTATTCATTTAACAGACTTTATGATGCACATTATAAGGAATTTGTACATCATATAATAACAGAATATAATCACATGCATAATCCCCTTTGGTAAAACTGTTAAATATTTTCATATATCCAGTTTCCTAATGAATAACTGCATTATTAAGCCCAATGACTTTAAGTGATGTCTTTATAGATCTCAATCTAGTACTTCACAGAGTTCCCTTTGTTCAAACGGGGAAACTCACCAGTGATCCTCTGAAACTGAGGTCACGTGACCGATACTGGAGAAGGTGAGGAACTGCCAGAGTCACTGATCTGTGATCAGCACAAGCACAAGATCTGTGCTTCTTTCTCGAAAAACAGAAACCTTGTGTTTGACGGGTGGAAATGTTCAGTTTCATATTCTGCTGATATTGGCAAAAAGGTCATATGTAATGGTTATATTTTACATATTATTATTTTAAATGTTTTTTTTTTCATCTCTGTGACACATCACAGAGTGTATGCAGTTTCAGACAAAAGGTATTAATAAAAAGTAATTGACTAAAAGAAGTAAAATGTAACATTTATGTGAGGCACAATAACAATCCCATGTTAAAACTGAATGCTAGTGATCATGTCATGTCTGTTTTAGATTGTGTCTCATGTTCTTAGTTCATGTCTTTTTTTTTGAAATTCAGTCTTCTTCATTCTTGTCCACTGTTTCCTCTCCTTTATCTTCCTGTTTCCTATCTTGATTATTATGTATAACCGAAAACATATAAATCCATCCTTCGGATGAGACATCAAACCGAGGTCCTGTAGTCATTAAAAATCCCAGGATGTCCTTTGGAAAAGAGAAGGGGTGTAACCCCGGCATCCTGGCCACATTTGCCCATAACGCCGATTTGTCATATAACGTTCTATATGACGCTAAAGGATGAGAACGCGTTGGGTCATCCCCATATATTGATTGGCTCTATCACTGTACGGTATACTGTCCTTGTCCAGAAAGGAAATAAAGACATCATCAAAATAGTCCATGTGACATTAGTGGGTTAGTTAGAATTTTTTGAAGCATCAAAAATACATTTTGGTCCAAAAATAACAAAAACTATGACTTTATTCAGCATTGTATTGTCTTCCGGTTCTGTTGTCATTCTGCATTCACGAGTCCGCAGTAATGCTAAGATGCTGCTGACGTGTCATCTGGTGTGTTTGTGTATTCGTGCTCAAATAAATATGGTAACACAGTCTCATCCCAATTCATCATATAACTGACGTTTTGGGACGTCTTTTGACCATTCGTCAATATACGACTTTCAGGGCCCCCTTAAACGTCGGCAGATGACGATCCCGGGTCGTCATACAACTGACGCTTTACCTTTAACGTCAGTTAGGTGACGAGTTGGGTTTAGGGTTAGGTTTAGGTCTGGGGTAGAGTTAGGATCCCATAACGTCATCTACCGACGTTTAAGGGGACCCTAGAAAGTCGTATATTGACGAATGGTCAAAAAACGTCCCAAAACGTCAGTTATATGATGAATTGGGATGAGACTGCGCTGAATATGGCTAGGCATAAACATTTCCTCTGTGTCGAAATCGTTAGTTGTGTTTGTGAAGATTGTTTTGTTTACAGCGTGCGTCTATTGACTGTAACCGAAGCTCGGGCACATTGATAACAAGTCAGCATCTTACGTCACCAGCGTCTCTGAACGCGGATTAACAACAGAACTGGAAGACAATACAATGCTGAATAAAGTCATAGTTTATGTTATTTTTGGACCAGAAATGTATTTTCAATGCTTTAAAACATTCTATCTAGCCCACTGATGTCACATGGACAACTTTGATGATGTATTTATTCTCTTTGCTGGACAAGGACAGTATACCGTCACATACATTTTTAATGGAGGGACAGAAAGCTCTCGGACTAAGTCTAAAACTTCTTTGACTGTGTTCCGAAGATGGTCTTACGGGCTTAGAATGACATGAGAGTGAGTCATTAATAATATAATTTTCATTTTTGGGTGAACTAACCCTTTAATGCTAAAATACAATCTTCACATTAATGCTAAGAATAGTTAGTATTAATGTGAAGATTGTATTTTAGCATTAAAGAATAGACTG
Source organism: Hybognathus amarus (assembly GCA_030378365.1). Lineage (NCBI taxonomy): Eukaryota > Metazoa > Chordata > Actinopteri > Cypriniformes > Leuciscidae > Hybognathus > Hybognathus amarus. Next base: position 70,354 of record JAQIUQ010001825.1, on the reverse strand, counting down.
AACAATTTCACATTCTAATTAACAAAATGTGAACACAATTTTTTTTCTTTTTTTTTCACATTTCTAACTTGGCTAGATCAGAAATTTAAATATGAATACAGGGGCCCAAGATCCCAAGCTAATGGAACACTGATCACCATTATGGTGACTTCCAAACAATTACAGTGGTAAAGAATACACTGATGCCTGATGCTGGTTCACAGGTTGTAAATGCACTACTATCAGCATTGGGAACACTGCGAACAGACTGACTTCAGTGCAAATTGCATCTTTCAGCCAGGAGGAGGCCACAAGTGACTGTGACTGCAAGTGAACAGTTTAAAAACATGGTTAATTCAGGAAAGAAAGCTACTGAAACTATTTGAGCTTTTATGTTCAAACAAATAGCTCACATAAAACACATTTTGCTTATGTTTATTCTCAGATTTCTATCATTTAAATCCAAAATGATAAAAGTATATTTGACTGAAATCTTTTTGCAGTTTTTCTCGATTGTTTACACACACTTCCTGCAAGTATGCCTCAAACTCTCAGAACTCTACACACAAATCTAAAAACACACACACAATCGGCAAAACCCCTCAATTCTAGTGCAAAATGAAACTTTACATTCAAAACAATGTTATATATTCTCAAAATGTTATTTTGTTTTCAAATGACACACATAAACCATCATATGAATAGACATTGATAAGAACCAGTTGAACATTGATGTGCTCAATGTAAAACACTATGATCAATGGAAAACACTTCTTCTCCATTCATCATTATGACTTGGGCCTTTTTTGTTCAGTGTTACACTTACTACAGACATTACATACATAAGTGTGTTGTAAAATATTTGAGAATATTGTTTTTATACCCAGAACACACAAAAACACGGTAACAAATATATTTTATTTTTTCCCACAAAAACAATGGGAGATAGATTGCACATTTCGTACACTCCAGCAACACAAAGTTGCACATACAGTGGTCTACATACAACACAACAGAAAAAAATGTGTATGCTGTTACAGTAAAAAAAAATAAAAAATACATAAAAAAATATCTGCTGGTTTTGGTATTTCATGCTAAAGTTCTGATTGCTAATTGCAAAAACTGTGTGACGGGTGTTTGCCCATGTGACGAGTCAGTGTGCATATCTGAATGGCAGTGTGTTCTTCGTAAAAACAAGAGATTTTCTGCATGAAAATTGTGCCAAATGCAGAGAATTTGTGTGTAGTGTTATGAAAAAAGTGTGTTTTAGAACTGCAATTTGAGTGTAAAGCAGGAATTGTGCTTGTAGTTTAGTAGAATTGGTTCAGGGGGTTGGTGAATGAGTTACATGTTGTGGTCATTGTGTCTCAAGTACCAGAATTTGTGTGTAAACAATTGAGAAAAACTGTAATACACTTTGGGAGGAAAGAAATTAGACAACTCTTCCGTATTTCCAGTGTCGATCATTTAATGTAACATTTAATCAGATTCTCATCTTCAAGAATCTGTTATATGCTTTACAAATATTATATGCCCACATATATGGTTTTAAATTATTCCCTTTTTTTTGGCCTTCAAAAATCTTAAAATGTACAGTACACGTAGATCTTTGGAGAAGCTTAATCTCTTATACAAATCAAATAGCTTTTGGTCAAATAGCCAAATCAAATAGCCTGCAAAAGATAAAAGACAAAACAAACAAGCAACCTAAAACAAACAGTATTTGCAAAACTTTTTTTTCCTCACTAAATAGTTTTGACATTACTTTTAGACTCAACAGATATGTATCAAGGATACCCATGTTGCTTCACCCACTTTTTTTTGCAATTGAAAACAGCAATAAAACCAGTCAAACCATTACAAGCAAGAGCGAGGGTGTATTGAACATTGCATGTTTCTATATGCAGAAGACATTTTACTTTACATGAGTGATCCCATATGAGATTGTATTACAGTTTTTTTTTTTTTTTTGATTGCTAAAGGAACAGTGGAGCACAACTGGAGCTATATGTGCAAAACTCTAACTACAGTCTGCACAGCAGCAGTTGTGGACCAAACTCTAGTTTGTTTTTTATTGCTTGAACACAGTTTTCAAAACTCTACACACTTATCCCATGACTTTAACCACAACCTGCACAACACTGTGGATTTACAACACTTTGTTCAAATGCTAACACACTGGTGTCAAAACTGTAAACCACACATTCAGAATAGAATACATTTCAGCCTTGTGCCTTTCACACACTGCTGATTTTCAAACAATTTCAGCTGAACAGGCTGAAAACTTGTGGCCTAATGCTTAGAGAGGCAGGGTTACAGTATTACAGTTTGTTCTTTTACTGTAGTTTCTACCTTTTTCCCTCATAACTGAATTCTGTAAATTACTACAGACTATTGAAGCAAACTGCTAATCTTCAATTGTTATGTTCTAAAAATGCAAATATATCAAATGAAAGAATGTCACTCGTTTCTTTGAAGAATATATTACTTTGTATGAAGACACTGAAATTGTTGAAACTGTAAAGATGAAAAGTTTGTATTTTCTGTATTGGTGTTTGATGCTAGTGTTTTTCCTCTCAGTGTGTTCTGGGTGACAGTGTGTTATCTCAGAGAGGGTTGTGCACACTGAGCCTGTTTTGAGCCATGAGTTGTGCTTAGGTGACTGTTGGTAATGCAAACTGTAGTTAGAGTTTTGCACATTTAGCTCCAGTTGTGCTCACTGTCGTTTAGCAATCGCAAAAACTGTCAGGTTAGTTTGGAAGTTTTCCCTAACAAAAAAAATACAAAAAAGTTAATGGTCTCCTTATAATACAGTTTTTTACAATTGCTATGACAGATTTTTCAATACTTTTAACAATTTCCCAAAACTCTTAACACAGTTAGCACTACATCCAGCTGTGTAAGCTATACTATTAACACATTTCTTGTTGCTTTAACGCAAAATGCATACAATGAACACACATTTAAAATGCTTGAACTTCTTTTACACACAAGCTCAAACAAGACCAAAACAATGGATTTTTACTGCCAAATTTACCATTGCTTTAACACTGTATGTCAGAACAGATAACACCATGTTCTGAACCTAATCTTACAGGCTAAAGTCAAGGTAAACAGCTGTTTATATTGTGAATTGAAAAACAAATAAATCCCCTGTATTTTATTCTGTTGAAACAGCTGATTGAATAATACAAATATGGGACAATGTGACAATGTGACATTTCACAATTCCAGTGCAGTCATGGCCTGGTTTGATTCCATCAGAGGATGATGTCCCCTTTCCCATTCTTAGCCTGGAGATGGACGGTTTTTGACCATCGTCTATGCAAATGCTTGTATATATGGAGGTGTGTGCATATATGTCTATTAGTGGTGCAACGGATCATCATTTGATCCGTGATTCGATTCGGATGAATGTCTCGGTTCGAGCACACACGTGATCCCGGATTGATTATGAAAAAAAATAATGTGCGCATGTTCAGTCAACACAAAGCTTCGTCATGGCGAGCGGAGGAACGAGAAGCTTGAGACGGCCCGCGTCATTTAAATCACCTAAATGGGACCATTTTGGATTTCCCATCAAATATAACATAAAGGAAAGAGGTTAGTAGATAAAACCATAACGGTGTGTTCGGCACTGTGGCACAAGAAAGCCAGTGGAAACACGTTAAGCATGGCCACGCATTTGAAGCGACATCACCCCGGTGTTTCACTGACAGGAGTGAAAATGAAGGCTGCTCAACAACCGCTTATCACCGCGGCATTTAAGCAGCCCCTAGTTGCACAATCATGAGACATGATTCCATAGTTGGTTGTGCAAAACGAGGGCTTTAAACACATGCTGAAAGTGCTTGAGCCACGTTCGACATGAACTGTTGTGGATGAACTATCCCAGAGCATCCTCTGTTGCGCTCACGACAGACGGGTGGACTTCTACAGAGAGCTATGTGACGATAACCACTCACAATTTAAAAGTGTTAATAAAAAAGACAAAACTTGTTTATTTGTCTTCTCTTTTTTCTTTTTTGCTGATCCGAAAAATGATCCGATCCGTGACTCTGATTCGAGAACGATCACGATACGATGAGTTTTTATCCGTTGCACTCCTAATGTCTATTATATACTGTATATGTAGGCTACATATATATGTACTTTGTTTCTGTGGCTTGTACATACCTGTATGTATTGCCTTCTGAAAGGAAAAATAAATAAAAATTTGATCACAAAAAAAGTTTTCTGACCATCGTCCACAGGACCAAATGTCCCTCCTGGATGCAATGGATTCTGCTTCCCAAGACATCCCAGCTAAACACAGCCAGGGGTAAATAAGGAATGCCAAATGATTTTCCCAAGATGCCTTGATGCCTTGCCAGAGTAGTGTGTGATGTGCACTGTAAAAAATGATCGTGATTTTAACAGGAAAAGACTGTAAAAATGCTACAGCGAAAAAACTGTTAATTGGTTAAAAGAAAGTTTCCTTACTATATACGGTAAATAACTGTGATATAAATAAAAAAATACATATAAATGTGAAAAAGACGTCATTGTATAATTTACAGTGAAAAAATGTAAATTGACATTCCCACAATTCCCTGCGTGACACTTAACATTTAATGTATTTTAACTGTTTCTTCATAATTTTCTTAGTTTTTTTTCTAATCAGTTATGTACATTAGGATTTTATGTTATGTTTAATGTTGTTAAATTACAGTTTTTTTGGATTGCTTACACACTAAAATTAAAAGTAGTACACTATTAGCAAAACCTTACACTCAAGAAGCAAAACATCAGCCCATATTTGCACATTTATAAGCACATTGTCAACCTCACACTTGTTGCAAAACTCTACACACAGTGATTTGCAAAACACTAAAACACACTTAACATACATTACACACAAAATCTATTATGAAGTCACTTTCTTGCAATACCAAAGCACTGACTGTCAAATTACCGCACCTTCCAACCAATTGATTCAACACAGTCATCAGGTGTGCAAACACTTGTTTGCTTAATTGTAGACACACCAATCAGGTGTATAAGCACTATAAAAAGCAGCAGGTGAGTTCATTGGTCTTCAAGCACAATGGAAAGAGTCAGAGAGAAGAGTAAGGACGAGGTGGAGGACGAGGTGGAGGGCGGAGGTGGAGGACGGAGGTGGAGGACGAGGTGGAGGACGAGGTGGAGGACGAGAGGTGGAGGACGAGGTGGAGGACGAGGTGGAGGACGAGAGGTGGAGGTGGAGGTGGAGGAGGAGGAGGAGGAGGGACGGAGGACGAGGACAAGGAGGAGGAGGGAGGACAAGGACGAGGACAAGGACAAAGGACGAGGAGAGGAAGGGGAGGAAGAGGAATCAACAGAAGGAGGAATCAATGGAAGAGGAAGAGATGGAGGCCATGCTGGAGGTAGAGGAAGAGGAAGACAAGAAGGTGCTCAAAGAGGACCGAATCTGACAAATGAGATCCGCGCAACACTGGTTGACCACGTTGTCAACCACGGCCTGACGCTGAGGGAGGCTGGACTGCGAGTACAGCCAAATCTAAGCCGATACACAGTGGCAAGTGTGATAAGAACATTTCGACTGGAAAATAGGTATTGTAAAAATATCATCATATCAAAAACATCTGCACGGTTTCAGCAACTGCTTACAGTACTGTATTCTATGCACTATCAGCACTTCTGTTACCTTTTCCTGTGAAATTACTGTACTATTGTTTACTGTTTTTTTTCTACATAGGATTGAGGGTCAGGAACGACGAGGGGAAGGCCTCCTATGTTCACAGAACAGCAAGAGAGGGAGATGGTAAACATGGTTTTGGCCAACAATGCTATAACTCTCAATCAGCTCCAAGCTAACATTGTCAATAACCACATCGGTTTCAACAATATCCATCATGTCTCAACATCAACAATGGCACGCATCCTAAAAAAAAAACATATTCAAATGAAGCAAATTTATCGAGTGCCTTTAGAGCGCAATTCCGAAAGGGTGAAACGACTGCGGCATGATTATGCAGAGGTATGTATTCATCTAAGCAATGTGATCTTGCATACTGTCTCATAATCTTTTACTGTACTGTAATATGTATACTAGATCTACACTGAACACAATTTTGCCTCACACTGTTCTTCAGAGAGTTTTACAAATGGATGGAGAGGAGATCCAGCATGAGTTAATTTATGTAGATGAGGCTGGGTTGAACCTGACGAGAACACGAAGGAGGGGAAGAAACATCATTGGCCACAGGGCTATAGTCAATGTCCCAGGGCAACGTGGGGGTAATATAACACTCTGTGCAGCCATTACACAGAATGGGGTCCTCCACCGCCATGCTCATATGGGCCCTTACAACACAGCACTCATACTTACATTCTTGGACCAATTGCACAACATACAGTTTTTTCTGAATGCTTAAGCGCTAATCGTGATTCTTGTAGCACAATTTCTAAAACTATTAATACGTATAGCAAAACCACTCACTGAGTTTGCAAAACTAAAAGCACAAAAACTGCTTTGCACTCAGTTTGCAATTTTGTAACACACGCTTTGCAAAACTGTAGGCACAATTCACTGCACAACACTCTTTTTGCAGAACTTTAAACACAACTCACTGCTTACACTCAATTACCAAATTTCCAACACACTCCTAGCAAAATTATACACGTGTATGGCTATCATTAACACTATTTTGCCAACTGTCTGGCTCACTTTCACATGTGAATACTGTTTTAGATAATTAGTTCACTTTGCAATTAGCCTAAGCACTATAAATAAGTCACAGGTAAGCTGTCTGTGTGGAGTACAATGGAAGGAGCAGTAAGAGTGAGAAGAGTGAGAATCAGAGGAGGCCGAGGGAGAGGACGTGGAGTTGAAGAGCATACCTGATATGTCATCATATGGGACAATGTTAGTTTCCATACATAGGGCTGCTTTGGTCCGCAACTGGTTTACAGACCACCCATTCTTCATGGCACTCAACCTCCCTCCATACTCTCCATTCATAAATCCCATTGAGGAGTTCTTGTCTGCCTGGCGCTGGAAAGTGTACGACCGTCATCCTCATCAACAGATAGCCCTTTTACAGGCAATGGAGGAGGCATGTGAAGATATTGGCCAGGCATCATGTCAGGCCTGGATACGGCATTTAAGGAGATATTTCCCCGGTGCCTTGGACTGGAGGATATTGCATGCGATATGGACAAAATTTTGTGGCTGGACCCAGAAAGACGACATGATGTAGGCTGTGTTTTTTTTTTTTTTTTTTTTTTTGTGAAATTACTATTTTGTGTTCTGACTTTGTCTTGGTTTTGATGAGTGTGAATAAACACCAATACTTGAAGTTTGGATCCTTGTATGTTTACATGACACTATGACAAAAGTATGACCTCAAATTGACATACACAGAGAAAGCAAAAGCCAGATGTGTTTTGTATTCATACCATCAGTGTGTAGTTGGCACATTGTGTGCTTAGTAGATGATGGCTTGTGTTTTACTGTTTGATACGAAAACACCATTTTTACAAAGCTGTGAAGAGTTAATCTAGCTGTGTTTGCTTTTGCAAGAGAACTGCAATGTTTTGATAATTGGGTGAAAGGTTTTCTTATTTGTGTGTAGAGTTTTGCAAAACTAGCCAATAGTTACAAAAAATGTGCTTAAGCAATCAGAAAAAACTGTAATAGTGTCTCATCCCAATCCGTCATATAACTGACGTTTCAGGACGTCTTTAACCATCCGTCGTATACGACTATTCAGGGCCCCCTTAGCGCGATAGGTGACGTTATGGGATCCTAACTCTACCCCAGACCTAAACCTAACCCTAAACCCAACTCGTCACCTAACTGACGTTGAAGGTAAAGCGTCAGTTGTATGACGACCCGGGATCGTCATCTACCGACGTTTAAGGGGGCCCTAAAAAGTCGTATATTGACGAATGGTCAAAAGACGTCCCAAAACGTCAGTTATATGATGAATTGGGATGAGACTGTGTTATCTTGTGAAAGATCTGATAATGATGAGCGTTGATTGCCAATAATCACAGCCGTAATGAGAGTCAAATGATCAGTGTATTACAATTGAACAAAACAGATATTAATACTTCAAAAGGTCAGTAAATTAACATTATATCAGATAATGAAATACGGTTTATTGCTGTAAAATTAAATACGGTCAAAGTCTGTAAAATTTAAAATGTTGCTTCCGTATTTTTAACAGGAAAACTCTGTTAACCACAGCTGCCAGGGTTTTCCTGTAAATTTAACGGATTTTTTTTTACAGTGTGGATGAGAACATGTGGCCAAATGGAGAAGACCGGGATGATTACAGTCAATATATTTTGTATTTTCACATAGTAATGCTGTAAATGGCAAGTATTGCATATTTTTTGTTATCTTGCAGAAATGTCCTGTTGCAAATAAAGCCTTTACTACACCAATTCTGTCTCTGTCTCATTTTTTTCATAAACCGTACACTCTATTCTGCTATTCTGAGAAGGGTCATTCGTTTTTTTTTTTGTTTTTTTTTTGTATTGAATTTCTACAACATATAACAAAATGCACACATTTGCTAAACCCAAACAAAACTGTAAAAAAGCTTCAAAATAAACTGCAGTGCAAAACAGTCTACTGTATAAACAATCCAATACTACTGTATATTGTATAAGGGCAGACCTGACACACTGTATATAAAATAATGCAGTTTCTGTAATTCCATCTCATGTTAGTGTTTTTCATGACATTGTGCTATGATTGATTAAATGTCCCTGTTGGAAGGGAACATGTGTTAGTGTTTTGGTAGACATAGTGTATTGTGTTAGTGGATTCTTGTTTTTTGAAAATTAGTGTTGGAGTTTAGTTTACAGTGTGGGATTTTGAGCATGAAATTAACCGTTTTGCCAATTGTGTGTTGTAGGTGTGTTGCTGTGTTAAGAGTTTAGAAAATTTGTTAAAAGTATTGAAAAAATTGTCATAGTGATTGTAAAAAACTGTAATTAATCTGGATTTGAAGAGTAGGTGAGGTCTTCCTTTTACTTTGGCTGTAAGAATACATTTGTGAATATGGGAGTCAGGGACGTCACTAGGCCCTTTTTAGGGGGGCTTCAGCCCCCCTAAACTTCTGCCTAGCCCCCCTAAAAATTTGGTGATTAATATACACAAATTTGTGTTCGCTTCAGTCTTGTTAATCAGTTCAGCTCATTCTTCATCATCAATCCACAGCAGCGCGATCAGAGAGCACGTCAGAAACAGAGGACAGGGTGTGTGTATGTTCATCTGAGCCTCATTGGTCTGTCACTGCTCGTCAATGTCAGAATATTTGAGATGACCAATCAAATCAAAGTAGGCTAGGCGGGCTTTATGTTCACAGACGCTGCTGAGCGCGAAATCCTCAAATTTCAGCAGAGCAACTCGACGCTTCAGTGTATGATAAAGTGTGACTGCGAGATTACAGTAAGATGTAAGTAAGTAGTAGCTAAACTTAACGTTTCATATTTGACAGTTTTTTTAGGTCATTATAAATGTTAAACGAATGTCAAAAAATAATCTGGCAAACTAATATAACGTTAGTTTAATTTCGCCATCCACATGAACTGCTTTTGTAACTCATGTAACGTTAGCCTGCCCTAATGTAATAATTAGTTTAGCCTACTGTCATTGTGAGGGGACAATTAACATTAAAGCCCGGAACACACCAAGCCGACGGTCGGCCGTCTGGCAGATTTTTTTGCGTTGGCCAACTAAGTCTCCTCGGTGTGATAGGCACGGTTCCGTGCCGTTGGCTAAAAATAGTCCTCGTCGGCTTTATTTCTCCCGATTCGACATGTTGAATCGACGTCGGGCCGTTGGGGAAAGAGAGAAGTCTGATTGGCTGTTCAGCTTAGTGAAACAGTCAGTGCACGAGAATAAAAGCAAAACAGCAAGCAAAGAAGTCAAAATGGTAAAGATAGAAGGCTGTTCTTATGTTACGTCTTCTTACCTGAGTGTTCCTTGGTGAATATTTCAATATTAACATGAGTGGAGTGGAATCAAGAAAGTGTTTAGCAGGATTGATATTCAAAACGGTAAGCACGCGCTGCTTTGTTTACGTTATGTGTATCTGCAGCCGGCAGCGCCGGTTTTCCTTTTTGAATGACGAATATAGACTAATATATCTGCAGAAATAGACAGTTGTCTCAATTACACGCAGGCGCAGAACACACATTCTAGCTGACAGTCGCCTGCAGTTCTCTCGGTGTGTTCAAGTGCAGCTTTTTACCTCGACGAGAGCGGACTTCAGGCGACAACACAGTCTGCTTTCATCAGCGCTAGTTCATCGTCGGCTTGGTGTGTTCCGGGCTTAACATAGACGTTTTTATCATGTAGGCACATGATTTATAATGAATGTGTACATATTGAGAATATAATACAAATTGTAGCCTTTTGTAAATTAAAAAAAGATCAGCTTTATAGGAGGGAAAGAGAAAGGGCAAGATGAGAAGACTGAAAAAAAAGAAAGGAGGATGGAGATGAGGAGAGAGCAGGTGTTGACAAATTATTTACTGCCCGCTGACATGGTTCCCCTCCCCTTATATAGCATTGACCAATACAATTGTATTAGTTTTTAAAAGTCTGGTAAATTTCCCCATGCAGCTTTGATGTGTCTAAAAGCTAACATTACAGTAACTTTTCTTTAACACAGTAGAAATGGAAGAGGATATGTCTCTCACGTTTTACTTGTTAACATCTTGGTTTCTATGACTGGTTGTTGACATAAGTGTAGCTCTAGATGTGAGTGCAAAGATTTTGCAAACGAAAGTTAAATACCCTGGGGCTAAGCCCCCCCTGTCTTCCAATCCTAGTGACGTCCCTGATGGGAGATACTTTCTCTGTTTTTTTCAATACTCACTAGTGTTTTACCCATCTTTTTTTGACTGCCATGATTAAAAGACTTTCAATCAATCAATAAATATCCTCCTTTACCTTGGAAAACAAGATGTCCTGTTGTGCACATTGCTTTGAACGCAGTGTATCCGTCTTACTGAATGACAAATTTGTTGTGATTTTTGTATCTCTTTTGTTTGTTTTTTCTCTGATATACTTGGCTCATTCCCTGAAGAAATGTGATGACATGACTAGGTTAATGGGCTTTTGTACCTGGGCAATGTGATGTTGTACTAGGAACATTCATTATCTGCGGTTGTTTCATTGTTCCGTGTGTAAAATTTGTTCAATGTATAGCTATATTCCTTTAAAAAAATGTATTATAATAGTGTATTGCAGTGTATTACCAATGATGAAGAGGGCACACAAAAAACCTATTTCAGAGTTTGTGTTCTCTCAGGCCACCAAAACGCTTGTTGAAGTGTAAATGAACGGCCAGTTTTCTGTTGTCAGTTAAAACGGTGTCGATGTGACGGGCTCAAGTTGATAACTAATGATCTTTACAACGGAAAACATAAATTGCTGGCGTACAAGTGCATTTCTCAAATAAATATTCTGAAGACTGTTCATAATAAAAACATTTAATTGTATAAATCTGTCACATTGAAAAATACATAAATTACAAACAAAACTAGCTTTAAAAACTGCATTAATGATAACTCGCTTCTAGCAGAAGAACTGTGCCAGAGCACATAGACCATCAAATCCAACCCGATCACACGGGAATTTCATACGAATTTTACGAGGTGGCTAATTCGTAACAATTCATACGACCTTAGCTCGTACAAATTAGTATGATTTTGCTAAATCGTACATATTTTACGAATTGGCCAATTCGTATGAATTCGATCGAATGACCTACCCCTAACCCCGCCCCTAAACTTAAAAGTCACGTGGGTTTAGACAAATTGAATTACGAATTTGTACGAGTGAGGTCGATACGAATTAGTACGGATTAGCCACTTTTTAATCACTCATACGAATTCGTTACGAATTGGTCGTGAGATAGGGTAGATCAAATCATTTTAAGGGCCGATCACACCAAGGATGATAACTATACCAATAAATATATGGTTCTAAAAGTCAATAAATTATATTGTTAAAATCCCTTTCAGAACGATTTCCAGCTGATGAACAATAAAATATGTCAAATCCTGCTTTAAAGAGCTTGAGCATTTAAAGCCTGTGCTGGTGTGAATGCTAGTCGAGTTATACTTTATGGTGATCGTTCTTGGTGTGAACAGGTTTTAAATCATTGCAATGGTACAAGATTGAGTGCTACAAATTCTTCATATGATACAGAGCATTATTGCATTGAACAATGTCAGTTTTTGAAATCTTAAGCACCATTTTGAGTAATTCATTATAGTCTACTGAAACATACTTTCATGCCCACATACTTGCAGTTCAGGTAAATGTTTCTTTCAGTGTAATGTTATTATATCATTATAGTATTGTGTGAAATGCCATTCAAATCAAGAAGATCATGACCAGCATGATGTCATTGTATTGATTCTCTCATCACTTACATTTAGGGTTTGACAGCAGCAAAAAATTACCATGTAAATTAATAGTACCATTTAAATAAACACGTTTTCTACAAAATCATATGACTGTAAAGTAAGTATAAATACTCATAATATACAATTAAATCTCACAAAAACCTTCAAATTTCACTCCAAAGTCAAAAGAAAGAAAAAGAAATCCTATTTTGCATAAGGATTGAAAAAGGAACAATAAGATTACAACGACAGCACATTCCACTACCACAACAAAATATCTCATTGTTATAACCGTAATGCAAAAATACAGGGATTCTGAAATGGTAAAATATTCATATACCATCGTATGTACCACAGTATTTATGTATCATTTAATTCTTAAATAAACAAATATTTAAGAATATTTATATTTCATTCATTTTTACTGAAAGAGTAAAAGCATTGCCATTCTATTATTTGGGAATTGCCATTTATGAGACTTTTGAGAGGGAAATGTGCTTGATTGTCAAAATTTGTCAATGCAAAAAAAAAAAAAAAAAAAAAGGAGAAAGTTCTGGTTCTAAAAGGATGCATTATCTTCATTCAAAATATGACTTGTTTTTTTATTTTTTGAGTTTGGAGAGAAATGCATTTTTGTGAGATTCAGCCAACCCTTCCTGAAAAACCACATGAGTATGCCATCACATGGATTTCACATGTGCAATGTGTGTGTTCCACATGATGTGACCACGTTTTTTTGCACATGTGAAGGCAGGACTTTTCTCCAAGAAAATGTTGTTGTTGTTTTTCATTGTTTTCTAACAGGGTTAGAATGTGTTTTTGGCATTGATCATAAGTGTCTGAGGTTCATTTGCTCAGTCTGAGCCAGTCTCTCCAGTGGGACAGGTTCTGCTCTGGGCCGATCTCGGACACGACCGTGGGGAAGAAGAGGGCCGTCTGGACTTACGCAGGAAAGAAAGACGCCCCGTGGATCTCTTCTGGTGAAGTTGCTGCTGTTCTGTCTGCTGTTGGCTCCTCAGCTGCTGATTGATGATAATCTGGATATCGTCCTGAGAGGGTACACGTCAATCGTTTTTATTCTTTTGCACATAATTATTTTAATCTGTGTCTGTGTGCTAGTTGATATCAATTAATTTCATCACAAACGCAGTTCTATGATGGCACATTAAAGGAGGAGTTCACTTTTAAAAAAAAACTTCTGCTGATAATTTACTCACCCCCATGTCATCCAAGATGTCCATGTCTTTCTTTCTTCAGTCGAAAAGAAATTAAGATTTTTGATGAAAACACTCAAAGCATTTTTCTCTATATAATGGACTTCAGGTACCAAACGGTTCAAGGTCCAAAAGACAGTTTCAGTACAAACTGCAAACTATTCAAAGGGCTTTAAACGATTCCAGACGATGAATAAGGGTGTTCTCAAGCGAAACGATCGCTCATTTTAAAAAAAAAAGTTGTATAAGTTTTATAAGCTCAAATACTCGCCTTGCTCTGTACTCTTGTACTGCAATGCACGTTCGTGAATATCCTGTTCGAACTCGTTCGTCAAAATGAACAAATCTTTTTCGTTCGTTTTGTTCGTTGAATGAACCAAATGACTCGGAAAAAGATTTGTTCATTTCGAACAGGAGAGTCACAAACATGCATCACAGAACAAAGCAAGGCGAGCATTTGAGCTTATAAAAAAATCCTGGAATGTTTTCATCAAAAACCTTAATTTCTTTTCGACTGAAGAAAGAACGACGTGGATATCTTGGATGACATGGGGGTAAGTAAATTATCAGAAAAAGATTTTTGAAAAGTGAACTCCTTTAAACAGCCGCATGCTTCCACTGTGAACAGCAGGGGGAGACAGAGCATATCCTAACTGCAAATCCATACGTGAGGACTTTTATAAGTCCACTGTTGTGATCAAACTACGGTTTTCTACCTGCCAGGCCTCCAGTTCCTGCGACAGCTCCAGTTTACGCTGAATGGCTTCCAGGAGTTGGTTGTTTAAACACATCATATCATGCTTCGTCCTCAGCAGCTCTGCTTCCATCGCTGTCTTCCTGCATGAGAGGAAACCAACACTTTCTTAAAAATTACACCTTTCTATAATAAATGATAATTATATTATGTATATTGTCTTTCTCATTCAAGGAGCCATAGTTTCAAGTAAGTGTTTAATATTTACTTTGCGATGGCATGGTCTCTGTCCTTTATGGCCTGCTGAACCACCTCCTCGTCCACGAGTCGCAGCTTGAGCTTAGTGTTTTCTGCTATCAGGCGCTCGATCTGGAGAGAGGTGCCAACAAATGATGGTTAATAATGTCTGTCTAATGCAACTAATAACAACCTTAATGTCTCTCAGAGAACACGGACACATACACGTTCTGTATTTGCTCTGCTTGCTAGCAAAACTAATTTCCAGCATTTAAGCTTAAGCTCACTGATCAACTTGTTTTTAAAGTAATGAGAAATATTTTTAAAAAATTCCTGGTAGTGTACAGATCGGAAAACATGTTTTGACAGCGAGCTGTTTAGAAACAGAAACTATGAGTGTGCCTCATGAAATATTGATGAGGTTTCAGTTGCAGAAACTTTCACACATTGTGTTTTTTTCAGCATCTGTTAAAAACATGTCCAATCAATGTTGATAACATCGTAGAGTGGGAAAAAATAATTATCTAATCCCCGGCTGGTTTTGTAAGTATTACAATATAGTGAATAATACATAAGGAAGTGCCGCTTTTCATATATTGAAAAATATGTGACAATATATTTACTAAAATATCATAATATATGTAATTTTATACTCTTCATTATATATAGATGTATATGTGATAAGATATGGTTCTGCATGTGTAATATATTTACTCATGCAGCATATACACACATATATTCGAGAAATACATAATGTAATATAATTCTTATATTTTTTTAATTATTGACATTATAAATGTTTAATATTTTCAAGCTAAGTTATCACACTTGCATGTATTAAAGTATTTAACCAAAAGAACATCACTGTGCTGAGGAGTACACAGCCATTACTTTTAAATATAGTAAATATAGTCTTAAAGTGTTTAGGCCAAGAGTCAAGAGAAGCACAATGACCCCAACAACTCACACATGCCAGAAAACCTTTTCAATTCCCAAATAATAGAACATTAAACACAAAGATCTCACCTATATTAATATTTAGCAAAACACATTAAATAACACAAAGTTTTAACATTTGCTCTCCTTTCACAGTCAGAAGAAAACCATGCTGAGAACTAGACATCTGTTCTAACTCATTCCGTGAATTTGTGTGTGTGTGTGTGTGTGTGTGTGTGTGTGTGGGTTTGTTTATATGATTTATGAGGACACAAGTTTGTATAATGACATGTGTATTACACTGGTATTACAACTTATTGGTGGTTTATGAGGACATATCAAAAGTCCTCATAAATCAAAAGGCTTAAAAAACATAAAAAACAATGTTTTATTAAAAAATAAAAAATGCAGCATGTCTCCTGTGATGGTTAGGTTTAGGGATTGCGTTAGTGTAGGGGGATAGAATATATAGTTTGCACAGGATAAAAACTATTACGCCTATGGAGAGTCCTCATAATGCTGTTGCACCAACGTGTGTGTGTGTGTGTGTGTGTGTGTGTGTGTGTGTGTGTGAATGGATGTGAAAATACATTCACATTTATCTGGGAACATGTATGTGTACACAATAAAGAATAAAACTTTGTAAATATTACATGTAATGCTATTTTTGTCTTAATTTGTAAATATTTTATATTCATTAATATATAACCATACATGCATATATTGCAAAATACAAGCACTAGTTTCCCATATATGAAAACGTATTATGTATTTTATATCACATTATGTTTTGCAGTATATTCCCATAAGTTTTTGTTCCGTAAGGGTGTTTTGGGTCATTGTCATGCCAGAAGACCCATCCACGACCCAACCCCGAAATGGCTGAGGGAAGGAGGTTCTCGTCCAGGATTGACAGCTCTTTAAGGGAGATGGCTTTTCACTTATTTCACTCTGACCAAATGCTAATCTATTTATAACCTTTATATAATGTGTTTTTTTTTCTGGATTTTTTTGGTTGATATTCTGTCTCTGTCCGTTACAAATTATAGACCCTTCGTTTCTTTGTAAGTGGGCAAACTTACAAAATCATCAGGGGTTCAAATAATTATTTTCTCCACTATAAATATACAAATAAAAAATGCTAACCCAAAACTGCTGACCCAGGACAGACGTTAACCCTAGGGCAAAGTATGAACAGTGTAAAACACAGAACAAGATAAGCCAGGATTATGTAAATGGTGAGTTTAAAGGTAAAGCATGTCATTTAGATTGGGTGCAAGTGTTTGATAACTATTACTTATGCAATTGATAATTTCTTCCAGAATTTACACATTTCACCTTTAACCAATTAAAGTGTGAAAGGCCCAAATAAAAGTAAGAATCCCAGAATCCCATCAGGAAAAGCAGTGAATCTTTATAAAAAAAAAATAATAATAATAAAAACATTCCTCAGGCTTTGCCAGGCCCTCCAAAGAATGGAGCCATTTTTAAGAAACTGACCCGAGGTCAGTGACAGTGGTATTGGGCTGTTATTGGTTGCGGCTGAAAGCTTGAATGCACGGATAAATGTTACCTGATCCTGTAGCTCCTGTGTCCGGATGACATTCTCACAAGGATCGCTCACCGGTCCCACAATGGACTTCCTCATCTCCTGCAAACACCAATGATACAGGAGCGTTAAGCAGTGCATGGGTATTACCCTGGGAGAATTCGCTGAAGCGTCGCCTTTGTTAGGCCATGATGGCGGGGTGGTGTATCTCTCTTCAGCATCAGTATCATGTAACAGACATAAACAGCCTTCTGTTCCATCTCTCCCTCCTTCTCTCTCAGTCTCCACCTCTGGCTACATGTGTGGCTTCACTGATCCTTACTGAACAATACATTAAAAATATTTTCTGATCCCATTTCCATTCATAATGGGCAAATCTCACAAAAACAGAGAATGAAAAAATGAAAAACAGTGAAAGAAAAAAAAGAATGTGTTGCATGTTTTATATTACCATCATATGTTTTGCATTATTTTCATTAACTAGTTTATTTTTTAGTCAAATATTTGAGTTCAATTTTTAGTAATTCTCTTCATACTGATGCTGAATTGAATTATAAATAGATTACTCATGAAATACATTTTTAGAATTTTAAGATTTTCACATCACAATTTCTGTAATTAAAAAAATATATATGTATTTTGTTTTGCACTGGAAAGAAAATCCCAATCCAAAAATATCAGGGTTCAAACTTACTTGACTTTCTTTAAGCAAATAATTATTTGTTATTTTCCCCCACCTTAAAATATGAAAATAAATATGATCCGGGAAGGTTCTTGACAGGTTACGTAAGATAAACCCAATGACAAAACTTATATAACTTATATCTTAACTTTATAAGCCATGAGGACAAATAGATGACTGATATTGTCTGAATGAAGCTATACTTGAAGATATAGAGTAGTGGCCAAAAGTGATTTTCTAGAAAAATTGAAATCTATACCCTTTATTCAAATATTATTAAAAAAAAAGTAAGTTCTAAAAAAGTTCCAATCTTTGAATTTGATTGGTCAATAGATGTTTTATTCACGATAAAACACGGCTTTGACCGCTTCACACAACGATTCTATCTACCCCTAGCAACCATCTTAGCAACGTAAACATAGGCTATATATATTCTCATTGATGTTGTTCATTGAAGCTTATTAAGGAGAGTATAGGCTCAATGCACTAAAACCTGCTGACGTAGGTCCGATAGGATCTCAGCCAGCTTATTTTCTTTCACATAGTGCATTCTGCAGGCAAGGCGTATAGCGGCAAAACTTTAATAAAATTAATTTTCTCAGAAACGGAGACAACGATTTTAGATACCGATTCGCAAGTCGGATTTCGCATGAAATGAGAGAATACTCACCCACGAAGTTGTCGATGTAGCCCGAAATATATAATATAAAGTCTTCAGTACTGACTGACTAACTCATTAAGACAGTTTTTGCCTCCATCTAATGGCAAAATCATGTATGTAACTTTTGTAACTGTTTACGGTCAGGGACTATTTTTTCCAGCGGAAGGAAGGCTTTTAGTTTGTATTGTGTGGTAACCGTTTTATAAAAGCAATAAGGTATGAAAGGTTAGTGCTGTATCGTGAATAAGTCATGGCTGACTCCGCTTAGTGTTCGAGCGTAACAAGGCCATTCACCTGTGACTTATTTACGATACGGCCCAGGCTCTCATACACTAATACCTTTTAACCAAGTTTAGCTTTTGTTCTTCCCTCATATTTAAAATATTTAAAACATATATAATATTTGTGCAAAAGACGTACTGTTAAATGTATTAAGAATGCACAAAAGTATATTTGTATCATACTAAAAACATACTCAAGAACATTTTTAATACGTTTAATACTCTGTCTTTTTCACCTCGAACTTGTAAGGTCGTTAAAAACAAATATCACCTCCGGACATCACTTTTGGCCACTTCTGTGTGCTTGTGAATGTGAACTGATGTTGTTGAAATGTGAGACTGTACGAGATGTCAAAACTTGTCAAAAAACAGTTCTGTTACGCTTGTCACTGTGTGCTCCAAAACAACTTTACCTGTAGTGTCTCGCTCTGTGCTATCCATTGTGCAGCATGTTTCAATTGTCCCAGCATGCCCTGCAGGCTGTCATCTGAGTTCTGCTCAGCCTCTGTTCTGTAGGCCACAGGCTGAAGCAACTCCAGGATGACGTGCACCTCCCGAGAGACCTGCTGGGCAAGGATTGATAGATGAGACCTTTGATTAGGCTATTCTCGCATGACAGTAGACTCCTACTTGCTTTTATGATCACCTAGCACAGAAAATTTAGGAGAGGAGAAATAAGGAACACAATTTTTTCAAAATCAGTCGGGACACTAATGCCCTGTTTAGACGAAGGGAGATACTTCCCTGCGGTTTGGCCTCTCATTTACACCAAACCCAGTTGTCATCACAGAAAACGATTATTTCTAAAAACTTGACGGTGTATTAATGCGGGTAAATGTGACCTAAAAATAGAGACTGTCTGGAAAAACACTGGTCACCCTACCACCCAACTCATGTAATAAATTAGTAGTATTATTTTTCATTAAATGTGGTCAGAATCCATCCCAGACCACATCTGAATGTGCTGAACCGCTTCTTTTCCAATGTGTGAGTGGCTTTAGAGGCAGACAATATATAGACTACATGGAATGGTTGTTATCCTGTTGGACTAATTAAAATCTCATTAAATGTGGACAAAAGATGACCATAGAAATGGTGACCTGTTACACTTGTACGTATATTAATTGTAACCAGACCCACACAAAATTTCCTGTAACACGTTTATTTGAAAGTAGAGTGTGGTACAATGTGTCATTATCAGGTTACAGTGAGAACAGTTCAGTGCATCACCTGTTCTTTGTCCAGGCTCCAGTCTGCTGTGTCCAGATTGTTCTCCAGCTCCGACAGTAAAGAAGTGTCATTGTGGCTTTTCTCCTGGAGGGCCACTTCCTCCTGCAGCTCCTCTAGCTGAGACTGCAGCTCATGTGCCCATGAACGAGCCCCATCCACGTCTCGCCAGGCCTCTGCCAGCTGAGACACAGGGGAACATCTATTAGTACTCATGTATGCTATGTACAAATGTGTGCACACTATCTTCTAGAAAGAGTCAACATTTGACCCAGAAATTTGCGATTTGTTTTTTACATTTACAAGGGCATATTTTTTTCCTAACTCTATAAAATAAAACAAACATATTGCCACTTTTGGTGTGATTTTTGGCCTGAGCACAGGTTGATTTCTCCATCTGGTGCAAACAAAGACATCTTGTACTAACACAATCAGCAGAAAAAAACAGATTCCCGTTCCACGTAATCTACAGGCAACGGTTTCCTGCCTTATTATTTACCATTAAAGGAGTAGTTCACTTTTTAAAAAAAATTGCTGATAATTTACTCACCCCCATGTCATCCAAGATGTCCATGTCTTTCTTTCTTCAGTCGAAAAGAAATTAAGGTTTTTGATGAAAACATTCCAGGATTTTCTCCATATAATGGACTTCAATGAGAACCAAATGGTTCAAGGTCCAAATGGGAGTTTCAGTGCAGCAGACGATGAATAAGGGTCTTATCTAGCGAAACGATCGGCCATTTCCATTAACCCACACATTTGCATCAACCCCTCCCTCAGAATATGCAGGAAAGGGCATGCACATTTTTCTGCGGTTCGAGTGAGTTGTGTTCACGCAGCTGTCAGGTCTTCTGTGTTTCGGGCTTCCCACAGTCGCTGTACTTCGACAACAATGGATACAATTTATGTTTGATTATATTCCTGAAAGTGATGATCGTAATCTAGCTCTCTGTGCTGCGCATTCACGGATGACAGCTTCCAGAATCTCCACGAGTTCAACACCGGATTCAACAAGAAACTGTTACTAAAACATGAAGCAGTTCCGACTTTAAAACCAGAGTCAGCAGATGTTGGGACACAACCTGTAAGTAGGCTTACAACCTGTAAGTAGGCTTACAGATGCTATTGTGAAAGACTTAATCATTTTAAATGTATTTGCATGTATAATTCCCGACGTAGCGTCTGTGTTTTATTTTTCTTCCAATGCCAGCGCTGGCTTTGTAGGCTTTATGGGCTACTGAGTTAGGCTATTTTTTTTGTGTCTATGGCAAACACGTACAAACATTATGGACCTGAATTTTGTATAAGTAAGTTACTAATGTTGTAAATGTATTTTTCATGTATATATGCTTTATGACTTTATTTTCGATTTGATCAAGAATGTGCCAACGCTGTTTGAGTATAACATTAGTAGCCAGTCATTTGCTATCGTTGCAAGTCAGATGCTATTGTGTAAAACAAATGTGTATATGGTTAAAAAATGTAGCAAATTATCATTCAGAAACCTTTATTAAGAGCCGTTGTGTGGTGAGGTTCTGCTTGACTCGATTCATCGCGGCTTTCTCGGTCTGATTCTGCCTCGCTGATACTGCAGTCTCGACATCATTATTTACGTGTATTCATCGTCTATGGTATCCACCTTTGGCATGCCCGTTTCGCCCGTAAAGGTAATGGCCGTTAACCTTCCGGACAACATGAGCGACAGTTTAGCCAATCACAACACACCGGCCCAAACGAACCAATCTGAGCCCACTACGTGATTCTGAGGGAGTGTTTTCATAGACTCAGGAAGTCAACCGCTCGTTCAGGGGACAGAGGAGAGCACAGCTTACAATAAAGGTGAAATTTATGAAAAATAAGACTTAAAAAGAAAGAAAAACCAGATACGGATACACGTTATATTGCACCCCATAAACACAATCATGCAAAGAAAAAAGCTATATATATATATAATATATATATCAATTAGTGACAGAATAAAATGTATTGTTTGGTCAATTTTGAAAAATGTATTGTTTGGTCAATTTTGACAGCTGTATGGGGGATTATTTTATGAGGCCAAACTCTTTACTTTGCTCTAGGCTTATACTGAAAGGCTGAATACGGTAAAGCCTACCTAATCACTGTAGCCTGATGGATGAACAAAATAAAATTAAAACCTCATGAATAATTAGGATATATTGTACTGCATGATCCAAATTAAGTATTATTTGATACATTTTTTAAGTTTTCATTACATTTTGGGCATGAAATACACGCTGAATCCACCCTTCTGATGGGATCAGTTTAATCCAGATTTTTTGGATCAGAGTAATCCAAATCCTACAAAAAAGTTCTGAAAAACCCAAGCTAAAGGTTTGATTCAGATCAAAACCAAGATTGGATTGTGTGATCTAATCTTATGATTATGTAATCAGTTTTTTTCTTTTGAAAAACCCATTTTCAAGATTTGATCCAATCCATTATCCAAAATCCTAGTGGATTACTTTTGAAAAACTGGGCCCTGGTGTCGTTTAAAGCCCTTTGAACTGAAACTCTCATTTGGAACTTGAACCGTTTGGTTTCATTATAGGGACAGAATCCTGGAATGTTTTCATCAAAAACCTTCATTTCTTTTCGACTGAAGAAAGGAAGACGTGGACATCTTGGATGACATGGGGGTGAGTAAATTATCAGCTAAAGTTTTTATAAAAGTGAACTACTTTTATAAGCATTCTGTTGATTGAGCATAGCCTGTCTGTGAGTGTGAGAGTGTGTGTGTGAAAGTGTGTGTGCGTGTGCGTGTGTTTGTGTGTGTGTTGTGTAAGTGACCGAACCTGTTGTTTGTGTGTGTGACTCTGTTGTTCCTGTAAATCCAGGCGTTTGTGCAGTGAGGACAAACTGTCTTTAAGTTCCTCATTCTCGTGACAAGTCATCTTCAAGCGCTGTTCAAGTGTTTGCTCCCGTTGCGTGAGCCGCGCTACCTGAACATAGACACACTCATAAACATTTATCACAACTTTCTATAAGTTTGCATGTTGTTATAATCCTTAAATGAATCCCCCCCAAAGAATTGCACACATGGTCTAGTCTAGAAAGCCACAGAGACAAACAGCCAAAGCACTCTTTAAACGTCTCTCAGCCAAGCAAATCTGAGGTCCGGAATGAACTGTTATATAATTTAATTTATTTAATGAATAATAATTAATTTAACAAGCATGCGTTAAAAACTGCAGAATTAGTGCATATATAATGCCATACAGATATCTGAGTGTGCAAGTATTAAAGCGTCCCTCACCTGTTCTTTAAGAGCATTGATGACTTCTTCATCCTGGGGTCTGGCATGCCCCTTTCTCTCATTTCCTGTTTTAGCCTTTGAAGCTCGCTGGTCATGGTTTGCTCTACTTCCATACCCTAAACATACACAACACAGCTCACTTATCAACCACAAAACACTCAAATGCATGCAGTGTGTTCACAAATCAAATGAGTTCATATTCGGGAGAGTTGCAATTAAGAAGAGAACGCAACAGTAACAAAGAGAAGTGTTTTTTCCACTAAGGAATGTGTCCCATTTTCATATTGAAAAGGAGTTACGTTCGCTTGATGTGAGCTGAACAAAAGCCTGCACCGGGCGTTGGGAGGCCTGTGGAGACCAGCCTGATCAGCAGATAACTGGACAGCCCATCACACACGCTCAGGACCCGATCAAAGACACACATGACAGATGCAGCTTGGCATCGATGGTCTTGATGGTGGCATCCTCATCATCCTAGAGAGCCACTGTGAGTGTGTATGGGACAGGGGCGGGGTATGACCCCACCCCCAGCAGCATATGGAGGGGTGGCAAGAGGTCCTGGTTCAATGAGACTCAACTACCAACCGGCACAAGGTTAGTGGTCCCTTGAGGGAAAGGCTATTCAGGACTGAAGATAAAGCTAACGTACCATTATGTTAACCAGCTCCTGTAAGCGTTCAGTAACGGACCTGCCAGCTGATGCCCCGGAGCCAGACCGCAGTCATGGCGGGTCTACCTCCTGTGGTGTCCCCAGACCAATACATCTCAATGTATTCTTAATCATTTTGTATCACAGGCTTTTCTCAAGGGACTACTAGCTCTCGACGCCTTCAACACTAAAGAGCTAAAAAATAATATTCTCTTGTTTCGCTTGTTTCCACTACTGAATAGAAAAAAAAGGCAAAAATAATTGTCACTTTTTATCTCACAATTGCGTGTTATAAGTCAGAATTGCGTGTTATAAAGTCTGAATTGCGAGATATAAAGTCAGAATTACGTGATGTAAAGTCACAATTCTGAGAAAAAAAGACTGAGAGTGCGACTATCTTACAATTCTGACTTTTTTTCTCACAAGTCCGAGTTTACATCTCACTATTCTGACTTTATAACACATAATTGTGAGTTTATATGTCAAAATTCTGACATCTTTTCTCAGAATTGTGAAATATAAACTCGCGATTCCGAGTTATCAGGCTAATTCTAAGGGGAAAAAAGAATAACTTTTTTCGCCCTCAGAATAGTTTACATCTCACGACTTCTGACTTTATAACTCGCAATTCTGACTTTATAACACACAATTGCGACTTTATATCTTCGCAATTCTGACTTCATATCTCGCAATTCTGACTTTATATCTTGCAATTCTGACTTTATATCTCGCAATTCTGACATTATATCTTGCAATTCTGACTTTATATTTCGCAATTCTGACTTCATATCTCGCATTTATGACTTTATATCTTGCAATTCTGACTTTATATCTCGCAATTCTGACTTCATATCTCGCAATTCTGACTTTCTATCTTGCAATTCTGACTTTATATCTTGCAATTCTGAATTTATATTTCGCAATTCTGACTTTATATCTCGCATTTCTGACTTTATATCTCGCAATTCTGACTTTATATCTTGCAATTCTGACTTCATATCTCGCAATTCTGACTTCATATCTCACAATTCTGACTTTATATCTCGCAATTCTGACTTTATATCTCGCATTTCTGACTTTATATCTCGCAATTCTGACTTTATATCTCGCAATTCTGACTTTATATCTCACAATTCTGACTTTATAACACACAATTGCGACTTTATATCACGCAATTCTGACTTTATATCTCACAATTCTGACTTTATAATACACACTTGCGACTTTTTATCACACAATTCTGACTTTATATCTCACATTTCTGACTTCATAACGCAATTGCAACTTTATATCTCACATTTCTGACTTCATAATGCAATTGCAACTTTATATCTCACATTTCTGACTTCATAACGCAATTGCAACTTTATATCTCACAATTCTTACATTATATCTCGCAATTCTGACTTTATAAAACGCAATTGTGACTTTATATCTCGTAATTCTGAATTTATAACACGCAATTGTCGATTTTATGTGACGCAGTTGTGACTTTATATCTCGCAATTGCAACTTTATATCACACAATTCTGACTTTACATCTCTCAATTGTGAGAAAGAAAGTCAGAATTGTGAGATAAAAGTCGCAATTACCTTTATTACCTGATAACAAAAAAAATCTGAAGAAACACCAACAGGAAAAATCAGGGAACAACTCTGAAAACAACTTTGTGTAAATTCGAAGTCTCCCTACTCGACTTATTTATTAGAGACTTTTTCTAGTCCATTGTTGGTCTTTGTATGGTGGGATGCATCACTATTGCTGTAAACTTGAAGCATAGCTCTAGGTGTGGCATTACGTAAGACTGGTCCACTGTGGTCAGCTGACTGGAGAACAGCACAAGTGTGAATGATTTACAAATGCAATTAAACTGACTGATGTGCTAAATCTGAGTCATGTGACCTCAACAACTCTCCACTTCCAGTATACCTTAAAGGTGAATTCAAAGTGTGCAGAGGAAACAGGGTTATGTTCTTCCAAATACCCTTATTTATTGTCCTATATAAGAAACAACAACACAATCAAACTAATACTCCTGAATGATGTGTGTTTGAAGCATCCTGAGAGGTTTACTCTATCCAACAGGAAGGCTCAGCTTTCCTTGAAAAACTAATGCTTGTTTTGAGCTTTCTCTGTAAACAATCAGGGGAGGCCGGTTTCCTCTAAATTACTCAGGATTCTCCTGATACTGTACAGACAGTCAGAGCACAAAGAGTATGTAAAAGACAGTAACACCAGAAGGTATAAGGAATACTTACACACAACCTAAACTAAACCCTCACAAAAAACTTTCTGCATATCTATAAAGACATTATTGAGTATGTTCATTAAGCATATTATGTTAATATTGTACACTGGTCCACACAGACAGACACACAAGTTTACTTCAGTCTCAAAAAGTATAGCTTAAAACTCACCAGTCAAGGTCTGTTTACCATAACTGACAAAAGCATATCTCCAACCGAACCATAAAAGTGGCTTATCAATAACTCAACTCTAGACACTGTTCAGAGAGCAGTTAAAAAAGAGCTTATAGACGGCGGGAGTCGCAGAGGAATGAGTGAGAGACACTTCCTCTTCCTTCAGAGCAGGACAGGATGCATACAGTAAACATCAGTGTTTCCTGAACCTTGACTTCTTGGAAAAAAAAAAGCGTCAGAGACGTCTACCTCAGTCGACTGTCATGAGGAGAATGAGCGGACCAGTGACCACCCAGTGGAACAGTATGAGTTAGCCATTACTCCAGCTCAAACTGACACATGACTACACCCAGAACAGAAGACAGCCCTGGTGTTTTGGTATGTCTGTAATGCAAAACTGTGATTAAACAGCTTTTTAAATGAGCTCATGAGTTTGAACTGAGATTCCTGGCAAGAGCACAAACAAAAAAAAGTGCAAACCATTGCCCTTGAGCATAACAAAATGTGAGATTAGATATCAGCCCGATGTGAGAGCAACATGTGTGAATGAGTCAACGGGAGCAGATGGATCTGAATTTAGATTATGTAAATACGCACAAGTTGGTTTGTGTTGTTGTTCCTTGTTTTGAATAGAAGACAAGTTCAAAAAATCTTTATTTTACTGCATGAACTAAATTATTACATATAATAATATAATTAAAAAATATGAATTGTCCTAAAATAGGTTTCATTTTCTTTATGCAAAATATGTTTTCTTGTTTTTCTCTTTTGATTTTGGGCTGAAATGTGTTTTTATGAGTTTCATACTATTATCTTTGTAATATGAGTCAGATGTATCTGCTTTAGCTCATATGGAAAGGATGATGAAAGAAAACAGGAATGCAACAAAACAGCACTTCCCCAATCACAGAGAGAAATGCTGCGATCATGCACTCTTTGTTAACATTAGTAAATGCTTTATTCAACATGAGTGGATCCTACAAAATACAATTCACAGAGCATTAATGTTATCAAATACTAAGATTCTACATACATGAACTAAGATTAACAAATGCTATTCATTGTTTGTTCATGTTTACTTGTGTAGTTAACCACTAAAACCTTATTGTAAGTGTTACATAGATTTACTTAAAGCAAATATTGCAGACTTGGCAGTTAAAATGTGTGAGTGGCTCATTTTATCATGTCATATCTGCTACACTGTGCAAGGAACAGTGTGACGTCGTCTTTTCTGAGCGAGAGACGGTATCTGTTGCACTATTGGCCTTCTAATCGTTATCATCTTTTATGACCCCTACATATGTGTGCGTATATTACGTGTGTAATAAATATAAAAAAGAACACATTCTCTCTTTCCACTGGCAAAGCAACCAATCTACCAGAATTGAATGATCATATCATGAACACTGGCTTGTCACTATGATCACTACATATGAGGGAGAAGGTTATATCATGAACACATATAATATAAATTGTACATAAATCTATATAGGCTACAGTAAATATATGAAAATATTTCTTAAATATATACAAGCATGTGTGTGTATTTATATATATATATATATATATATATATATATATATATATATATATATATATAATAATTATACACAGTGCACCCACATATCATGTAAACACAAACTTTTATTTTGGATGCGATTAATCACGATTAATCGTTTGACAGACCTAATAATTTATATTATATATAAATAAATATTTCTTAAAAATACATGTGTGTCTGTGTGTATTGATTATGATTATGATTATGATTCGAACATTGTGCAATTATTAGGGCTGTCAAACGATTAATCGTGAGTAATCGTATCCAAAATAAAAGTTTGTGTTACATAACACAAGTTACATAATAAAAGTTACATAATATATGTGGGTGCACTGTGTATAATTATGTTGCATATATATATAAATACACACAGACACACATGTATTTTTAAGAAATATTTATTTATATATAATATAAATTATTAGGTCTGTCAAATCAATTAATCGTGATTAATCGCATCCAAAATAAAAGTTTGTGTTTACATGATATGTGGGTGCACTGTGTATAATTATTATATATATATATATATATATATATATATATATATATATATATATATATAAATACACACACATGCTTGTATATATTTAAGAAATATTTTCATATATTTACTGTAGCATATATAGATTTATGTACAATTTATATTATATGTAAATATAAATATTTTATATATAAATAATATTTTTTCCTAAATATACATGCATGTGTGTGTGTTTATATGTAAACACAAACTTATATTTTGTAATGTCAATTATTATCGATTAATCGTTTAACAGCCCTCTAAATTATATCTATATAAATCTATATACAGTATATGCATGTGTGTGTGTATTTATATACTGTATATTAGGGCTGTAACGTCATACACCAAACCCACGATTCGGTTCGTATCACGATTTTTGACCCACGATTTCGATTCCTATCGCGATTCTCTCACGGGGGCGGGGCTTGGGGTGAAAAAAATGATTTTGAGAGGAAAAAATATACTGGTATTTTTATTAAATAACATTTGGAAAAACGTGTAAAATCTGAACACTTAAAAAAAACAAAACAATAATAACTAAGCAAATTATTAAACTAAACTAGGCAGTGTAGGCTGCTGCTTTTGGGTTGTTTTCTGTGCTCCAACTATATATATTTTTTATAAGGCTATACCCTTTTTGTTTAAAACTTCATGCATTGAATGTTAAACAAGTTCATAATGTCACGCATTGAATCCATGCCATATTGGTCTCTAAGTGAAGCATCAGCTTCAGCGTTACCCATGCGATGCACTGCTGCTCAGCTGAGCCTTGAAAAGTAGAACTCAAAGTTAAAAATAATTAACACCTTCATTACATCTCTTTTAATAAATCAGCTTTTTTGAACGTGTTCGTTGAATGAACGGTTTAATGACTCGCTCAAATCCGTTGTCATAACAATGTGCACGCTGGTGTGCGCGCGAGTGAAAGCCTTTCATATAGACGCTGTTTAGTTTCGGTTACAGTGGTTACTGAAAATGTCCTTGTTTTTGTCCACATTCGTAAACATCTTTATATAGCAACAAATACATATAAATGAAATAAAATAAATAAATAAATAAATGGCGGTAATAGGGCATATCGCGTATTGAGCCACTCAACATTACCGCAAGGGATATTCCATAACCGCCGCGACAGCCTTCGCAGAAGTGAACGCGCCGTAAGAGAAATGCACTTTTCATACAGATTACAAGCAGAGAGCAGTCTGTTTTCTTTCATTTTGAATTGTTCTTTTTAAAAGTCGATATTTCAATATAGGCTATATTTCTCAGGTCTATAAGCTTATAGGGTTTTCGATTTCAAGCTCCAGTTCAGGCACCGGCAGCTCAATCTCGTGATTATCTGTAGGCTAGCTAAATTTTCTTCTTATTTATTAAATCCAGGCAATTGGTTGATGAAACATTTATTAAAATTGAGATGCAATTAATAAAAAAACGAAATTCAATTTAAAGTAAGTCTTTGTGCTTTCTATTTGAATTCTCTGAAAGTTTTAGTGCCGCTTCCAGAGACGACAGTCACGACATTGTTTTTTTTCCTCAAACACAAAAAATAAAACAAAATAAATATTTTATGTTCTGGGAGAGCCAACCCTTCATCCGGTGGGTAGCCTAGAATTACTTTTGGTTTGTACCATGTAATTTTAAGAATTTAAATTCTTAAAGGCTTTAAAGCCTAAAGATGTTTTGTGTCGTGTCCGTGTACGCGTGTGTATTTCCCTCATATTAAATATAAAATACATGTGTAGACTTATATTTTTCTAATGTCTGGACGTACTGGATTTTATTAAGGGAGTAGGCTATGGATATATAAACAGAAGAGTCAATATATTGATATTAAATGCATCTTCTGAGAATGTATTATTTTGATGGATTTAAGTTTTGGCTAATTTACCCTCAACTAGTTTTGTGATGTAGGTCTACATATTTTATAATGTTAACTTCAAATAATATTAATAGTAATTTAAAGATGTGGTAGCATTGGATCTGGACGGGAAGCATAACTGGGAGGTGGAAGTGGTGTGTCACGATTCTGCCTTCTCACATCGTGATACAGGATCGTGGACCTGAGTATCGCGATTTAGACTTTACAGGCCTACTGTATATATATAATAATTATACACAGTGCACCCACATATCTTATGTAAACACAAACTTTTATTTTGGATGCGATTAATCGCGATTAATCGTTTGACAGCCCTGAGTAATTATGTATCAAACGCTGCACTACTTGATGTACTACACAGTAGTTCCAATGATAAACCAAGGATTTATACTCGGGGTTGATGTTTGTTCAGATCACAAACCGCCCTGGAAAATGTGATGCTTAAAGAAGGGTAAAAGCTGTGTGCTGTGAGTACAGTAGGTGTCACTGACCGTCTGCAACTGTTCTCTGAGTCTCTGGCTCTGCTCGCTGTGCTCATGCTTCAGTCTGGTCTTCTCGCTGTCAGCCTCGCTCAGAGCCTGGGTCAGTGTGTCCACCTGCGCCTGCAGCTCCTGCACATCTCGCTCCAGCTCGGACACCTGGCTATGCCACTGAACCTGACAGATGTCCAGCTTGCCCCGCAGCTCGGTACCGGCACTGCTGGAGCTCCTGCGGACACAGCAGCCCGAGGTCCAATCACTACAGCTGCACTGCATATAAATCTGAGATATCACACTAACGTTCTAAAAACAACACGGCCTAACTTTACATCAATAGTGGATCCTACAGCGAACATCTTGTTTTGATTTCCACCGCTGAAAAAGTCATATGAGTTTTGGAACGACACAAAGGTGAATAAAAGATAACCGAATTTGAATAATGGGTGAACAATCCTTAAGGTTACATATTTTATCATACAACTTTAACTGACTCTGATTTGCAGTCATTAAATGAGACAAGAAGCATGAAATCTGATGTGAACCTGTTCTTATTTCAGATCTCATTTCTAAATTATAAAAAATATGAAGAATTTGTTACATTGGAAACAATTTACAGTAAGGTCTTATTTGATAACATTAGTTAATGTATTTACTAACAGGAACTAACAATTAGTAATACATTTGTTACAGTTTTTATTAATGTTTCTTAATAAAAATCCATCTGTTTGTTGATTATTGTTGAATGTTAGTTCACATGTATTAATGTTAACAAATACATTTGATTTAGTAAATGTTGAAATTAACATTAACTAAGATTAATAAATGCTGTATAAGTATTGTTCATTCTTAGTCCATATTAAAGCAGTTAATGAAACCTTATTGTAAAGTGTTACTGTACATTTAATGTTGCGTGAGATTTTGAATATTTGCCTAAAAAACATCTTTATATATTCATAAACTGACCTGGATTTTTTTTTTTTTTTTGAAAACTAAAAAATGTCTGTATTAGATAAACTTTCAAAGCAAGTGTAATTTGCCTAACAGTAAATGGCTACACTGTTCAGAAAACGGTTCAAAGATAGACAGAAAGTCTGAAGTAAACAATATCAGAGCTGAAAGGAGACCTGTGTGGGAAACTGACTTCATACAGTCCCTAAAAATGATCATGACACCAAGCTTAAGGCTGGTTCTGAGGAAAGCTCTAACATCATCAGAATACACTTGCTTTTATTTTTTTTTTTTACGTGTCCAAAAACATTAGGGGGACAACAGCAAACATCACTGTTCTGACATCACATCAAAAACACAATTTGTTGCATTATTTTCCTGTTATCACTGTAAAGCTGCTTTGAAACAAGCCGTATGGTAAAAGGCACTATAAATAAAGGTGACGTGACTTGACAAACAAAACGACGGAAATTATGACGACTCTTATTCCGCTGCAGAGATGGAAACTTGTCTCGAGTCTCACCTCCAGCTGCTGCATGTACTTGTCCTGGAGTGTGTCTCTGTCTTCTTTCAGTTGTCTGTTCTCTATGAGCAGAGCTTTGCCCACCTGAGCAGCCAGAAGAACTTCATCCTCCTTCTGCCGAAGAGCCGCGAACAGCTCCTCGCCGTCCTTATACACCGGCAAGCCGGCATCGGTGCCGAACTCATACGAGTAGAAGTCTTCCTCCACTTCCATCTTGTGTTTGTTTTACAACTCTTGTCCCAGACTCATAGCGTGTGTATCATGAGTGAAAACCCTCCATGCGTGTGTAAGAGTCCCAGTCTGCTCATGGTTTTCTTGAAGGCGGATGATGGAAAGGAACTAGTGTGTGTCACATCGTGTGTGGGTTGGGCTTGTGTGTTAGTTTCAGGTGACTCGTCACATAATCTTTTTTCTTCTTTAAAAACAAAAAAACAAAAAAATGTATTAAATACTATAACGTTACTATTCCATGTTCTAAATATTATAGTAGGCTAAGTAATTTTTGAGAACATCACATACAGGCCTGCAACATGTTGGCATGCTATTTTATTCTAGAAAAATAAAACGAGATTAGCATATGGGGTTATTATTTGAACCATACGTAGAATATTGCACATATTTATTCACAAATATCTAAAATCAGATGCTAAAATAAATGCCTTTTTTTTAACCAATGGGGTAGGGGAACTCCAAAAGGGCACGGGACTTCTTCCACCAAAGTTTACAGCAGGGTTAAAGCACCTTGTGGAGTGCTGGCTGATGGACTCACTCCACCCACAATTCTAGTCAATGAACTTCAGATTATCAATGCAACAGCTGACTACAGTAGTCTGGAATTTAATACCAATATGATCTCATGTTTGATTGTTTATCTGCAATTTTATGGTGTGCCCTTACAGTTACAAGTTCTTTCTTTCTTTCTTCCTTCCTTCCTTTCTTTCTTTCTTACACAACACAAGGTTAGTACACTATAACTTATATGTATATTTTATTATACACTATATATACAGTATATTCACATTACTGTGAATGATTAATATGTAGGCTTTCAAATTTGTGGACTATTTAAAACAAGATAATAAATGGATAATTAATAGTCTCTGATGCTTAACATTTCTCACATTCTAACATTACTTTACAATATGTCTTCATAAAAGACAAATACCTTTAACCAAATGAAAACAGTCCATCTCAGGAAGATATGGTTTTTATTTCAAATGTTACTGTACATGGCAACTAATCATATTTCTGGTGCACTCTAAAAAATAATTCAGGGGCTTAGTAAATATCACAGTAGTAATTAAATTTCTTAACTTAATAAAATCTCTGAATATCATTTACTTGATTGTTTGAGTTGAACATACCAAAATAATTGACAAAAAATACAACAGTTAAATACATAAATATTAATAAACTTAATATATTTGTGAAATGTCTATCAAAATATTTGGGAATGGAGAATTAAACAGATCTGTTTCAAGAACCACAGAAAAATACTTAATTCAAGTCAATATTATTACTATATTTAACACACTTAAGAAATTGAGTAAGTTTACTCAATTAAAACAATGCACCCCTCCCCCATCCTCTGACACGTGACAACAACTCGACGGTTGAGTGTGCGCGGGCTCTGTTTGAACTCCAGTCTTCGATGAACAGTTCTCCTCATTTCTTCGCAGTGTCTCCGAAACTTCCCAGTCTCTGCGAAATTCAGGTTTGTGTGGGTTTTTATTTTATCTATAAAATCATTACTGTGCTTTAAATTATTTTTTTAATGCAAAACAACATACAAAGGCGTAATGTGACACCTAAACAAGAGTCGCGCCTGTTTTTTCTTGTGATTGAAACGTCTTGCATAAAACACACGAGTTTATCACTAATGATAATGAACATAATTAATTTGGATGATAAAATGTCCTCAAAACTGTGCACTGTTTGTTTATTGGCAGTTTATGGAGTCACTCGTGTCGCAGCGTCTTTTGGCTATGATGAGTGAAACCAACGCATTCTCATCTCAAGGCGCCATATTTTGACACTTTTGCAAAAGCGTAAATACAACGCACAGGGTACCCTTTAGCGCCAAATGAGACGGTTAAGTTTAGGTATGGGGTTGGGGTAGGGTTAGGCCACTGAGGAGGCGCCTTCTGCCCGCTTTATTTTTACGTCTCATTTGGCAGCTAAAGGGTACCCTGTGTGTTGTATATTCACGAGTCCATCTCCGGCACGAGGACCAGCGCTGATGCGGGGAATATTGGATAACAGACCTGTTGATTACTCTTGAATTAGGCTACCTAAATGTTTAATTTTTACTTCTAAAATGTTTGTTAGGCAATATTGTATGTTAAAACAGTGTAAAATATGTTGTATTGCTGGACTCATTGACAATAAAGGCCAATGTCATGTATACTGGTGGTTGTATGGAATACTATTTTACAAAGGTTTAGAGGAAATAACGTTACTCATTAAATAAAAACAGCTAGAATATTACTCATAAATATTGCTTTTTAAATGTTAAATTATTTCTACTCAATTTTATTTGTTGATATACCAGATGAATTTACTCAGATTTACTTATTTTTTTACTTGCATTTACTCAATTCATACAGTACATTTCATTGATTTCACAGCTTTAAAATTTACTCAATTTTTTTAAGTGTAAAAATGTTTCACCAAAAAAATGAGTAAATCATGGTTAGACTTTTTAGAGTGTGTAACCGAGGCATGGGACCAAGATAAATTTATTTTTTATTTAATTACTAATCTATTTACATTCATTCTTATTTTTATCATAATCATTGAATGAAATTAGGTAAATGTCATTCAGTGTAAGACAAAGGGCTCAAACAAGAGATTGCTTAATGGTGAACTACAGCCATGGCCAGAAGTATTGGCAGTAAAATAAACTGTGTTTATAGTTTCTGCCTCAGTTGTGTTGATTCATTGTGTCTATATTATTATGCAGAGTGATCAGATGCATTTTAAATAAATGCAAAATGCCTAATTTCACCAAAACTAAACTTAAATTCATGCTCAGTCTCAGTTTGATGTTCAAAAGTCTCCATGCTCCCCCTTTTGGCTGGGATAATAATACATATCTCTGTCTGTTCAGCAACATTTTCTGACAAGTTCAACAACAGGTCGTGCTTTTTTGTCTGAATTATAGACTAAACAAGTGGGACTGTTTTTGAAAAATTCCTCTTTAACATTATTCAACGTGAAATTCATTATATTTCACATCCATTGAATTCCCTTTTGTAATGTTTGTTATAATGTGTAATCGTGGATCCCTTAGTTTGGAAAAGTTAAGTTTTCTCCTGGCCAGTGCATACTATGGGGTTTGCTTCATATTCAACTATTGTAGCATCTGTTATCATTAAAGCCACAATTTTGCTCTCTGAGAGCCATCCCAGAATCTTAACTTTGATAGATGTAAATGGTTCTGAAGTCTTCGAGCATAACCGCAGTTCATGTTTCTCCTGTGCCATGAATTCTGTGGTTATCTGACTGACCTAACACACTTTAAGGTCCTATAAGGGGATAGTGTTGAAGTTCTCAGTCACTTCCAAATAAATACTGCTCTGGTTCGATAGGACCAGCTAAATCCTCCAGGAGTCACAAAAGTCACACAACTAGTTTTTTGTCTGTATTTCAATTTTTATTCAAAACATACTGCCAGACATGTTGCCTATTGTGCAATATTGAAACATAAAACGACACATTTTCCCATTCAGTCCCCGTTAAATTAATGAAACGCTCCTTTCCTTATTAGCCGCAGCCAATGCTGATAATGCCAACCTGTGTCACTACTGGTACAACTACATGTCTAAACTTAAAACACAAATATTGTTCACAAAAAAAGGTATGACCACATTCTGTATTATTGGACTGGCGTTTTTATTCAATAGCTTCTTTTTTCCAAACATACACAGAAATCTCAATGATACAGTATATATATATATATATATATACACACACACACACATGTTGGTGTATACAACGATATTCTCTAAAAAGTCAAGGGCATGGCTGCTGTGCGCTTAAAGAGAGGAAGGTAGGTAATTCTGCTGTATTATTTTGAATCCACACAAAGGGTTCAGGATCTGCTAGACAAACAGGGGAAGGTACAAGGGTAAAGAGATCTCCAGTGTATTTCAGTAGAGACATGTTGGGAGAAAGAACATGTGGGAGCTGCCTACATAGTGGAGTTACTGAGCTTCACAATGCTGCACTTTTGCCCATTCTGCAAAGAGTGTGTGAAGGAAACTACTGGAGTTACACAGCACCTAAACTCGTTTTGTAATGTTTATTTGACAGATTAGACAGATGCCCTGGGTCAGGTTTCCTGATGGAGCTTATTATAAAAAGTTCATTTTTTTTTATTATGCTTTTTAATGGTTTTTGATAGATGACGCATACAACACATTAACTGCTACACAAATCGAATGACACACTGTTCTCCCTCCCAACAGAACTTCACTAACATGAAATAACATGGGGGGATTGTGAAGTATTCATAGGGGCAAAATTTTAAAATAAAGGCCCTATGTAGAAACACACCTCTGGGTAAAAGCGCTGATCAGGTTTTATGCCTCTGGTTCTCATTCTGCATCAGCGCTCGTACTGTGGAGATGCATTGTATACATTTGCCCATTCTTTTGGTACAATTCAGCTCCATTATCATAGAGCAACATCCAATTCAAACTATGCGGCTCTACATGAACTGATACATAAAATGACAAGGAAGTGTGGGCGTGGGGTGGTGGTCTTTTGGGGAGCATCATCCCAAGAATGACATCCATTAATGAGCAAATTACATTCCTATTTCCTTTTGAAAGTCAGAGGCATCGTCAATGTATGACTCAGTGATTTCTCCCCATGTAACTACAGGTATGACGAGCACTGTAAAAGAGTGTGTGTGTGTCCGTGTGTGTGTCCGCAAGGAAGAAGCTGTTTGTTTGAAACAGAGATGAGAAGAATGTGAGAGTGGATATAGAGGGATTGGTGTGGACTTCCAACCTCAGCAGCTGCTGTGTGATCAATGGAAAACCTCTACATCATACCCATCTGCATCAGAGAGTTAGCATATGCCATCGGCTTGACGTTTGGATGAGGCTAAGGAAAGGAAAAAAAATATGTATAACTGCAACACATATTATTTTTTTCTAATTATACTAGTTTGCACAACATAATAATAAATGTAAAAAAAAATTACAGGCTCGACGCACCAATAGGAAAATTCTACTCACATCACGCAAAGAACGCCGACACTGGCAGATCATTTCCGTTCTGACCAGTGTAATCCACAAGTGTGTATTTAAAGGAGTAGTTCGCTTTTGAAAAAAATTTTGCTGATAATTTACTCACCCCATGTCATCCAAGACAGTCCATGTCTTTCTTTCTTCAGTTGAAAAGAAATGAAGGTTTTTGATGAAAACATTCCAGGATTTTCTCCTTATAATGGACTTCATTGGGAACCAAACAGTTCAAGGTCCAACTGAGAGTTCAGTGCAGCTTCAAAGGGCTTTAAACGACACCAGACGATGAATAAGGGTCTTATCAAGTGAAACCGATCACTCATTTAAAAAAATAAATAAGTTTTATAAGCACAAAAGCTCGCCTTGCTCTGTTCTGTGATGCACATTCGTGGCTCTCCTGTTCAAACTCGATCAAAATGAACAAATCTTTTTTCGAGTCATTATTTTTTATTTTATTAAATTTTTTTTTCATTTATTTATATAGCGCTTTTTACAATACAGACTGTATCAAAGCAGCTTCACAGTAATAACTCAATGACTCATGACTCGAAGGGTCCTTGATAAGACCCTTATTCATCGTCTGGTGTCGTTTAAAGCCCTTTGAAGCTGCACTGAACTCTCATTTGGATCTTGAACCGTTTGGTTTCCAATGAAGTCCATTATATGGAGAAAATCCTGGAATGTTTTAATCAAAAACCTTAATTTCTTTTCGACTGAGGAAAGAATGACATGGACATCTTGGATGACATGGGGTTGAGTAAATTATTAGCAAAAGTTTTTTAAAAGTGAACTACTCATTTAAGACAAAGGTAAAGGTAAACACCAGTACATTGACGAGCGCAAACCGTCAGTAAATCACCTTGCGTGATTCATTTAAATACTCTCATAAAAATTTTGGGTCTGATAGAAAAACTCCTACCAAGGCATCTGCAATAAGATCAGCTGCAAAAATAAGTCTGTCCATGCCTTTTCAGCACTCATTTTACACTGATGACATTTTACACGTGCTGCCGCAAGCTGTTAGTAAACCTGGCCCTAGATATTTTGGACACTAATGGATAAAAATATAATTTGGTAACACTTTACTTGTAGGGGTGTGCATAAGACTAACATAATCATGACATGACATATATGTTATGAATATGAAGGAAGTTTCATGCATGTTTGTGACAACTGTCATTCGCTCAGTTATGACATTTTTAATGCAAATATGACATTGTTTGAGATGTCTTTGTTATGACAGCTTAACATTAACCAATACATCATAACCTGTCAGTGAACCTGTAATTACAACTTGACATTACTAAGACAACACAACCTATCATAAACATGACACATAGCAGATTAATGATCAAACTTAAGAAACCACCTAGCTTTATTGGTTAACATTACATTAAACTGTCAGGTGGTTGATTTTGACATTGGCTGTCATGAGGCCATTATAACTTTTTAATGACAAATTCAATTAGCACCACTGTAGTTGAGGTCACGAAAATATTCATGACACGGTTATAATGGCCTCATGACAGCCAATGTCAAAGCAAACCACATGACAGTTTAACTTCATTTTATGTCAAGTTGTCATGACAAAGACACCGTCAGGTTATGATGTATTGGTTTGTCAAGATGTCATAACAGACATCTTAAACAATGTCATATTTGCATTCAAAATGTCATTATTGAGCAAAAGACACTTAATGACAGTTGTCATAAAAATGCATAAACCTTACTTCACATTCAAGACATATGTCATGTCATGGTTATGAAGGTGTCATCTAGGACTGCAGCTATCGATTCTTTTGTAATCGATTAATCTAGCACTTAATCGATTGATTAATCGAATAATCGGATAATTTGTTTGTGTTTTTAAGCAACCAAAACAAATAATGTATTTTCTTTAAAAAACTAGAGCTATTTATTCCAACTCCAACATTTGGCTCCACAACTAATTAATGCAATTTTTACCCATTTAGGGTATGTTTATAAGTGCCAGTGCCAACAATTATATAACAATACAGTAAAAACTAACGAAGCGTGTCATAGGAATTTAACGAGGAATCGCTTTCAGCCCTAGTGTCATCTCAGTCTTATGCACACCCCTTCAAGTAAAGTGTTACCGTTTAGATGACACTTTTCTGAAACAATTCTTTAATTCTATTAATATTATAATACATTTGCAGTGATTGCAATAAATGCCATGTATGGCATTTTTGGATCTTGTTGCATCCCTACCAATCATCATGAGAGGTCACTTATTTGTAAGTTGTTTTTTATAAAACGTCTTCAAAATGAATTAATGTAAATATGTATAAAAATGTAATTCCACTGACCACAGCAATAAACTGGTGGAACTCTGGAGTGAGGTCTGATCCCCTGAGATGAATGTAAGCTCCTTTATTTCCCATCTGGTCACTAAAAGCAAAAGAAGAACACAGAAAAGAAGAAGTTATTAAGATATACACACAATTCGTAACTGATGGAAAATGAGTCTGTAGTACGGGGTTCAAACAGGGCCTAAACTAACTTTTTTCACACCTGCCAATAGCCAGTGACTTGAGAACATTTACCAGACATAAATACATTTTACCTTCCATTAAACCCTTATTTATCTTTATTAAAGTTATAAAAGTTATTCAGTCAAGAGCCATGAGTAATTGTTCTTTGTTTTTTGTTGTGTGATCAGCATTACAAACACAGACAGCAGCAGCAATATTAGGCTGCTGTCACTTTAAGAGCTGCATGGATCCAATATACTTTTTACACATGCGTTTAATTTCTCAACTGTGCGCTGAGACACGGATATCTGGGAGTGCGCTATCCACAAGATTCCGGGAGGCGCTCCTGTAAAAAATAAAGTGGGTGAAACTTCCGGAACGGCGCGAAAGTAGCATTCCAATGGTATTTTGTGTGTTAGTTAGCGTAAGAGGCTAGCTGTTTTTCTGATAATTATTTTACTATTTAAAGACGCAAATCTTTATGAGAGAAAGGAGGTATGTGGATTTCCGAGTTTGACCTACACTTCTGTATGGCAAGCCCTTTAACATTTAAAAGCTAAGTTTGACTATTCGTAATTAACATTGTAGATATCAACAACGTCTTTCTAGTCGTAATTACATTTTGGATAGTTTGTATTATCATTTAAGATATCTGTAACGTAATTGTGACTAGTCGGAAACGACAGATAGAGTATGGCAAGCCGTTTTAACATTTAATCATTTTAACCTACTAGTCTCTATTTTCATGCTACTAGTACTTATTTTTAGATACTAGTATCTATTCCATTAAGTACTAGTACTTATTCATTAGCTACTAGTGCTTATTCTTTAGATACTAGTGCCTTTACTTTAGATACTAGTGTTAGGTGGAAAAAATCTCAATTCGCTTCAGAGTTATCAGACATTTATATGAAAAATACTCAAAAAAATGATTTTGACACATGACTTTGTTTGAATTTTACTACCCCTTACTAACAATATTTTCGCATTTGGGCATTGGCATATAGCTATCGACCTATGTTTACAATTTTTCTGGCGGTGGTATCGCCAAATGTTTTTTTCACGCTAAATCGTTACGCTACACCAAGCCGTAAGATGAAACCCAGCATGTTTGGTATCGTTGGAACATAGCACGATTCAGGAACTCGAAAAGATGACTCCCGTGAAAATAAGTGTACCACACCCAAAGTTATAAGTGTTTTGAAAAAGAAAATTCACTCACTAGGTGGCGCTGTTTTCGAAACTTCTCAGGCTCCTTCAAGGCATCAGTACTGATGAATCAGATACCGAGTTTCAGTAACAATTGCGTTCAATGCATTTAAAAAATACAGCATTTTAGCACATAATTCAAAATGTCCAACAGCCAAAATGCCCAAATCTGGGAAAATTGGATATCAGTTTGACTGACATGACGCCCTGAATCTAACAAGACCAAGTTTATGATTTTTGTACGAATTACCCAAACTGTGACGCGAATCATCTTGAATTCATAACTTTTTGTCAGCACTGCCTGGAGATGATCCGGTGCAATTTCTGGTGAAAATCTGAGAACAATTCTGAGGATGAGTTCGCAAAAGTAGGTTTTTTGGACAATTCAAATGGCGGCCATTTTTTATGACGGAAAATGACATCATAGGGTGCGATCGGAATCGACATGAGCTCAGGGAACAAAAGAATTTTGTTGATAGGCATTACGAACTTCAAAAGTTATAAGAATAATAAAAAGTGAAAGTTTGGACAGTTGGTGGCGCTAGAGGGAATGAGATAGAGACACCAAAATTGGTGTATCTAATGTTGGGAACTGTCCTCTATCAGAATGTCAAACCAAAACAACTTTTCCGCAAACCGGCTCTATGGGCTGCCACAGACGCCCAGTCGGAAGAAGAAGAACAAATATAGCTGCAAGCAGCCATTACTGGGGCCAGTGTTGGGGTAGTTACTCAAAAAAAGTAATTAGTTACTAGTTACTAGTTACTTCTGTAAATTGTAATGAGATTACTTTACTAGTTACTGCGTTGGAAAAGTAACTTCACTACTTATTACTTTACTTTCCCGTTTCTTAATTTACCGTGTAGATACATGGACAAACATCATAGCCTATCATCACTTTTTGCCCTATCATCACTTTATTGTACAAATTTATACAAAATGGCATGAAAGAACAATATCCCTGTCTGCACAAATAAATATGCCGCACTGTAAAATTCACAAACAACAGGATAAAGGAGGCTATGGTGGGCTCATTTTATAATGGGGTTCAACACACAAGTGTCAAAACACAGGCTTTGGGAAACATGAGAATAAAACTCTTCTTATGGCAATAAAAAACAAAAAATGAAGAGGTCAATGAAAAATAATAAAATAAAGGTCAGTTTATTCCATAAAATTCTTAATCTTAATTTAAAATACATTTTTTCTAAACCTGGGGGATTAATGGTCGACCGGGGAAGCATGTCTTCTACAATGAACCCTGCAACAATCCTGTTCATTTCGTTTTGTGTTATCTCAAGACTTCCGAGCCCTGGTTTTATAGTCCGAAGCGTCCACATGAGCGCGAAAGTGCACGCGGCAAAAATTAGGTCATTGTGGTGTGGGCGGTCGGCAAGACCCCATTTCACTTGAAGTGCACGGCTTTTTTGTAACAGCGCGCTGCGGTGCCTCATCCAAGGATGAACGACTTCAAGGAGCCGAATCTGTAGCTTAGCACTCTACGCAACGGCACCCAGTTTGCGCGTCTAAATCAGTTGTTTGTTTACAAAAGGAGCCTAATATCCATGTTTTATAAAATGTCAACGAAACTTAATGAAATGTTTAGTGAAATTAGACAATAGAGATCGTTCATTTAGTTATATAGCCTATTTACATGTTTTTATATCAACATATTTTGTTCTAATGTTAAATCTTAGGGTTTACTAGAGTAGCATACATTTCATAAACTGAAGTAATGTGAATATTGCCACTTGCCGAAACCCCGTCTCCACTTTCCTCTCTCCTTCGCACCGGCAGCTATGTCACTCAAATCGGTCTCTATGGCAACGGTGCGCACGCACCACTAGACGGAACTTTCCACACAGGCAAACACGGCTTGGGTAACGCAGGAAAGCGCGTTCCTATAGTATAGTAAAGTAGTGTAGTTACCAATATTTTTAGTGTAATGCGTTACTTTACTTCGTTACCCAAAAAAGTAATATTGTTACTGTAATTCGTTACTTTGTAACTTGTGACCCCCAACACTGACTGGGGCCAAGCGCAAGAAGCAGCAAGCATGTGCCAAAATGGCTAGGAGTGGCAGACCAACTGCAGCAAGGAGCAATTAAAGGAATTTCAAGAGAACTTAAAAAAATCACAATAAACATGAACTTTTTAAAGATGATTTAATGGTTTATCACTTTCTGAACAAGTAGGTGGCGCAGTTATGAAATCGATGTGAAGTGGTAAGAGGGATGTGACAATGACATACAAAGTTTGGTGTCAAAATGTGAAAGCATTGCAGAGATAAAGCCTAAATAGTCATTTTAGCAGCATGCCTCAAAGTTTGATGCTTGTGGTATACAAAAGCGGTTTTGTCTATCGTTACGAAATCCATAACTTTTAGTCAGCACAGTCTGGAGAGCAGATCAGCACAGTCTGGAGTGGCAGACCAACTGCAGCAAGGAGCAATTAAAGGAATTTCAAGAGAACTTAAAAAAAATCACATAAACATGAACTTTTTAAGATGATTTAATGGTTTATCACTTTCGAACAATAGGTGGCGCAGTTATGAAATCGATGTGAAGTGGTAAGAGGGATGTGACAATGACATACAAAGTTTGGTGTCAAAATGTGAAAGCATTGCAGAGATAAAGCCTAAATAGTCATTTTGGCAGCATGCCTCAAGTTTGATGCTGTGGTATACAAAAGCGGTTTCGTCTATCGTCACGAAAATCCATAACTTTTAGTCAGCACAGTCTGGAGATGATACGATTCAATTTTGGTGAAAATCAGTCAAACGGTCTAGGAGGAGTTTGAAAAAGTAGGTTTTCAATGAAAATGAAGATGGCAGACAGGAAGTTCGGCCAAATAAGGAAAATTTGGTATAGATGTTCCCAAGGTGACAATAATCAAGTAAGACCAGTGGCATTTCAATAGGCAGATTTATTCAAAAGTTATTAGCCTTTTTGGAAATGTTGTTATAACTTTTGACCACTAGGTAGCGCTGTTTCAAAATCTTTTGAGTACCTTCAGGGGATGGTGTTGATGGCACATTCTGAGTTTTGTAAAATTACACCAATGCATTTGTTTAGTATAGCATTTTATTTCACAAAACTGTATTGAAGTCAATGGGAATTCCACGTTTTGTTCTATTATAGCGCCACCAAGAGGCTCAGTCCCACAATTTTTTTAAGTATCCTCAGAGTGAGCCCATACATATGTGTGTCAATTTTGGTGAAAATATCTCAATTTGCTTCAGAGTTATAGACATTTATGTGAAAAAACACGTAAAAAA
Organism: Hybognathus amarus; assembly: GCA_030378365.1. NCBI lineage: Eukaryota > Metazoa > Chordata > Actinopteri > Cypriniformes > Leuciscidae > Hybognathus > Hybognathus amarus. Next base: position 25,981 of record JAQIUQ010001825.1, on the reverse strand, counting down.
TGACTGACACATGACTTTGTTTGAATATTACTACCCCTTACTATCAATATTTTCGCATTTTGGCATTAGCACTATAGCCTATCGACCTATGTTTCCGTTTTTCTGACGGTGGTTTCGTCTCGATTCGGAACAGCGGTTTCGAAGATATCGCCAAATGTTTTTTTCACTGCTAAATCGCTACGCTACACCAACCGTAAGACGAAACCCAGCATGTTTGGTATTGTTGGACTTGGCAACGATTCAGGAACTCAAAAATAGGACTCCCGTGAAAATAAGTGTACCACACCCAAAGTTATAAGTGTTTGAAAAATACATTTCACCACTAGGTGGCGCTGTTTTGAAACTTCTCAGTCTCCTTCAGGGCATTGTACTGATGACCCATACTGAGTTTCGTAACAATTCGTTCATGCGTTCAAAAAATACAGCATTTTAGCACATAATTCAAAATGGCCGACAGCCAAAATGGCTGATCTGGGAAAATTGGATATCAGTCGACTCTGGCATGACGCTCTGAATCTAACAAGACCAAGTTTGTGATTTTTGGAAAAAACGTTCAGAAGTTATGAGCAAAAATAGACATTTTTCATATCTCCGTGACCAGTAGGGGCGCTGGCGCCGAAACGCAGCATGTTGCCTCAGGTCATACTTGCTGATGACACCTACCAAGTTTGGTCTGAATGACGAGTAAAGCGTTGCGGACATACAGCCTTACGTCTGTTTTCGCAAGCGCTGACGTAAAATTAGTTTGCGCTGTTATCAAAAACGGTAAAGCGAATCAACTTGAATTCCATAACTTTTTCGTCAGCACTGCCTGGAGATGATCCGGTGCAATGTTGGTGAAAATTGGAGAAACCATCTAGGACGAGTTCGCAAAAGTAATTTTTTTTTGGACAATTCTAAAATGGCGGCCATTTTCTCTCAATATAAAATTCGGTGCTTGGCCCCTAATAACAATAGGTGCCTGCACCTTCAGTGCTTGGCCCTAAATATAGAGTTAATGATGAAAGGATCAAGAGCCCAACTAAGGCCCCGTTACACGAGAATCGATTCCGGGTGAAAACGTCAAAATATTTTATCGGATGTGCCTTTCGTCTACACGGCGACTGCGCTTTGAGGCTTAAAAACGCAAAAAAGTGAAACTCACCTCTCCAGAGTGGTAAATCTTAAAATTGCTTCCACCGCCTGCGTGCCTTCGTGTAAAGGTAAAAACGCAAAAGCTTGCTCGACAGTGACAGTTGTACGCAAAGTGCGTGGACTTGGTGTTGTTATAGTATGCACTCCAAGCCACCTGAAGTGCATACTACATTGAATTTCACACACTTTTGCTTGCCACCATTTGCACGCAAATTTCCACACAAAACGCTCGTCTAAACGCAGAATAAAAAGTGATGGCGCAATGCCACTTTTGCGTTTTCCTCTTGGAATCGTTTCCGTGTAAAAACATAGCCTAAAGCAAACACTGAAAGTTAGGTTTTCTCCTTGTAATTCTGCTTCAGGTGTCTTCAATAATGCTCAATTATCACTCAATTAATCACTTAATTATCTCATTAACTTTAACACTCTCTGAGTGTAGTGGACTCATACCATAACACTGCACTTTAGATTAGGGCTGGGCGATATATCGCATCAGATTGTTATGAGCACCTAATCAGTAAAGCCGGTTCCTTGATTAGCAGTAAATCACCTTCACCTGCTTTCAGATGGAGCGGCATTTACTACAAAGAGCCGTCAGATCACCTGACAAGCTGAGCCATATTCGCGTTAATATCAAGGACGTATCGCCAGCGATATTTAATGCGATATGGCTCAGCTTGTCAGTTAATTACGGCTCTTCGTCACGACAAAATCTCCAGTGTTAAACTAACACACCTGAGAGTGTATATGAGTCCACATTCAAGAGTGTTAAAGTTAATGAGATAATTAAGTGATTAAATGAGTGATGATTGAGCATTATTGAAGACACCTAAAGCAGAATCACAAGGAGATTATCTAAAATTGTAAGCCACCGTTATGGAGATCAGTGTTTGCTTTAGTTGGGCTCTTGACCCTTATATTATTAACTTTATATTTAATTTGCTGTTGCATCTGTATTATGACTGTCAGATCAATAAAGAAAAACAATTATAAAATGATGTTGGTCATATAATGACATTCATCAATTGAAATTTATCTCTGTGAATTATTCTGTTGGTTACTGCATAACTGAGATTCTGCATATATGTCCAGTATGTTAAATATAATAAAATGGCTTTTCTCAAAAGTTGTTTAAAAAATCCTTCTTTAAGGCACACACAGGTAGCCTGGGTTCAACCAGACTCTAGTACATTTGATTCGTACATAAGAGTCTGGCCCCCCTCCATTGAGAAACGTTTCCTTCCTTGTAGGCGGGTTCACTGTTAAAGTTCAAAACGATTGCACTCTGCCCAGAGTCACTCAGGATCTGCCATAGCCAATCGCTAACGTGTGGTCGTGAGTGACGTATATCATGCGCCGAAACGGCTGGAAACAGCAAGTCCGAATATCAGGATTATGTTTACAATAGGATTTCAGTCAACGAAGACCTGCAGGTTTTGTTAATCTCAGGAACAACTATTAATTTGAAATGTATATTTGACACGAAGGACAGCGATGTATTCATTCAACGGTCGTATCATTCAGCCGTGTCTAATCATTACAAATATGCAGACGCCGCTGCGGTTATTTCTGATCTGCCGCAAATGCTGTAACAGTTACACTGAATGATCTGTGTATGTGTAATAAATAACAACTTTTCATATAACGTCTTATTGTTTCTTAATTAGCTTAATTATGGTCTTCAAAGTATGTGTTTGTACCATAGACTGTGGTTTGTACATTTTATATGGCATTTTTTTATTAAAACAAATTAACCATCTAAAACTGAAAATATGGTCTTCAAAGTATGGGTTTTCACATTTTTATTTATGACAATTATTTTAAAAAAATTAGAACCAATTTTGTATGATTTACAACATGTAAAACTGACACACCATCCTCCTGCGCCGAGTAGACAAAGGGGCTCAAAGTGTTCTATTCATCACAAGAATCCATAAATTTACTGTTGGGAATATGAGCTGACATGACTCCTGAGTGCATATTCAACAATAGTTTATCAGCCAGGACTCAGGGCTTCCGAACACCAGGCTACAGCGTCCGTTCAAAATGTCACGGTCATCGTGCACACCGAGCGCTGCCCAGCACGAAACTTCCAACCTTTCTGCCTCCTTCACTTGATCCTCCGTTAGTGCAACAAGAGGTGAGACGATAACAATCCGGCTTTAAATTCTGTATATTCGGCAGTTTCTTTTCCAACAACGAACCGAATAGCATTTCTCACGTCTTTCCGTCTTTCCCCGCTGCCAAACTCAAACTGACGCGCACTACATCAACGTCATCGTTCTCAGCCACTCCCTCTATTCGCTGATTGGTCCTACAAAAAATTGATTTCTGGAAACCTAAGGCTATGGAGCGATCCCAGACGTAGTACTGAAGGAAAATGAAATTGAGCGGAAGTGCGTAGGAGGGCGCAGCCAGGCTAACACACAGGTGCCTTAAAGAAGGATTTTTTTTTAAACAACTAGACTCAGTCAATGCTACTCAATACGGTGACAGATTAGAATATTCAATAGGAAAAGTAAATTGCATAGAAAATTCAGACCATAATTTATTCATACCGCAATGCATGATGGGAGCCATTAATGAGTTGTGATTGGTGGCAACAAGGATTAATAATCTCACCACAGTTGAGATAGACAGATCTGTGTTTCTAAATAAAGATGATACAGATTTAATCAGGATATTTTTTATAATTATTTTTGGTTAAAAGAATAATACAGATATGCAGTAGAAACACAATACTGTTGTTAACAAGTAAAACCAAATCATCTGAATAAGTTTCACATTTCAGATGATTCAAACACGCTTGCATGTAATAATATGAAACTCAGTACACATGTTGATCTCATCGTTTCATATATTCATATGTTCTCCTCAAGCCGGACAACTTTCTAATTTACACTCATGAGCTAGGACCCACAGAAAGTCAGATATTTTGGTTTGAAAATGTTGAGTGTCTCTCTGAGCCTACACTTCTGTATGGCAAGCCCTTTTAACATTTAAAAGCTAAGTTTGACTATTCGTAATTAACATTGTAGATATCAGACAACGTCTTTCTAGTCGTAATTACATTTTGGATAGTTTGTATTATCATTTAAGATATCTGTAACGTAATTGTGACTAGTCGAAACGACAGATAGAGTATGGCAAGCCGTTTTAACATTTAATCATTTTAACCTACTAGTCTCTATTTTCATGCTACTAGTACTTATTTTTAGATACTAGTATCTTTTCCATTAAGTACTAGTACTTATTCATTAGCTACTAGTGCTTATTCTTTAGATACTAGTGCCTTTTCTTTAGATACTAGTGTTTATTCTTTAGGTACTAGTACCTTTTTAAAGATACTAGTACTTATTCATTAGACACTAGTCCTTATTTATTAGATACTAGTACTTATTCATTAGATGCTAGTCCTTATTCATTACATTCCAATGCTTATTAATTAGTTACTAGTACTTATTCATTAGATGCTAGTACCTATTAAATAGATACTAGTACTTATTCATTAGACACTAGTACTTATTTTCAATGGTGACTAGTAACTATTCTTTTGTTACTAGTCACATTTTTCCATTGACTTCTATGGTGATCTGTCATTCAGATATCAACTATTCAGTTCTGACTAGTATGTTAGTATGTATTCCAATTGTGGAATACATACTAGTATGTATTCCAAAGCAGGGGTTACGTTTTTACACGTCGTGCAGAATAACCCTAAAGGCACCAAAGTGGCGGTGCCACCGGCTTTATACTGTATATATATATATATATATATATATATATATAGCTGCGAGCAGCGATGGAGGGCCAAAGCCGGCGGTACCGCCATCCCGGTGCCTTTAGGCACCGAGGTTGCGGTGCCACCGGCTTGGGCCCGCGATCGCTGCTCGCAGCTATATTTTTATTTCTTCTCTTAAGCTTGTTATTACTTGTAACCGTAACACTGTCACAGAGCTTAGTTCATCCGGTTCAATAACTCTCTCAATTCAGATAATGTTCCACATAGGCCTATAAAAAAATGATTCATTCACTATATTATACAGTCATGGTCAAAATTGATGGCACCCCTGGTAAATATATGATAAAAACTGGCTGTAAAAAATAAATCTCCATCGTTTATCCTTTTGATCTTCCACTCAAAAAAATGGCAAAATTCTAACCTTTCATTGAAGAAAAAGAATTGAAAGTGGGGGTAAATCACATTATGAAATAAATGTTTTTCTCCAAAACACGCCCCAGATAGCAACATTGTTTCAGGCCCAGATTCGGCCCACATCTGGCACTTGTGGCATGCAGATCTGGCCCACATGCAGCAATGACTGACAGCGCTTGGGTGGCCCACTCCTGTTTGCCAGATCTGGGCCACAAGCAGGCCATAGCAATGCCACATGTCTACGTGGGTAGGATTGTTCCATTATTCAAAATAAATAGATCATGATCCAGAAATAAATGTAAAAAGATTCACAAAAATCAATCAAATTCACAAATAAATAGATTAAGATCCACAAATAAATGTAAAGAGTTTCACAAAAAATATAAAACTCACAAATAAATACAAATGAGATTTGCAAATAAAACTATGTATTTACAAATTCTTTTTATGCCACAAACACAACTCTGCCTGGCATTTATTTGTGAACCCGCTTTCTGTGTATTTCTAAATCCCCTCACGCATTTGTGGATTTTGAAACACTTCTAGCATCGAGGTGCAGACAAATCCACAAATAAGTGGACTCCACCCACCGTTTCCTCAAGCCAATCAGATAACGGCCACGTCTGAGCTGACCAATTGTAGCACGTTCTCGCGACAACCAATCAACGTTAGGCAGAGTCATGTATTCAGAGAGTTGCGAACACGCTTGATGTCGCCGCAAGGCCGTCACGTGGTTCATGGAAGCCCCAATAGTTCCAAAACAGACGCGGACTGTCATGTTCTTCAATGGAAAGACAGCAGCGATTGCATTATTAAACGGTAAATATAAAATAAAACACACACCAAAGTACTTTTTAAGCTTTTAGTGCATTTGGTTAATGTCAGTGTGGCATTTTGAGAGGCAGGGTGTAAACTTAGATACGTTTTTTAGGCTATATTATTGGAGGGAAAAGCCTGTGTTCATGTTCGCATTGGTAGTTGCACTGGCTTTAGCGACTCTAACTTAACTTTTCCATGTCATTCATCTGATGATGGACGTCTCATGATATTTATTTTAGCACAACTGGGCTGTATTAGGTTATTGATTCCCATGATCTTGCTTATAAATTCCGATTCAGCCATTAACCTACCGTGATCACGCAAGGCTGGTCTGCCGTGGTGACCCGTTCAGGATTACAACCATGACAACCAACATAAAATATAAATAATTACGCTGTGCATGTACAAATGAATGATTTAGGGGGGAAATAGACTGCTCCCATAACGTAGCAATGACCATATTTACAGCAATGTTCGATAAATATTAACTTCATAAAATGAAACCGGAGAGATAGTTATTTTTCTTATTATAGAGATGTAATTTTGACTGTGTAGTCATTTTTACATTTTTTTTTGCTGTTGTTTTTTTCTTCTTCTATTTTGAATGTACTTTAATTTTGTATAGTGCTGTGGACCATTTTATATGTATGTCCTGAATAAAGATGATGATGATGATGATGATGATGAGTTAATGAGTGAATTATTTGTTCCTAAATACGATCCATAACTGTTGTGATTCAATTCAGTATGGCTAATGTACCCCTTCATCCTACCCTAATCATAGACTAAACCATTCATCAGAAAACACACAAATACATTTATACAATGTACTGTGTATTGGCCTACACGTTTCAATCACACATAATAACTAACCCTAACCCCCCCATATATGTATATATATATATATATATATATATATATATATTATATATATTATATAATATAACATTTTATATATTTTTTTAATAATATAATAATATGTTATATATTTATATGATGTTATAAAAAATATTATATACATCAGGTTACCATAAGTTAGCTAACAACATTAGTGAAGTGTTGGTCACGTAAGCTATAGCTGCAATTAACCTATTATCTTCCAATAAACATTTACTAGACCTGGCTACATAACATATAACTACAGACTAGATTCACGAGAGGTTCGGATAATGTGTGTAAAAGTTACATATACAGTAATTTCATTAATTTACCAGCGAGAGGACATCGGAAGCACTCAAAAATGCATGAGGTTCAATGCTGGAACTATCAGTGGTTGGAACTAATGGGCGGGTCCACGACACGGCTGTTACTCTTCCTGCATTCCTGAGTTACAATGGCGGGTCTACGGCTATGTCAGAACTCTCGTAATACATGGCTCTGACGTTAGGCTTTAACACTTCGAACTTTGGGGCGGGACATGAATGTGATTCAGTTTGAAGGATATTTGCATTGCACCCTTGTATATCTGGCACTTCATTCAAATTGAGCTGTTTGTGTGGTTGCAACGACCTGTTTCCAAAAGGTTGCTGGAAGTTTAAGGCTTTTCTTAGTTTCCATCGGGATTACACACACATTATGATCACCATCCTCGAGCATAACACCCTCTACACTTCGGAATTGTGTAGAAGTAAGTGTAAAGCCTAACGTGATTGGTTGTAGCGAGAACGTGCTACCGATTTGGTCAGCTCAGCAATGGCCGTTATCTGATTGGCTTGAGGAAGCGGTGGGTGGAGTCCACTTATTTGTGGATTTGTCTGCACTCTCAGCGCTCAGAAGTGTTTCAAAATCCCACAAATGCGTGAGGGGATTTAGAAAATACACAGAAACCGATTCACAAATGCGTGAGGGGATTTAGAAATACACAGAAAGCGGTTCACAAATAAATGCCAGGCAGAGTTGTGTTTGTGGCATAACACAAAACATTTGTAAATACATAGTTTTATTTGCAAATCTCATTTTATTTATTTTAGTTTTATATTTTTTTGTGAAACTCTTTCCATTTTATTTGTGGATCTTAATCTATTTATTTGTGAATTCGATTTATTTTTGTGAATCTTTACATTTATTTGTGGATCATGATCTATTTATTTTGAATAATGGAACAATCCTACCCACATAGATGTCAGCCAAGAGCAAAGAAATAAACCAGAACTATGGAATTTGTTCATTTGGCTGTTCTAACAGAAGTACAATAGCCAAACAACTTCTAAAATAAATAACTTAAGGCTCAAGAGCCCAACTAAAGCAAACACATGATCTCCATAATGGTGACCAATTACGATTTTCTCCTTCAGAGATTCTGATGTTATGGTGACTTCAAATGAAACACAGAGTTAAACTACATAAAAACAATTGGCTTATCCACAGCTGCACTACTTCCTAACTTAAAGCCAGCTCCTTGTTTCCTGTCTGCCATTATTGGACAAACTGATTAATTCAGGTGTGTCTGACCTCAGTAGTCACAGCATCAATAATCAGACACACCTGAATTAATCAAGTTTGCCCAATAATGGCAGACAGGAAACAAAGAGCTGGCTTAAGTTCAGGAAGTATTGCTGCTGGCACATAAAGCCAATTACATAATCTCTTGGAAGAAAAAAAGGTAGAATTAACTTACTTTTAGGCCGTTCATCACTACTTACTTCTCCGTCGTTGTCTCTCTGTCAGAAAAAAAAGACAGATCGTTGTGATTTAAGTCGGAATCACAAAGACTCCTATCATTTTCAAGTTCTGTTATTATTTTCATGATTTGACACTTTCGGGTCTAATACATTCATCTTCTCCTCCTTTGCGCAAGCTGCCGTGAGATCGAGTCTAGACAAAACCAAGCACAACATAAAATAAACATCCAAAAATACAGAGCACATAGCACGAGATGACAAATTTGCACGTTTTAAATCGCATGTGAAAATGTAAAGCAAGTTATTTCGGTTACGTACTAGGCAGTCATCCATCCTCCATTATAGCCTATTGCGATAAAGTTTAAACATATTTAGTGATTTGTTAGGCCATAGACTGCCAACATTTCGCCCTTACATGATACATTTTAACTTCTTACCCATCCTGATAGTTCTTCTCCGGCAACAGGATCTGAAATAGAAAGTAAAAATATCAGTGACGTAGTATTAGTGAAACAGTTTTCTTTTCACTTCACTGCATGTTGTATGTCTATTCTTTTAACATGTTGTAGGTCTATGGCCTATATAGATTTACTATATTAATAAAGTACAATTAATTTTGAGACACACGTATCTGTCTGTAGGCGAGTCCGAAACTGCTTCCTGTAGCTTCGAAACTTTTATGAATCTATTAGTTCGAATCAGTGACTCGGAGCGTGGTTTAAAACCTATGGTTCAAACCAAACTGCCAAAGTCACGTGATTTCAGTAAACGAGGCTTCGTTGCGTCATTACTGTTTCGAAACATTTTGAAATGGGTATCTGGGTAAAAAAAAAAACAGAACCGGAAGAACATTTTTGTTTAACTTAAGTTTGTCACTGCTTTGTCTGTCTTTTCATGTTTGTTTATTTAGTTTATTTATTGTACCCCTGACTGAATTTGTAACTCCTGAAAATTCAATAAAAAATAAAAATAATAAAAAAAAGAACCGGAAGAGAACACAATGCTGAATAAAGTCATATTTTTAAATAACATAGTAATGACACATTTGTACAGTATTATTCAAAGAAATAATAGTTACAATTGTCTCAAGGCATGTTTAGCTGAGCCATCCATGGAACAAACAAAACAATCCATGAAAAATATCAAATAACATATTACACAGAAACTTGGTATTTAATCATATTAGATGATTAGTTAATTGCATTTAATAGATTTTACTTTCAATAAAACATTTGCGATGGGTTTTTAAAAGCTGTTTTCTGAATGTTTTTTGGATGCAAAAAAAAAATTCTGACCAGCAGATGTCACCAACGCGTCAAAACAGTGAATCATTCAATTGATTCGATGCTTTGAAAAGTTTCATTTCTCCCATCACCCCCTGTAGGCTACAGCATAATATAAAAAGTTTAGTTAACTTGTTTGTACTTGTGTTTGTGCTAGATAAATATCCAAATGAAAAGAATATTCTGACAAGTGAATTGTGCAACTCTAGATACATTCACATAGGCGTAGGCTGATGATTTGCAGATGAGCAACATTTCTCTGTGACTTCACATGTGTTGATGCTGGATAATGCTGGATATGGAAATGTAGGCTATTATGCAAAATATAGCATTATATTTTGCAGTATACTTCCAACTTGTTTTCCAGTATATGGGTTGTTTTATGGAGACTTTCCAGGGATGTAATGTTTTATACTGTAAACTGTATATGCTTTCCCTTTACCCGAACACTCCCCTATTTTTTTGTAAATTCTTCCATACAATCCTTTGCAATATATCTGTCCTCCACATGTTTTGTCCCCTTTCCATTTATTGCTATCGATTTTTCAGGTTTTGTCCCACTCTGTTCCTTTCAGATCAATCTTTTCAGTATTTAGTCGACTTCTACCTCATAACTTGGATCTACATATTCCAAATGAATCTCTTAATTTTCATTTATTGATCCTCTCCAGTTCCAGTATCGTTTAGCTTAACTTTAAGTCTTTATAAACCCAATACACATTATTGTCAAATCATTTCTCTGTCTTGTTCTTCTGTGCTTCATTGTATGACCAATTTTATATCACTCTTGTAATCTCATGCTTGAAAATGTAAGACATCTTTAAAGTCTTATAAACTACATAAAACCTGTGACACAATTAAAAGACTATCTATAAAGTCTTATAAACAGTTTGCAAAAACTGTGACACAAATAACAGACTGTTTTTTAACACAATCATTAATTGATCTGAATCGCTGAACTCATCAAGAGCCTAAAAAAAAGGTTAAATTTACCTTAAGGATTTTAGCAGCACGGTCATTTTAGGACATACCATTTTTAGCCTTTTCAATGAAATCCAAACGATAAAAAAAAGATATTTTGTGTAGGCACACACAGACATCAAAGAATTAGCATATTAATCTCAGCAATGGTGACAAACAGATCACCTCTGAACATAAGATCATTATTTATTCATGCAGCAATGCATGATGGGAGCCATGAATGAGTTTTGATTGGTGGCACCCAGAATGCACTGCAACATGCTTTATAATTGTCACCATTGTTGAGATTCACAGGCTAATTATTGATGTCTGTGTGTCTTAATTTTATGTGTTTTTGAAGAAAAGTAAAAATAAATTGTAAGAGAAAACTTTTAAGAAATTATTTTTTAAATACATTGTAAACTTTAAAAATATTATGCTGTACAAGGTCACTGCTGCTATAATTAATAAAGTAAACCTAACTTAGAAATTAGGCTCTATATGAGTTCAGTGATTCAGGTCAAATGATTGTGAATTAATGATTATGTTAAAACACAACCATCACCATCAGATCACCTTTTCTATTTGTTCATCTGGCTGTTATAACTCATGTACTGCAACCAAACAAAATCTAAAGTTAATGAATTGAGGGTCAAGAGCCCAGCTAAACCAAACAATGAGAGGGGAATGGATGTTGATATATTCTTAAGAAGAGGAAATTCATCATTGAAGAAGTATTAAGAAACATGTAAAACAAATGGCATTGTATAAAGAAAAAAAAGCAGTAAGGATATAAGAAAAGTAGATGAAAGAATAAAGCCCGTTCACACTACACGCGACTTTGTCGCTGCAAGTCGCCGAAATCGCTGGCGAATGAGGTCGCTAGTGGGCGTTCCATCACTAGTCGCTAGTATGATCAGATGCAATGAGTAATCATAGTATGGGCCTATTTTATTCTGTGATATGTTGCAATAGAATATTAATATCTGTGTACAGATACAAGATAAACTGAATATTTCATAGAATACATATAATATTAATATGCGTCCATCAGTATACAGTACTTATGTAATAGGTTGTACAGTACAGTAATAGGTTATTTATATCTAGTATACATTGATTTCAATAACATTATGGAGTATATACACATGTAAATGGAGAGTGTAAATAGCACTAAAATATTAGAAAGGCCACTATAGTACGTTAACTTAGGTTTTGTTTACTGTCTCTGTCAAAATAAATAGTTAATTGTACAGACTATTCAATCATTTGAACCTACTTGGAATCCCCATGATCGCCAAAACTCCTTTCCACGCATCGTCTCTTTTATTTATGTCCCTGTACGTGGGCAGAGACATATCAAATAAAACTGGGAAATTGCTAACCGCAAGGATCAATTTCTCATCCATCTTTAACTGAGCGTGCACTAAGGCCCAGGGGCTGAGGAGAAGGATCACGCTCCACTCCTATTGGTTGTCGCTCGCTAAAATCGCTCTTCATTTGCATAAAGTTAAACATTTTTCAACTTTTGTCGCTTGTCTCTTGTCGCTTTACACGCCCCATCTAGTCGCCAACGGTCGCTGTCGCGCGTGTTCGCCGGAAGTCGCCCGCTCACCATTGAAATGAATGGTATCGCGTCGCTTTGTCGCGTGAAGTCGCGTGTAGTGTGAACGGGGCTTAAGAGTGGAAAGTTTTAAGAGCTACTTTGGTACTTAAAGATTATTGACCCAGGAGAACGTGTTATCTTATAGAACATGGAGTCTGCAACCCTAGAGAAGGCCTGCGAGGTCAAGCAATCCCAAAGGGACATGAAAGCAGAAACAGGCCTGAGTTCACAGACACATATATGTGGGGGTGATAATAAGGATTGGAGTTGTGATACTGGTATGGTGGATTAGCCAACTTAAAAAAAAATATGGTGTAAATAATCAATTCACGAAATGTACTGTATCCATTGCATGCATTTAATCAGATTTGTTATTATTATTATTTACTAAAATAATATCTGAGGAACCCCCTACGTCTATTTTTTTACTTCTTATGGGGGGTCCCTAATACCTTATGGGGTCCCCGGATCCCCCCAGCCCCCCCTCAATTCGAGCATGGTTTTTTATATGCAAACTGTTTAAGACTTTATAATAGACTTTAATTGTGTTACAGTTTTAATATGTAAACTGTTTATAAGACTTTAAAGATGTCTTACATTGTCAAGCTTGAGATCACACGAGTGATATAAAATTGGTCATACAATGAAGCCCAGAAGAACAAGACACAGAGACATGATTTGATAAAAATGTGTATTGGGTTTATGAAGACTACATAGAAACTGATTTTGATAAAAATATTTGATAAAAGAAGACTGATAAAAGAAAACACAGTGAGCCGTATTTGGGAAGATTACTTTACTCGAGGCAAAGAGCAAATAAATGTAATGTAACGAGTATTATGAAACATATATTAAAGGGATAGTTCACTTTGAAATTGAATATTTTCATGACGTTCCACTAGACCTCAAGGGCATCCAAGAAGTAGGTGTCTTTGTTTCCACAGTATTTTCAATTTTGACATTTTTCAGTCAAACCGTTGTTGTCTATCAGTCATACACTGGAGGCTAAGGGGTCCACCAAAAAGCATGCAGAGAAGTCAAAATTAAACATGATTGAATGACTCATAAATGTAAGTACACATTGATGGCCTAAGACACTAAACGAGCGGTTTGTGTGAGAAAACGAACAGTATTTATATCATTTCTACCTCTTGTAACCACAGTGACACCCAAGTGATCTGAATCAGTTGTGCAGTGTTCGACTGAACCAAACTGAATCAGTTCAATGTTACGCCGAAGTGATACTTGCGTGTAATCTACGTCACTCAATATTTACACTGAGATTTCGTAGTTTGTACCTACTTACATGCAGATATACCGAAAACGTCTTCCATTGCGGGTTTTCCTTATATCTAAATATGTTTAGTGAAAGGTAAACTTCGAAATCTCTGTATAAACAAAGAGTGACATCAGCGCGCAAGCGATCACTTCCGGCGCATGCGCAGAGCCGAAGCGCCAGTGCCGACAGATATTATTTTGTCATTGTAATGACAGGGAGTGACCGAGAGATGTCATTGTTCTAGCGGGGATCAGAGAGAGGGCCGAAGAAGAGATATACGGAAGTGTATTATAGAGTTTGGGGGTTGTTGTTAAGCTAACCTGTGAATAAACCGGACACAGTGAGAACTCTACGCGTTGTTGTTGTCTTCTAAGTATTATAAATGCCTGTAAGGAATATCAACAGACATTACATGGTGTCAGAATAGCCTGTGTGTCTGGAAGAAGACATGGCGAAGCTCAGCCCCAGCCGAAGCTCTTAAGTTTGAGAGCCCAACCGAATGGCCAGAGTGGAAACAGCTGACTTTCGCCGCTATCGGTTGGCCACGAAAGTTAAGGACGAAGATGACGGCGAGATTCAAGTAAGTTCGCTGATCTCACGCAATGGGCAGTGAAGCTGAAAAGATATTCAGTTCATTTTCGAGTTTGAAGAGGAAGATGCAAAGAAGGACTTTGAAGTGGTCATGAAAAAGTTTGATCGTACTACTTTATTCACGACGCAACATAATACACGAGCGTGCATGTTTCTTATCAACGGAGCCAGCAATTGGGAAAACGCGGGAGATGTACATCAGGACATTATACGAGTTAGCAGAGCACTGTCAATTCGGGGCTACAAGGGATGAACATATAAGGGATCGTCTTGTGGTAGGAATAGCAGACAAAGAACTTCCCGCCAGTTTCAGCTCAAAGCAGACTTAACGTTGACGCACGTGATTGAACGTGTGCGCCAGACAGAGGCGATAACGCGGCAGGTTAATCTTCAGACCAATCGACCGGAAGCTCAGCTGGCCAATGTTAATGCGGTCAAAGGGAAGGATTGGCAGTATAAGAAAAAGAGTCGACGTACGTGGGAATAGCAGCCAGGTGACCAACACAAAGGAGGAGTGTGGGAGGTGCGGTAAGCCACAACACTCTAACGAAAGAAATTGTCCTGCATTGAAAAGTAAGTGTAATAAATGTCACAAGGAGGGACATTGGGAACGGTGAATGCTTGCTTCTAGAAGCAGTGAGAGAAGTCACAAGCGAACAACCTGGACTAACATACTTCCTAGGAGCAGTTGACAGGAGGATAATGTGGATACATGGACTGTAGGCTTACCTGTAAACAACGTGGTTGTAACTTTTAAAATTGACACAGGAGCCGATGCTACCATTATTGATAAGGGGACATTCACAAGAAGATGAGTCCAAAAATAAAACTTTGAGCCACCTGTCACTCGTTTTGTTAGCCCAGGGGCGATCTCAGTTGCATGGGCATGTTCCAGAGTTTCACAAGCTATAAAGGGAGGAAGTACCTCTGAAGGTGTATGTGACTGAAGGAAAAAGCTGTTTACTGGGCCGTGAGGAAGCAGTGGAAATGGGTCTAGTGAAGAGGATGAATGAGGTCAGAGCGTGTTTGGATCAAGCGGGGTTATTCGAAAACTGAGCCAGTCAGAAATAGCCCTGCACGACGCATGTCCAACCATACGCAGTGCCGACAGCCAGGCGGATACCTCTGCCACTGGTACCACGCTGTGTAAAAAGGGAACTGCAGCGGCATGGAGGAGGAGGGCATAATCGAAAAGGTAACACAGCCAACAGAATGGTGTGCCGCGATGGTGCCGGTACTTAAACCCAACAAAAGGGAAGTCGCGCTTTGTGCAGACCTCAGGAAGACTGAACAAAGCGGTGAAGCGGAGAAGTATGTCCTGCCGACGGTGGAGGAAATAATGCCAAAGCTCGCGGGGTCAAGAGTATTCACCTCACTGGATGCAGCAAGTGGATTTTACCAGGATTCCCCTGCATGAGGAGAGCAGGTTGCTCACCACTTTCATTCACTCCATTTGGGAGCATACGCCTTCTGCCGTCTCCCTTTGGGATAACAAGTGCACCTGAAATTTTCCAGAGGAAAATGGCGGAGACTCTGGCCGGCTTAGAAGGGACTGAGATCTTTATGGACGACATTTTAATTCACGCAGAGACAGAGGAGCAACATGACCGACGCCTAGCTGAGGTGTTGAGGGTCATTGAAGCAGCAGGGCCCAAGTTGAACCAGGCAAAGTGCAAGTTCAAACAGAGGCAGGTTCGTTTCCTGGGTCACCTAATCAACGACGAGGCAGGCGTCAGAGCCGACCCCAACAAAGTCACAGGAATACGGAACTTTCCACAGCCACAAAACGTGACAGAACTCAAAAGATTCTTAGGGATGGTTAATTATTTAGCCAAGTTCATTCCAGAGTTATCAACAGTGTGCCCACCCACTGTACTGAGTTACTGAAAGGAGACAAAAGAGTGGATGTGGGGACCTGCACAGTGTGAGGCATTCAGGAACTTAAAGACTGCACTAGCCACAGCTCCAGTACTTACCTTCTACGATGCCAACAAGCCCACCATAGTGTCAGCGGATGCCAGCAGCTATGGGCTGGGCGGCGTCTACCCCAGCAACACGGGGATCACTGGAAGCCTGTGGCCTACTGCTCCAGACGGTTAAGCGACGCGGAGAAAAGATACGCGCAAATTGAGAAGGAGTGCTTAGCAAGTGTGTGGTCCTGTGAACGGTTTGACAAATACCTATATGGACTGGACAGCTTTAGACTGGTTACTGATCATAAGCCGTTGGTGCCTCTCATGAACAGTAAAGACCTAGACTGTGTCCCAATTAGGTGCCAGAGGCTATTAATGAGGCTAATGCGTTTCAATGCCACGGCTGAGCATGCACCAGGCAAAACATTAGCGGTGGCAGATGCGCTCTCTAGGAGCCCAGAGCAATGTTTTGGGGATGGGGTCTGTCATGAGGAGGTGGTAGCACATATTGAGTCTGTCATGAGTCAGGTCCCGGCCACACCACACCGGATGGCGGAGCTTAGACAGTACACAGAATATGATGGACAGCTCCAGACAGTCATAGGCTTCATCAGGAATGGGTGGCCCGATTATATAGGAAAGGTGCCTGAGGTAGTCAAGGACTTCTACCAAATGAGAGGAGAACTGTCTGAGATAGATGGTTTGGTCATTAGAGGCAACCGCATTGTCATTCCCACAGAAAAGAGGAAGGCCATCTTGGAGAGAATCCATGATGGACATCAAGGTAAAGTGCAGAGAAAGAGCTCACCAATCCGTATGGTGGCCTGGAATGTCTGGTGAGATGCGAAAAACGGTACAGCAGTGTGCGTTTTGTAGAGAGACAGAAACTCACAGAAGTGAAGGAGCCGTCTAATGCCCAGCGAACTCCCATCTAGGCCATGGCAGAAAGTTGGTGTAGATCTGTGCGAGTTTAAGAAGCAAAATTACTTAAATAGTATCAGATTATTACTCAAGATATCTGGAGATTTTGAATCTGCCTACAACTACCACCAGCCAGGTTGTAGCTAAGCTGAAAGCCACATTCGCACGTTTCGGCATCCTGAAGTAATGGTGAGTGACAATGGGCCCCAGCTGTCTTCAGAAGAGATGAGGGAGTTTAGTGAGAAATATGATTTTGTTCATGTTACGTCCAGCCCTCATTACCCTCAAAGTAATGGACAGGCGGATACGGGCCGCTCAGGTGGCGAAATCTATACTGAGACAGGAGGACCCCCTCCTTGCCCTGATGGCGTACAGAGCCACACCCACCTCTTCGACAGGAGTCAGTCCAGCAGAACTGCTAATGGGCAGGAGAATCAGGACCACCTTGCCCACCCTGCAGGACAATCTGAAACCAAACTGGCCTAAGGAAGAGGTGATCAGACAGGCTGATGCTGCAGCCAAGCAGAAGGCAAGCTTATCACTAGTAGACCGCAGGAATGGAGTAAGAGTCCTACCCCCACTGAGCCTGGGGGACCCTGTGCTAACAAAATTGGATGGACAAAAACAGTGGACAATGCCTGCTGTCGTTCACAGTTCCAGCTCTACTCCAAGGTCCTATATCGTGGAGACAGCACAGGGACAGCGCTACAGGAGGAACCGACGACACCTGCAATCCACACCCAAACCGATCACAACCGTCAGTGAAAGCCCTGACCAGGTTGCTCCTGAGGTCAGGAACACTGAGGACACACACGGTACTGAGACACAAAACACTTCCACGCCCACACAAGGGACTGTAACCATCACTCGCTCTGGCAGAGTGAGTAAAGCCCCAGACAAACTGGACTGGTGATTATGGACTCTTGATTGTATAGACCTGAAAAAAAAAAAAAGTTTTGTTGTGAAAAAAAAAAAGGTTTGTTGTGGATTTACAGTATGTTTCAGAAAATGCACTTTATTGTTAAAAAAAAAAAGTGAACTGGAAAAAAAAATGGTTATGTTTATTAGCCTCCATTGGGGTTAGAAGTTAACAAGACAGTTGAGTTTTATAAGAAACATTGTTAATACTGAAAGTGTTTATTGCTTATAATAACAGTTCATGTTAACTAGCAAGGGCAATATCTTTGAGGGGGAGATGTAATGACAGGGAGTAACCGAGAGATGTCATTGTTCTAGCGGGGATCAGAGAGAGGGCCGAAGAAGAGAATATACGGAAGTGTATTATAGAGAGTTCGGGGGTTGTTGTTAAGCTAACCTGTGAATAAACCGGACACAGTTGAGAACTCACGCGTTGTTGTTGTTGTCTTCTAAGTATTATAAATGCCTGTAAGGAATATCAACAGACATTACATCATGGCTATGATTACAATAGTTAAAAACGATATAAATACTGTTTGTTTTCTCACACAAACCGCCCGTTTCGTGCTCTTAGGCCATCAATGTGTACTTACATTTACGAGTCATTAAATCATGTTTAATTTTGACTTCTCTGTGCATGCTTTGACGTGGACCCCCTTAGCCTCCAGTGTATGCCTGATAGACAACAACGGTTTGACTGAAAAATGTCATAATTGAAACTACTGTGGAAACAAAGACACCTACATCTTGGATGCCCTTGAGTTGAGCTAAAACAGATCAAAAACGAATTTCAAAGTGAACTATCCCTTTAACCCCCTGGGACCAATAACGCGCCCCCGCGTTTTGGTCGTTTTATTTCACATAGCTGCACCATAGACTTAAAATACTCCATCATTAATGGTCATATAAATAAAATCAATACATGACTATAAACTATAGAGGGTCTTCTTTTTTCTGTACACTTTTATTAATTTCAAAACCTTGTGTTTTTGTAAAAGAAATAAATTTAAACAGCGTGCGCTTTCAGCTCACTCTGTCTCCGCAAAAATCTTTCTGAAACGCGTCCGAAAAAAGAGCTGTAACTCATTAAATACTTGTCACAGAGACACGAAAGATCTCTCTTTATGAAGCTGAGATTCTCTTCTTTTAAATGAAGTCATTTATATAAAAAGCAACTATTCTCAGTTGATGTAATCTCTATGAAAAGAGAGATATGTCAGTATTTTCCCTTTCACCTCATTACAGCGAATGAGGTGCTAATGTGACCCCGCCCACTGAGAGCGCGTGCTATTCAAACACTAATGTTGAGACAAGCCATGAAAACGCCCACATCGATAAAAAACATACAGTTTATTACGGATCTAACCTCGTCCTAACCTTTTTCAAAACCGTCTTGCTGCGCAGTGAGGAGATCCTGAGGAAAAACTTACCTCAGATACAGTTTCATTTTGAGAAGCACGATTCAGCTGATGCAGTAAGTCATTTATTATAAGTGATTTGTTCTAATCGCGTTAGTGTCTGTATCTGTAAACTGCACAAAGACCGAAATATCAAATGCGTGTCTGAGGAATGATGACGAATTCACAGACACGCGCGCTGTGCGTTAATTCACTTTCACTTTCATTGGAACAAGAATCTCATGTGACATCCACATCCTTACATTAGTAGGATAACATTAGTTATCTGTATAACCAAAAAGAGTGTTTAAATATGATTTGGGTGTGTGAACGGACGTACAGACGAACGTTCATTTAGTTAGACTGTTAGAGAGTATGAAGAGTTCAGATGCCAAATCCTCCAAGTGCCATTTGAAATTTTCTTCTAGAATGATCATTTTTATCAAGCTTGTATATATATAAGTTCAGTAATTTCACTTAAATTGCAATGAAGACTACCTATTAATTGTCATTTAAGTGAAATATAAATATATACACATACACACACACACATAGGCCTATGTGTGTGTGTTGTCCTTTCAATTTTTTTCTTGTCTGAATCACCTGAATGAAAGGCTCATTATTATGCGTGTCTTTGTCTCTCAGGTGAGAATCACCTTAATTATTCATGATGGGGCTGGCCTGTTCACGCCCATTTCGCATATTGCCTTGGCAAACAAAAAAATGTTTTTCACAATATAACCCAATTCACAGTTTTATGTGAACGATTAGGAGGATGATTTTCAGATCATTGTGAAGAAAAAACCCTAGGCAACAACATCAGTTAGTCAAAAGTCTTGTGGACGCATATTTAGTATGTGTTTTGTGGCCTTATTTCAGAAACTTTCATTTTTAGTTTTTACAATAACCACGCATAAACAATATTCTCTCAAAAATACAAACATGTACAAACATGTTGCTCATACATCATGGTAGGCCTGTTTCTGCTAAATATAGTGTAATTTCACCTGTGCCATTAATATGTTTATAAGCAGCTGAAAAAACACAGATGTCAGGGCATGTCAGAACCTCTCAAGGACCGCAAATACACCTTGGTCCCCAGGGGGTTAAGCATGGATATGAGGAAAAGCAAGTATTACCGAGTGTTGTTCCAGACCAGAAGGAGGAGAAAGCGGAGAGGCCGAGATCGAAGGAAGAGGATGAAAGAATGCAAGACTTTGTATAAGAGAATTGTGAAAGGACTAAATGAATGAATCATTATGTTGGATAAACTGTGCGATGAGATTGAATATGTAATGAAGAGGTGGGATATGTAATATGCATTTGTAAGGAAGGGTTTTCCAGAGACTGAATTCAGGAAGTCAAACCTGCAGTAAAACAATAAAAAACTCACTAATCTGTAAAAGAAATCAACAGGACAGAGGACACCGCACAGTTGCTAGTCTTATATCTTCTCTCCATCCTGTATTTCTGGACTCTGCACATGACCTTCTCACCTCCAGGGCAGTCAGGCATGCAAATCT
The DNA here is from genome assembly GCA_030378365.1 of Hybognathus amarus. Taxonomy (NCBI): domain Eukaryota; kingdom Metazoa; phylum Chordata; class Actinopteri; order Cypriniformes; family Leuciscidae; genus Hybognathus; species Hybognathus amarus. The sequence continues at coordinate 4,860 of JAQIUQ010001825.1, read as the reverse complement.
CACAAACCTCCTGTCTCCAGCCATAACAATGACGGGCACAATAAATACTTTTGGTACGAGTGGTAAGGGTGTTTCACTCCCACAGCAGCTGAAGCAGAAACCAATGTCTTCTCTTCTGTGGGAGATGCCCCAATAAGGATTGTGGATTTACCAGTTGTCATTTAACCCCCAAACTCAGGCAATCATTTGGGTCACGAGAAAGGTTGCTGAACATATTTGGGTAACAGATGTTTTCCTGTTCTTTTGGCATAAACTGGGTATTTAAGGCTACGTAACAGAGCAGTCTTCGGGAACCTGTAACCAGGAACACCCCCATACAGTGCTGTGTCAGTGTTTTCCCGGTGGAAAGCACTCACACATTACTGTGTGTCTCTGTCAGGAATACATTGCTTACTTTTAGAATCATCTTTGAGTAAATGATGTCATGTATTTATTATTTCTGAATTGGCGTTAATTGCTTGTGTAATTGGCATGATACATTTTTACCTGACATAAATGTGAAATAAATGTTACATCTTGATTTATTCTGAAGTATTCTGACGTCATTATTTTAGTAAATTATAGGAGGCTGGTGCTACCGCAAATCTTGCAGGATAGGTCAAACTAAAGGCACAGATGTGAATGGAGCAGTAGGCACGTCCTCTGGAGACCTTTTGATTTCTGTCTATCACTGATTTAGCAAGTTGTATGGAAGTGACTAAAATAAACTACATTCTTTTGTACGAGTGAGCAGTAGGCAACCGACTTAAGAAGTATTAGTTAACCCTGCACCCTCTGACTAAATTCAGAACTGACAAGGGTTGTGTCCGTGAGAATCACGATCCGGCCAACGTGATCTCTGTGCGGCATCGGGTCCATAATGAACAAATAATCGAAAGTGTAAGAAACACAGACAAATCAATGATCTAAATTAAATCACACTTAAGATTCTGATCAGCTGTTAAAGATAATAATTCGTACAGTAAAAGAGCCATTAAAATATTTGGAGTCAGATTAAATCATAAAGAGGAACATTGGATTCTGAGTGAAATTGTTTAATAAATTAAAAGTGATCTTTCCAGAAGCGCCGAAAAGACATACACGCATTATCCCTTCGCCCAGCCATTGGATTCCGTCGTTGGGCCAATGGGTGGACCTTACAAAGTGGTGACAGGCCCTCCGTGATCTCCAGATTGCGAGTGTCTTTTCAGCAAAATATTGGAACTTGCAACTAGTAAGAGGTTTGATCTCCTTCTCCTTCTTCAGCTGTTGTGGTAAGTCAATTCTTTTTGCCTTTTAGAAGTGTTGAGGGAACATTCAGACGCACCTCATATAGACACATTTGTAGAATGGGTCGGCATACCCAGCTTAGTCCGGAGAACGCAAAATCCGGTGGGGCTTGAGAATTAATAAAACCACATGCTAGGGACATGATAGCAGCAGCGTAGATGAGAAATTATATCCCTTACTTTAATTTTAAATAACCCTTGTTTGCCCACGCAACAAGAGATGAAACCAAAATTGGAATAATTTCATTCAAATTTTATCCTGGTACTCAACAGGGGGCTGTAAACTAAAAACTTAAATTCTGAGGGTAAATATCATTTGATTATTTTGTGTGCTGCAACAAGATTGCAACATTGGAAACAAGAAAATGATCATGCTGACTTGTGAAAGGATCTTGTGATTTGATGAGCTAAAATGTAAACAAGTAAAAATATCTCACTTGAATCATTTGTGTACAAAATGTAAAGTTGGAAAAAACAGTGCAATGGAATTTGAATATTTCAAAAGAAATGATCTGGGAAAATGACCTCTCAGTCCTAGAGAACAGCTGCCATCCAGAAGTCCTAGAGACTGAAATTCAGAAGAATATGCAAACTGTTAAAACTAATGCATATTATGACAATTAGTGTGTTACTAAAAGGCTTGTAGCCAGGCCTGATAGTTTCACCCATCCACAGCTGGTTCTTGTCCAATGAGAGAATTTAGACAAAGCATGAATTACATCAAATTAATCGCTATTTTTTGAAAATCTTAAAATAATGCTAAACAATGCATGACTGGTGTCCCAAAATATGGTTTAAACAACACCATTTAAGGCACAGTCTTATAAAACATAGCCTTTAATTTGGTATTATATCAGACTTTGCAATCGCTGTCCTCAATCGTAGTACTATGTTTCAGAGGTCTCAAAAGACACTGACAAAAGTAACAAGCCAAAAACAATCTTGGCACCCTCAATCAGACCCCTTTGTCCAACCATTTTTTCATATTCAAATACAGGTAGATTCTTAATAGAATGCAATGATAAAATCTCAGCCTAAAACAAGATAACTGTGTCAAATTCTATATTGTATACACTGAAATCTTTAAAGTGAGCAATGATTTGACCCATGTTTTGCAGTGCATTGAATGTTCACAGTATCAGCTATAGCTTTCCAGCTTGGGTTGTTGCTGTGCACACAATGCTCATGGCAGCACAACTGGAGCTGCAGGGGCAAATGCCTTCTAAAAGATCAGGGAGAAGATAACAAGTCAGTATGGACATTTACTCAGTAAAACCCCAGAGACCAGCAAATAAAATTAGTTTTGATTTATACAATTATGACCAGATATAATATACGTTATACTAATGGCCAGGAATGGCTTTAATCTCGATGATTCAGCATTGGTTTAGAAGAAGAAAGGATTGTTGAGAAAGAAAACTGAAAGGAAAATAGTGAGAAAGAACTTCTTTACCTTCTATTTGTGCAAGAATCTTTAATGAGGAAAAGTACAATGTCCAGTATATACCAACTAAAATGATCAACTTGATCGCCATGTCTTGAAAGTCCATCCAAAGCCACAGGATGATTTCATTTTGATCTAATAGATCTTTAACCCAGTAACAAGGGGAAGTACAAGTTTTAATGTTCTCTTGCAACAAAACCACAAACAAAGTGGTGCAAGTGTTAAACTCCTCTCTGGGAATGTCAGCTCACATGGGATCTAATCAGGGAAGATATGTTACTGGACATGTAAGGAAAGTTGTGTGAAATGTAAACATCAGGCAGAAAATCTACTGTCCTTAGGGACCTCAGAGATCCAAATGGTCAAGAGTTTGAATGGCACCATAAATTCCTAATGCTAAACAAACAAGCACAGCACCACACCTGGTGATCTAATTGCTCTGAGCACAGATCTAGCTAGTGTAAAAAAAAACAGCAGCATGTAAAGAGATTTCCCCAGCAGATCTGGGTGTCCTACTGCTCACAACACAGCAGACTGTGTGAGTTCAACTGCAATAGCAGTCAGATCTGACCATTAACACTCAGTTTAATTGGCCTTTTCTTTGCAGAAACATGATCATGATAATGATACATGTTGTTGTAAACTAAAACAAAATTTCTTCTAGTGGAATAAAATCTTAACAGATCAAAGCCATCAGTAACAACCTCCTGGCTTAGGCCATCAAAGAAATATTGAGATGGTACCATCTATCTGAATGCAGTTTGTGTAAAGGCTCAAGGATTAAACTGCGTTTTTCTCTCTAGGTCTATTCCCTTTCAGACTAACAACTGATTTTCTTCAGAACCAGATTCCACAAGAGTCTGGTCCTGCCTGCATCAAGCAGGACACACACAACTTGGAGATGGGTGGAGAAACTTCAAGGGGTCGCTCACACCTCATAACACTACAGAAGTAGCTATACTGTATGTGACCTCCCGGTGTAGCACCGGAACTAAATTATGCAACACAGATTATAATTAACTAGACACCACCCATCTCCTATACATAAACATACACAATACACCCCAACACTATGACAACCTTAGAACATCACTACCTGGCATAGATCATAAGACTATTCAGGTCAAAATTATTCACATCATGCAATTCTTTATCACATCATTCACCTTCATACATATAGGACAAGGGAAATTATTTTAATAATTTCTTTTTAACACTTTTAGAGCAGTACAGTCTTGTCAACTTCCTGTATGTAAACGCTGCGATGTGCTAAGAACATGTACATGGCTATAGTCACACATCAATTGCTTTAAATTCCACATTTAAAATCTAAGTGAGACCTGTTCATCAATGCAACTGGTCTTTGGACAGAATGTTTATGATGTCCAGTCGTTAGAGTTGTTGCAAACCAGGAGGGCCCCCTAGTTTCCAACAAATGACTAATGACAATAAAAAATATAAAAACAGATCTAAAATGCAGGCATTTCTATTGATCAACTATTCAATTCCCAGTCAGACCTGCATTATTGAGTGTGACTTAGCTTGTACATCAAATGCACAGAGGATGATTTCAAAAGTTAAACTTGAGAGTTTAAATCTCTGTTCTTGTACATTTCATTCTCTAACTAAACATATTAAAACCTTAAGGTTCAATTGGTGATTTGCACTTAAGCAACTAATGTAGACAATTGAATAATTATGAAATTGTGTAGTTCCATGATTCATTATTTGATTTATTTTAATTATGCATACCACTGGTAAATATACTAGTTATGTTGACAATCATTTGAAAACGTTTGTATGGACTGGCCGAAAAGAAGGAACATACTGTGTGGGAAAATGTGAGGCAAATGTGGAGCAATTTACGAGCCCTCACAATTGTTCATGGACTTTACACCATTGTTTTAATTTAACCACATGCGGTTACCAAAAACCCACACAGTGCCCAAAATTATATAACACCCCTCCAGGTGGCATAATCAAAGGGAATGTAAATAAGACTTTACTACACGAATGTCAATCTTGTGATAACCCACGTGACGTATAACATTTCTAATGTGTTATCTGCTTATGTGGAACATTGTAATTTTAATGATGAAACGTATACATGGCTACAGTCACGCATCGATGATTTAGTTTCTGATTACA